>CM035414.1:1777475-2377475 GCA_020310875.1 Ceratopteris richardii
TGTATGATTTGTTTCATGGGCCAATTTGGCCCCTCGCAGACATTAGTACATTTTCTTTCTTTCTTCTTTCTATGATACATGCCCCCTCCGTGGAACACAAGGAAGAAGGCTAAGACAGCAGTAAGTGAATAACAAGTTGAAGAAGATGGAGCTAAAAACAGAAATCCCCTCAAGTTGCATTTCAAGAGTGTCTATGGATCATAGATTTGCTAGATTAGGATTTCAGACACTGAAAGAAATCTCCTTGTCATATATAATAAGACAAATAAAACTTATGTACCTTATCCACTGTTAATGGTGTCTATTCAGTCGTTCGCAGTCACTTTAATGGTTCATTGCAGGTTGTCTAATCCTGCATCTTGAATGCTTCTATTTGATTACTGAATAGATTTCAATTCTGTGGGCTGTGAATATTTACGTTTCATTTGCTTGATCTTTGAAAAATCTTTGTATGGCCATGAGCAAATATGCTTAATAAGGTATGCTTATGACTATTAAAGTTTTATACATTTTACTTCATGTATTGTATAAAATAGCGCAGAAAACAAAGCAAAAGGTACTTCCCACGTAGAACACAAAGCTTACAGAACTAATAGAGCAACCATGCTTCAGGACTCGACTGATTTAAGATATATCTTAATGCAAATGAGATTGCGCTGCCAGACATGGCAATTGAAATGCCAAAAATCTGTCATTGCAAAACTATCGTTGCACAAGCTTGGTTGTACGATAAGACGATGCAATAGGGAGGCTGTCCTGAACAGATCCTATCACTCTTAAGGTTCAATGGACACTGGAAATCTCCAATGAAAACAATGGCTGATTTATGGAGAAGGAATCATGATAAGGTCTGAGACTAATTTTAATGCTTTCAGGTCGAGAGTAAAATCATTAAACTGATTTCAAGCAGAAAGAATGTAAAACATATAACTTATTGAACGTTGCACCAAGTGAATTAAAACAAGATACAAACTAACCTGGAACTCATTCAAAAGTTTTTGTAATTTTCTTTTTAAAGCCCTGGTTCATACTATATATATTTTATCAGAACAAAGGCCTGCGGAAGCCAAGGGTGCTATAATTCAAAGAAATTACTGGAAAACTTACGAAGTCAAAGCCAGCCTTGATCGGTCGACACTAGTGCCCTCTTCACAGCCAGATTTCTTTCTATTTGCCAAATTCTACAGAAAATTTTTTATTTTATCAGTAAGTCAACTTCCACATCCACCAATACTCCAGGACATCTAAACACATGCAGATTCCAAAACTAAATGGACCTCAGACATGCAGTGTAGTGAGTACGAAATCAATTGTTCGGAAATTTTACATCTTTATCCAATTTCTCGAGTTTGGTTTTAACGCTTCTTGTGATCTTGATAACTTCATCCACATGTGCCTCCATCTTCTTCTTAATGTCTGAAGAAGACAACAAGCAACAAAGAAAATTTAAAATCCTATTTCTGTTCAAGCATCTCAAAGAACATTTTCTACATTTTAGGATAAAAGTTTAAGCTCAAGCAGATAAATACAAGTAATTGCACCAATTTACTCACTTTTAACAGCATCCGGTTGCGTAACAGATTTAGATGTCTCATTATCCTCCTGCACACACAGACCACAAATTTGTCCATGACTTGCATGGCAGACTGATCCGACTTATTGCTAATCAATTTTGCACATCATCGCACCTGGCCTAAGCAGGTGGATCAAAACCAGACCTGCAGCTGCTTATGAAGGTCCTGTATTCTATCCAAGTCCATCCGAATTTCTTGCACCTATTAAATCACGAAGCAGTAGTTCAGTCCTGAGCTCTCTAAAAATTATGGGTTGCATATCAACAAAAGATATGTTGAATGACCTTATGAAAACATAAATATGCACTACACACCTCAGCTTAAGTTTTTATTTGAAACATCAAATTGCTCTTAGAATAACCTATATATCCTCTTTCAAACACACCTTTGGATAGAAGTCCAATAATCCGCCATGTTTTTCTCCATCATCGTTATCAATGACCCCTGATTCAATGTCAATATCAAATCCTTCATCTTGTGGTTCAACCGAAAGCTCCTTTCCTTCTTTGATATTAGAATCCTGTTGTGGAGAAAAACAATTGAGGTTAGTGTCAGGAAATACGCATTAGTTCAAGGATGATGCATAGGTCTTGATTTAAGGAGGAATTCCTATACAGAATTCTGAAAATTCATAGAAATTATTTTCATTGGAAACAAGGACTGTTTTATGCTGTATACAATGCTCTAGTCCTGGCACAAATTGTTTGTATTGAATAATATGAATTTCAGGATAGAAATCTCTTTATTTCCTTAGTCTTGTTATTGTCTTTGGAGTACATCATGTCATATTATGTGTGTTCTGCGATGCAAGGCCTTCATAATGCTCCTGGGCTTCCTTAATCAGGTCCAACTTCAACCCTCTCATGGTGAAATCAAGCATCTTGATAATCTGCCAATGGGGACTTTAATCCTAGGAGAAGCTTTTCTAAGTGCCACCTTGGGGTGTGCATAAGAGAAGAATTCTCATTTGATCTAGAAAGCATGTGATCGACCTTAGAAAATTAGAAGGCATGTGATGACCCTTGGGAAAGTGTCCACACAAGGGAAACTTGGCTGAACACTTGGACAAACCCAAGGGCATGCACTCCCTTGGCTTAGAGGTATATATATGGATGGAGTTGGTTGGGTGAAGACGTTCTCTCTCTTCCCTATGGTGATCTAGATGTTTGAGCTCCCTTGCTAGTTAGTTATATACTTGTTAGGACTTTGTAGTTTTACAACATTGGTATCTCAGAGCTAGGTTGAGGCCCACAGTAGAGTACTCGGTTGACATTTATCCCCCACAAAAATTCTAGTAGGAGTTGCAAAGTAGTTTTTTATTTGTCCCCCTGGCACATGTGGGAACACCCCCCCAATGGATCACAAGCATAGTACAACAAGAGGTTTAAAAACGAGATTTAAATCGAGATTTAAATCGTTAAAATCGTAGAGGTTTATAAAATCCAAAATAAAAATCGGGGTTTTTATTCACTCTAAGAGATTTTTATTTTTTGAAACTTAAAGCTATGTACAAATGCATATTTAACACATTTTTGATATACCTGACATGAATAACATATAAAATCACCTTATACTCTATATCAAACTATGAAAGTGAACAGTGGAAGTTGGAACTATACAAATTCAAGAGGTCTTTGTCCACGATTTTTTCTGGAAAAAAAAATTGCAGAAAAATCGTAAAAATCGTTGGAGAGATTTAAAAAACGATTTTTAAATAAAAATCGACGATTTTAATCAACTATGATCACAAGAGAGCCCAAGGGACCCAAGCCACCCAACCATGGGCATAAATTCAATAGGTTTTGAGTCCATGTCATGTTTGATGTGACAAGCATTTAATGCATGTATGCATGTGAGCATCCTTATAATTTTTATAAAAATGGATGCATGACTAGGCATACAAGTAAATATGTAAATGCCCAAGGAAGGTCAGTAGGATTTTGGAAGAGTTATGATGGTCTAAACCTCCAAGCTCAAAAATAGAATATTCAAATGGGATCAAAGGATGGACAAAGCTAAATTGGAGGTAAGTGTTATCTTCAAATTTTCCATCTATATTTGTTTGTTTTTCCATGCTAGAATAATGCATTTAAGAATGCATTTCAAACGAATTAGGTGAGATCTATATGCACCTAGAATGATGTATATGCACAAAAGGTTTACCACGAATTGGACTCACCACATGGAAACGATTATAAACTGAGCATATCAGAGTCATCATAGCATGACATGAACATGAATGCAAAGTAAGAGCATGTTATTGGATATAATCGAGTTCAATATGAGAATTCCATGCATGATTTAAAGAGGGGTTCAATTTTTTAACATTATGCATGTTAAGCATCTTTAAGTAAAGATGTATATGCTTTTGGCATACATTAAGTATGTGCAACAATGAATGGCATTTCATATGCAGGGTTTGATCGGACATGAGAAAGAGATTAAATTCACTAAGTTTAAAGTTAAGATAGGAAATGACTCCTTTGTATGAAGTCAAAAACATAAAAGAGTTATATGTTGGCATAATCCAAAAGCCAATACAAATCTTAACACGAGATGAAAAAACCTTAAGCTTAACCGTCTTCTTTATGGATCCTTACGATCTATAGAATCCATTGCATGCCTTATCAACAAGGCCAAAGATTCTACCTATAAGTCAATAAATGTTTCTCTTCTTATTAACCTTAAGCTAGTGGTAATAAGAAATCTTTCATAATTAAGAACAATGCTAAGAAATTCAAAGGCCTTAAGAACTTCAACAAAATGATCATTGAAGACAATGATCATACTAACGGAGGAAGAGAATGTCATAAAGTGATAAGCTACAATAAAAATAGTTGAACTAATTCATCCTTTTGAAGTGGTCATTTCTTCCTCAATAAGGTTTTTCTTTTTTTGACGAGAAGGATGATCTATTCGGAGCTTAGAAAGAAAATTGCTTCAAAAGTGAATTATAACTCAATGGTGCATATCTGGAGAAGAGAAATAGTAAAGAGTTGAAAGAAACTCTAAATACCACTACTCCAGAATATGCTCTATGAATAAGAAGCAATGTACCAATATGATTAAAAATGTAACCATTTGGCTAAGCTTATGATTGACCATATCCTTTGTATGATGCCTAGTTATGTCAACCAATACTATCTAGTATGAGAATACTAGCTCTATTATCAAGTGACATAAACAAAGATACTTTCGATTACATCTGATAAAAAATATATATATATAGTATTTTCAAATATAAACCAAGACTCGATAAAGATATAACCTACAAGAATTTTGATGCTACTTGAACAAAGTTTTCCCAATAAGCAACCTAGAGTAAGAGCTAAAGTTGTCTACACTAAAGTGAAAATGTAAACCGAATGGTATGGGACATCTAAGTTTTAACTATTATTAAAGTGGATTTGGTGGTATGGGACTTCGGACTTAAAGATAATGGAAGCTTAAACTCGAGGAAATTCAAAGACTTGTTCAATCATCTTGAAAGAAAAGAAAATTGAGCATTATTAAAGCTACAATTAGGTTTAAGAAATCAGACAAGCATCAATTTTCTAAAAGTTTACAGTTTTCAGGGTCTTTAAAAGGGGGAAGAAAGATCTTTGCATGTACAAGGTTGCTCCATGACAGAGGACAAAGGTTCCTCTGACCATTGTGAGAATAGCATGTATACCATATATGTACTTGCCTTCTTAGCAAGGGAGGGCCCCCATAAGGGGCTATCCATAGATTGCAAGAAACTACCTTGGCTTTTTCTTGTCATGAAGCTCCATGCTTTGGTCTTGTGGGCCACCATAACAACCTGGGTAATCACCCCTCGGATGGCATCCTTACTTGGGTGGCCACTATTGAGGATAAAGACCCTAATGAATCTCTTTTTAAATATTTTGACCCTTTCATGTGAAAGCTCTCCAAACATATTTTTGGTATATTTTTATTGGGAGTTATAGGCATTTACATTATTTTTATGACTTTTGATCATTGGCCATGTGTGAACATACCCAAATGATCTAACAGTCACTTATCAATAAGACTTGGTCCCAAACCTCTAGTAACTTGATTAGAACTTCTTCAACTTCAGCTTTTCCATCTTCTTCACCATGTAGTTCACCACAACCTCTTTCAACTCATATCAAAGCTTTGAGCTGTTCCATTGTGACAAAGTTTCTCCAAATGCTTTTTTACTTCAGCCTATGCTACTCCAAATGCTTTTCTACTTCATCCTATGCTAAGCTGAAAGCTTTTTCTTGCACTTGGGAAAATTTCATCGCAAGAAACCTTCATTTTTCATGCTAAAAATGTTGTTTTTGGAGGATTACTTCAGCCCATAGCAAAGCTGAAGCAAATCATGAGGTTCTCAAAGAGTTTCATTGTGAAAAACCTCTTCCATTGTTCTTCTTGTATTCCCACATGTCATTTTTAGCATCTACACTATTGGTTTTTCATTTACAGGTCTTTTGTTGTAGAAATTCTCTCTCATTTCAAGTGGGGCTACATGTATCTAAGGAATGAGGAAGTACATACTCGCAAAAAACTTATTACATGTCATTTCTCTGATGTTACAATTCGTCAAGTGATTGCGCACAAGATATCAAGTGAATTTTACCTTTTTTGATCAAATTTTGAAGCTCCCAGCATACAAACATGACTTCTACCTCCTCGGATGTGAAAAAATTGTTTGGGAGCAAGAGATTTGAAGGCAACGGTTTTGATTTGTGGAAAGAGAGAATGATGGGCATCCTCTTTCTTAAAGACTATGAAGGGGCTCTTGAGGAAGTCAAGCCTGAAGATATGACAGATGCAACATGGACAAACCTAAACAAGAAGGCAATCACTTGTATCAAGATGGCTATATCAAATGAAATCTTAGTGGATTTGAAGGGCCTTACAAGTGCTTTTGAGATATGGGAGAAGTTTAAGGCCACCTATGAAAATACCACGCCTATAAATCAAGTGCATCTTATGTGTAAGCTAGTGTGTATGCACCTTGATGAGTCAAAAAGTGCAGCTGAACACCTATCCTCTTTTAGAGGTACTCTCTCGCAAATGAAGGACTTTAGATTACCTGCATTTGATAATAAGCTTAAGGAAATCTTCTTGTTGATGACCTTACTTGATTCATAAGAAACATTGGTTGTTTCACTTTCGAATAACCCCAAAGTTACCTTTGATGGTGTAAGGGGTTCTATTTTGAATGAGAAAATCAAGAAGAAAGCGAGTGGAGAGAGCAATGGTTCAGCCAATGTGGCTAGAGGACGAACAAAAAAGAAAAGTAGAAACGTACAGAGGAATAGGAGTAAAAACAAAGGCAAAGCTGAAGTGACTTGTTATCAATGTGGTAAGAAAGTTCACAACAAGCGTAATTGTAGATACTACAAAGCTAAATTAGAAACAAAGAAGAACAGAGGTGATAAGAAGAAAAAGGACACCAAGAATGAAGCACATGACAACCAAAAGGACAAGGACAAAGAGAATGCCAATGTGGCCTCTAGAATCTTCATTGAGGAGCTCTCAGATGCAATAGATATTATTTGTGCTACTATGGACGTAGATCATGCCAAAGTTAACGATGCTTCAATTAATATTCATGCACAAGATATGCACATCACAAAGAGGGATCTAAATGATGCCTTGCTTATTGTGAATCATGCTTTGTCACAAACATATATTGTGGATTCAAGTGCATCGTTCCATGTTACTCCTGTTAAGGAATGTTTTACAACCTTTCATACAGGCAGCCATGGACATGTATATCTTGGAAATAATCATGCTTGTTCTATTGAAGGTATTGGCATAGTGCACCTCACTATAGATGACACTAATGAGCTGGTTTTGCATGACGTAAGATATGTACCAAGCATCAAGAAAAGCCTATTGTCTATTGTTCATCTGGATATGCATGGATATAGTACCCTCTTTGAGAAGGGGTCATGGAAGCTTATCAAAAGCTCTAGGCTGATTGTTAAAGGTAAAAAAGGGACTCTTTATTGCTTGCATGGTAAAGCCTTGTTGGGCAAGTTTATTGCTTTGGTTGAAATCATAGCAATCAAGTGCGTTAGGTGTGTTCAATTCGGTGCATGTAAGCTGTGTGAACCGAATGGTACGGGGAGGTAAGGTGCGTAAGGTGCATTATATATGTATATATATATATATATATATATATATATATATATATATATATATATATATATATATATATATATATATATATATATATATATATATATATATATATATATATATATATATATATATATATATATATATATACATATATATAAAATTGAATATACACACATATAATATATTACATAATACATGTATATTCATAATTCATCATTGGTTCATTAAACCTTTGTAAATTGTGACTTTGAACTTGAAAGACTAAAGTTTAAACTTCAAGAATCAAGTTCAACATCGTACATACCATTATTCATATGAAAAGACTAGACAAGATTCAAGAATAACAATTTCAATCTCGATATAGGCATAATACACACGACACATCCAATATAACGATATATGATAATGTCATACAAAATGTGGCAAAACAAAATGGACACATGTCGTGTCACCTTCCAACAATCAAATGATGAGATCAAGATACAAAAGAAACATGAGAATACAAAAAATACTCAATAGTCCAATATATGTAGGTTGTGCCTAGTGCCAATGTGCTACTATAAGTGTATGCCTATCATCTATGCTCAAAATCATAATCACTCTTCTTCATTCATGCTGATGGAATGATCAGATCAAGAAGAATCTGGAGAAAATAGTAGAATATCTCTGGTGTAATGACATTCCCATCATCATCGAACTTTGGTTCCCTAATAGGAACCATCTATGTAGCAGACTCCTCATGATTGCTCGATGGCGCAAGAGCACCTCTTCGTCGAGGATGCATTTTGTGCCTCCTACCTCTCGCTGGAGATGCTTTAGTCAAAGGCCGACCGGTCCGCCTCTACTATTAAGCACGTGAGCGTGCTTTAGTAACCCTCTGATTGATCACCTCGGGCTCTGTATGAAGCATGCAGTAAATCTCCCCTTCTTAGTCCTCTGCAAATCCTCCCATATCCTCCGTCAACGTAAAACTCTGCTCAAATGTAACAGGAGAAACCTACAAAATTGATGAAAATGATAATTTTTAACTTCAAGCTTCAATAACTATAAGTCATAAGATCCAAAAAATATTCATTTGTGCAATGTATACTATTGTTCAATGTCCACACAATACCTGTCTTGGACCCTTAATATCCTGCAATGATCGCAAAAGCCGAAGATTGGCTTTGCAATATACCACGCGTTGGAGTTATGCCACACCGAGACAATTGCGTAATTTGGTGTGCACCAATAAGAATGCACTCCAATTACGCTCACATGGGCTCGCCGAACAGTCCTAGAGTTAATATCAATTTATATAATGTAAATCAAATCATAAAAGTGAAGTTGTAAACACAAAAAGCTCAAAATATAGAAAATACTTGGGATAGCACTCGTAATGTTTATGGAGCGATAGTGGGGTGTCCATAACCATAATGATTCCACCACTCATGCAGTTGAGATGTAACATCAGACTGCATAGATGTGAGACGTGCATATGCTATGCTGATGTTTTCCATATATGCTAAGAATTCGCTATCAAAAGTGATCTTCTCATTCTCAGTCATGAGAGGCTCCATATACAAATCTTTCATATGTCGCAGTGATCCCTAACTTCATAATCTCATGCTTTTGAAATAGAGATGGAGTAATGCTACAAACCCATGAATAGGTCGTGACATTAACTCCCGTCGAGACCCCACAAGCTGAAGTATCTCCTCAAGTCTACATTATAAATTAAAAATAAGATTGAAACATGAACTTCAAATTTGAGAATTCAAATTATAATATACCTTGATGGTGATAATGTCATAGATGCTCGAATCGCCTCTGTCATTCTTGTGTACATGTGGTACACAAGTCCAAGGGTTGAACCCTCCATGTCAACATATCGTAATACTACATGAATATGTCTCAAGATAGGAAAAATTTTGCATATCTCTACCCAAAAATCCATGTCCAAAATTTTCATTTGCACATGATGTGCAATCTCTATGTTTCCTCTTGCCATACTTATCCATTTCCTATCTATTACGGTCATCCTCAGGGCATCAATGCACATGTGTAAGCAGGAGAAGACACACACACACACACACATATATATATATATATATATATATATATATATATATATATATATATATATATATATATATATATATATATATATATATATATATATATATATATATATATATGTGTGTGTGTGTGTGTGTGTGTCTTCTCCTGCTTACACATGTGCATTGATGCCCTGATATATATATATATATATATATATATATATATATATATATATCAGGGCATCAATGCACATGTGTAAGCAGGAGAAGACACACACACACACACACACACACACATATATATATATATATATATATATATATATATATATATATATATATATATATATATATATATATATATATATATATATATATATATATATATATATATATATCCAAATCGTGTTTTTGTTGTGCGAACTAACTCCTTGTTACTATAACTGCTAAAGATACTCAAAGCCTCGTGATTCTTTCTTACAAAAAAGATAATGTGTTTGGCATCTGAAAGCACGAGAGCCAACCATGATAGTTTGGCTATGTCCTCAAACAAAGGTCAAGACAATGTGCATTGCAAGGGATCTAGACAATGCTTGGGAACTCGGCTTCTATCATCTCCCCCATCTTCTTACAGTTAGACGCATTGTCTATCACTATTTGTATCACATTGGAAACTCCTACTTCTTCTATAGCAAATTTTATATGCTCATAAATGTATTCCCATGTGATACGAGTACCTACAACACCATAATCCACTGCCTTCAAAAAATAAGGGCCTAAGCAAGAGGAAACCATTATATTGACAATGATCTAAAATCGCTCCATCCATCGGATAGAATGGAGAAACCATAGGTCAGCCACCTGCTTTTAATGGGTACTAATTGTAGGCCGATCCTCTTTTGCCCTGCAATGAGCATGGATGTGCGTAGGCGATTATATGGAATTCCATGCCAATCATCATTGGTAGGTCCCACTTGGGCTATTGCCCTCACCATCCTCTTCCAAGCATCAATACAAACAACGTTGAAAGAGAGGTTGCATTCAAGTATGCGATGCTCAATTTCAATTTCCGCAATTTTTTAGCATTGCTTCTGTAAACCCGTACTAGATAAGAGGAATGGAGACCCCCTTGTCTAGGTCTCTGGCTTGGCAGCTCAGATGACTCAAGATGGGCAGAGCTTTCACTCTCTTCTCGTTGGAAACATGTACGGTTTCTAAATGAACTAGCACTAGGTTCAGGTTCAAACTCTTCTAATATATTAATAGATGTTGTTGCAGACTCATGCCTACGAGAAGCCATAGCCTCTTGGTGGAGATTGTGCTCATGTCGCAAAGCCTCGGCTATGTCATTGGGGACTTTTGAACAAGCTAAAATGCCAGATCCTCCTAGTGCTAACACATGTCGAACAAGACGTGTAATTGTTATGCAAAATATTTTTGCACAATACTTGCACACCCACCTCGTGTCCCCGAGACAGAAATGGTAGGATTTACCAATTCATGGCTTGATGTGTGAAGGGCCCAAAGGTTAGAGATACCACGAGGCATAATGGAGGAAAAAGCAACGAGCAAAGAGAAAGGGAAATGATGTGTGAAGTTTGAATCTAAGGGACTTGTGGAACAAGGTGTGTGGACAACAAGGGGAAGTAGCAAAGGGAGCTTACGGAGTGTGTGAAGCAATGGAGCAAGCCTCAAGCCTCAAGTGTGTGGAGCAATGGAGCAATGGGGCAAGAGATCACTCAGCACTCAACAAGGGGCTGAAAAACCTCACGCATGGAAGCGAAAATGAAAGCAAACCCTAGCTGCTATGCTCACTTAGATTGAACACGAAAAATTTGAAAATTTTTTAAGAGCACCGCTTTTGCGGTTCACACCGAAGGTGCCGCACCGCTAGAGAGCACCTATCCAAACTATGTGCAAACAACACGAAAAATTCGAAAATTTTTTAAGAGCACCGCTTTTGCGGTTCACACCGAAGGTGCCGCACCGCTAGAGAGCACCTATCCAAACAATGCGCAAACCGGGTCTGCTATGGTTGAAATCCTTTCACATATGAAATTATGGCATAAAAGGCTTGACCACATGAGCCAAAAAGGCCTTGATAAACTATGTAATTTGGACAAACTTGATGCTAAAAGCTCAAATATTGATTTTTGTAATGAATGCCAATATGGTAAGCAACTAAAGAATTCTTACAACTCTGGTGTCTCTCGTAAGTCTAATGTGCTTGGTCTTGTTCATTCTGATGTATGTAGCATGCCCACCAAATCTATGGGGGGTGCTCTTTACTTTGTTTTTTCTGTTGATGACTACTCGAAGAAGCTTTGGGTATATTTATTAAAATCTAAAGATGAAGCCTTTGCAGCCTTTGTGACTGCCCAAATAGGTAGAAAGCTGAAATGCTTACGTACAGATAATGTGGTGAGTTTACAAGTGCTGAATTCAATAGATTTTGTGAAAATCTTGGTATTAAGCGAGAGCTAACAATCCCATACAGCCCCTCTTCCAACGGTGTGTCTAAAAGGTACAACGGGACTTTATGTGAGAGGGTGAGATGCATGTTGTCCAGAGCTAATCTCCCTCATGGATTTTGGGAAGAGGCTTTAAAAACTGCAGTTCATGTTTGCAATCAATCCCCTCATATGTTCTTAAAAGATGGCATTCCAAAAGAGGTTTGGACTCGCAAACCAGCTTCATATGACCACCTACACATCTTCAGTTATGATGCTTTTGAAATTTTATGGGTGAGGGATAGGTTACAAGAGGAGAGTCTCTTACAAAAGGGTAATGGGCAATTCATGCACTAGGAAGTTTTAATTGTCAGGACTGCCAATACTAGACTTTGTCTTGTAGTGTTGAGTGGTCAGGGTCCACTAGGCTGCCTTGTCAGTTTTGCGGCCGTCGCCTTGCAAAGGCTTGGCCCACTTGTCGCTTGGTGACTTTCGGCATCTTGGCGCTCTTTTCTAGTAACTGGGCTCCTTGGCGCCCAACTTCGGCACTTGGGCTCCTTGGCACCGGACTTCGGTACGTGGGCTCCTTGGCGCCAAACTTCGATACTTGGGCTCCTTGGCTCCCAATTCCAACACTTGAGCTCCTTGGCGCCCAGTGCCCAATTCAAGCACCTAGGCTTCTTGGCACCCCACATCAGCACTTGGGCTCCTTGGCACCCAGCTTTGATACTTGGGCTCCTTGTCACCCAGCTTTGATACTTGGGCTCCTTGGCACCCAACTTCAACACTTGAGCTCCTTGGCGCCTAGCTTTGGTGCTTGGGCCCCTTGGCGCCCAACTTCAACACTTGAGATGTTCTATCTTCTGCCTTGAAAAATTTTAATTCTACATCATTCTTGCTTAACCAAATACCCAGCCCTCACATAATTTGTTGCATTGTCCAGAACGGTTTCCTGATACCCACGTCTGTATCCAGTCAGTAATGTCAAGCAAGGAGTTACCTGACATGTCATAATCCACCGGTGTGTGTGTGTGTGTGTGTGTGTGTGTGTGTGTGTGTGTGTGTGTGTGTATATATATATATATATATATATATATATATATATATATATATATATATATATATATATATATATATATATATATATATATATATATATATATATATATATATATATATATATATATATGAGACTCCTTGGAGGCAAGAATTGTTACAAAGGGAGGAGAAGAACACGATGAAGACTTTCACTATCTATCTTCCTTGCGATGCATTGTTCTCCATACTATTCACATTGTATGCGCAGACCTCATGGTCTTGGTGGGGCATGAGGATGTACCTTGGGGTAACCCAAAATCCTAAGGCAATTTAAACTGACACGTCCATTACGTTATCTTCTTCGTGGTGATCCGTACTTCATCACAAAGAAGATAATTGGTGTCTTACAAGTTAGATCTACTTGGAGGACACCCATATCCTAGATCCATGATAAATGACAAACTGGTAACTTGGACAAGTATCCTGTTCTCATGGTAATTGCTCGTTTGGTAGCTTGGGCATGTCTCTGGTTCCATGACAGTTTCCTTGTGTGACGACTCGAACAAAATGATTTTTTGTACTACCATCGAAGGAGATTAGAGCTTAAGAGATATTATTTATGTGCCCCACTAGAGCTCGATTCGACTCAAGACCAGATCGAGAGGAAGTCCCTCGAGACTTCTTATCTTGAGTATCTGATAAGTGGAGGCACCAGTTTGAGTCTGTTTTGACTTGGGAGTCAATTTGGTTGTCGACAAATTGAACTCTTGGTTTTACCCAAGGAAATTGTTGAGGAAAATAATTAGAACTAAGGGGGGAAATGTCACGTCCCCAAAATTAAAGGACATCTGGATAGGACCTCTAGTTAGAAGTGCCCGACCAAATATTAAATGGCCACCCAATGTGAACTATGCCACCTTCTCATTTGAGCTTATAAATAAGACTCATGGGCTCATTTGTGAAACATTCCTCGTGCGAAGCACTTGTACTCTTGGCCCTTTGGAAGAGCCTTATCACCCATACTAGTGGGGGGATGGTGGTATGGAACGTCAATCCCTTGGAGGTGGCTTCTCGCTTGATTACAAGCTCCCAAGTCTAGAGCTTAGCCCATATTGGCTCTACGGCTGGGAAGTGAGTCTGATGTTTGCCATTTTATTGTTAGTGAATATGGCTTGTTTCTTGTCTTGTTGAGCAAGGAGGATCTTGGAGGATCTAACACATATACACTTCAATCAAATGGATGCTCAGAGGAAGAACACGTCTCTCATAGAAATAGTAATGCATCGTCAAAAGTCAAGCTTTACCACATAGCTTCTCCTTTGAGGCTATTATGTGTGCAACATATGTACTTAACATATGTTCCGCCAAAACGTTGCAATTTATCACTCCATATGAGGATTGACATGGTCGAAGCCATCTATTGCTCATCTGCATGTTTTTTATTGTCTGGAACATCCATAAATACTTGAACAACAACGCAAACAATTAGACGATAAGGCAATGAAATGTAATTTTGTTGGGTTCAGTTCTGAAATCAAAGGCTATCATTTGTACCATCCATAGGTTAAATGCATTTTGGTTAGTTGTGATGTTGTTTTTGTGGAAGATGCAATTCAACCCTTACTTTAATGTACCAAAGGGACGTCAGTGAACTCAAAAGATATATGTATGACATGTTGCTTCCTCTTTTTACAAGTTAAGAGTCAAATATTACTCCTCGTGAGGCATTTTCTCGATCTTTATAAGTTTCAAATGATAATGCAAATCATTCTATTTGTGATGCAGATTTACATGATGCACTTATTGATAAGAGAGCTCACTTATTGATGAGAGTTTACATAGAAGAAGCAAAAACTATGCCTAAATGGCTCTATAGACTTTAAGAGATAGCAAGTTAGCACCTTTGTTATATTGTACTTGTCTAGGTTCTCATAATGCTTCTTTTGCATCGAATCGTTATGCAATGGTTGTCTCTAGTCTTTGTGATGAGAATGAGCATAGTATTCAAAAAATTGAATGGCTTCTATGCAATCAAAATATGATGTTATTATGAAGAAATATACTTGGCCTTTATGTGATTTGCCTCCAAGAAAAAAGACCATCAACACTAAATGGGTATACAAGCTAAAACATAACCCTAATGAAGCAATTGATAGGTATAATGCTAGACTTGTTGCCAAAGGTTATGCTCAACAGAAAAGCATTGATTTTGATAAGACCTTTGCTACAACATGCTGAATGATCATCGTTCGTAGCAATTGTGCACTTGCAACTCATCATGGTTGTAATGTACATTAGTTGACATTAAAACAACATTTTTGAATGGTGATTTATATAAAGAAGTGTATGTATTTCAGCCATGTGATTTTGTGCAGAAAGGGCACGAATCAAAGTGTTCAGGTTGAAAAAGTCATTACATGGATTGAAGCAAGCACCATGTGTTTGATATGAGAATATACATGCCTACTTGCTAGCATATGGATTTGAGAAAAGTCCAATTGAGAGCATCTTATATGTTAAACGTGTAGATGACGTGCTTATGATCACTGTTGTATATGTTAATGATATGTTGCTCACTATTCTGAACGAATAGCATATTGCTAAGTTTAAGGGTGATTTGCATGCCTTGTTTGAGATGTCAGCTTTGATGCATTTGCATCATTATTTGGGCATTCGTTTTATGCAAAGTGATGGGGGAATAGCTTTGTGTCAAACAAAATACATTGGCACGTTATTATAGTGTTTTGGATTTAAAGTTTACAAACCTATTGCTACTCCCATGGAAACAGGTTTATGACTGAGTTTTCATTATGCTAGAGATGCATTTGATGTTGTTCTCTATCAACAGGCTACTGCATGCTTGATTTACTTATGCATAAACCAAGCTCATAATCAGTTTATTGTCTCTCATATGAGCAAGTCTATGCATTGCTCAAGTTTCAACCATTGACAAGCAGTTAAGCACATTCGCTACTTGAGTGGTATCCAATTACTCAGATTGTTTTATCCCAAGGAGGGGTCATCATTACCAAATTTACATGCTTTTTCTGACTCAAATTGAGCTTTCCCCTATTACACTCATATGTCCCCCAATGGTTTATGCTTCATTTACTTTCTTTTGTGGATTGATTTCATTCCGCAGCTTCACACTTCCTTATACATGAGTGCAAGCTCCTTATTCACTACATCACTCTGAAGAGACATTTGTTAACATATTTAGGTAGTGATGTGTTTGAACACACTTAAGACCGTTAGGACACTTTTTTTCCTCTTTAGAAGGTATTTTCCCCTCCTTGTATAAACGCCTATAACTCTAACTGGTCACTTATATTTGTACATTTGCTTGGTAATACAATCAGTGTTGTGTTGTCCTCCAAGCTTCTTCTTCTTCTTCCTTGTGCTTTTCACGTGCTTCCATAGTCCTCAAACTCCAACATCAAAAAGGAACAATCCACACAATCATTGGCTTTTGCAACTTCCAAAAGAAGCATATCCATATCATTCCTCTTTCTCATTGGAAACATTACCTCTCAAAAGATCAAAACATTGCCAAGAATAGTATGTTCCTAGGCAAACCTATATCTGCATAAGATGTCCTAGGAGATTTTCCAATTGAGAGAAGTGGAAAGGAGATTTCTATTTCTATGACTAATTATGTTCTATTTTGGATTTTAAAATACACTTAGATCATAGAAAATGTTTGAATCTTTCTAACGACTAATATTCTAATGGTATTAATCATCTCATAAATGTAAAATGAAAACTGCAATTCAAAAATCCAACTAACTATAGCTTGCATTTCGGAATATTAATTATTGAGTTCCTTTACAAGAGAACCTAAAAAATTAGTATAAACACAATGTTGGAGCCAACGTGTACATGTTATGGAGCCATACCCACAACCTTGTCACCATAAAAACATATTGGTTCAGCCATAGTATATTAGTCAAATTCTAATTACTACAAAAATGATATACCATATTAGTATTTACTCAACGCTACAACATGCAAAACACTCTCACCAGGAAAAGGGTTCCTATGATTAGCATCGCAACACAAAGAAGTATTGCAATGATAGTCCTTAGCGATATGATCTATATCAATCATGTGCAATATGAAAGGTTTTCAGAAAAGTAAGATGAAAACAGTAATATTTATTACATATAAAGTCAAGATGGAAATAGAAATCATCAATATAAACTGAGTGTTTTACTTTCGAATACATGATGACAACCCTTATATTGTCATGCAATAATTAAAACATCCCTCAGTTAACTGAGATCTTCTTCCCATATGGGCATGATCCCCTTTCAGTCTTCAAAGAGGGAAACAAGGGAAGCTGTACAAAATAATAATCATATATGAAGTTACTCCTTTATATCATAAGGTTAAAGGTGTGTTCATACCGCAAACAGATCATTCATTGCTTTGATTGAATAAGATTATTTCATGTGGAGCCGTTCAGCAACGACAGGCCGTGGATCTGTAATACAGCCTTGAAACTCAAATTCAACACCATTGTGCCCTGTACAAATGTAAGAAGAAAGATCAGGCCACCATAGGGCATCAGGAGACTGAATATGCCTGAGCTGCATAATGCAACCAAAGAGTACATCGTGCCTTTCGCTATGCTTTAATCATATGAGGCATATGAAACTAAGCAATGCAATAAGTTCAATTAAACAATAATTCATACTCTTCTATTTTTCTCTCACAGAGATCCCTCTCTTGGTTAAGCAAACTATACTTCCATTACAAATTTTGGTGAGGTACAGAAAGGGCAGCTTCTTACCTGTTTAAGACACTCAAAAAGAAATATTATAATATTAGATTGATTATCAAAAATATTTTATTCATATGCATATATCTAAATAATAATAATAATAATAATAATAATAATAATAATAATAATAATAATAAATCTCAATAGACAGGTGCATTGCACATAGTGAAGATCCTAGACTACGATATTGTTTATGAACTTTTATCTCTAGCATTAACTCGCTATCCATCCCAAGAAACATACAGAGGTCCACTCTCACCTGCTCAAGGAGTTTCCATTAATCATCACAATCTCACAGTTAGAAGCCTCTCTCACACATTCTAGAGTTTGTTCTATGGTCATCCTCGTTGTGCAATCCAATGCAATGCACAACAACTTCAATGAGATGGGTGAGATACATATGTATATGCTTGATTGCTTTATCTATCAAGTTTGTTGTCCCTTATATTCACTCATGCAAAATTGCAAAGGATGCTTGCGATACTCTTGCAACATCATTTCAGGCAAGAAATGAAGCTCATGTTGGTTACCTTCGAAGACAATTAGAGAGTGAGCATATGAATGGAAGATCCTATGGACACTTTTCTTACAAAGATCAAAGATTTGAAGAAGCAATTGATTGCTTGATATGAGATTTTGCTACACAGTTCAATTGTGCATACTATTCTCAATGGGTTCTTGATTCTTATCAAAGCTTTGCTTGTACTCTTCAATGGATGATAAGAGGCAATCCAAATGCCTTAATATTTTGAAGAGTCAATTTTCGTTTTGTTGCAAGAAGATCAATCTAGGAAAAGCATGTCCATTATGCATGTTGCATATTAAGCTTCTGTTGATAGTCAGAATAAATAGCGTTAAGATGGCTCTTCCTCTATTAGGCAAAAAGTCTATAAATGCTTCACACGATCAAGAAGGAAGACAAAGATGAAAAAATAAGCAAAAACAAGTTTGCAAGTACTCTAAGGCAAATGATCACATTACAAAGAAGTGTCCTAAACTTGTTGCTAAGGAAGTAAAGCAAAAGGAGGCAAGAATGGTTGATGCAAGCACTTTTGCTTCTAAATTTGAGTCTATCAACCTAGTGCAAAATGAAGAATGCACATTTACTACACAATGTCGTTATGTTCTATCATCTCATGATCATTGTAAATCTATTATGAACTAAGATGTTTTGTACTTCGATAGCGATGCAACCAAATATGCTACTTTTGAGTGTAGTTTCTTCATCTCATTCAAACCTTTACCTAATGGAAGTTCTCACATGTGCAAAGAGTTGCATCCTATCATGGGAATCAAAAAATTGATCTTTATTGCTATTAATGCTAATATATTCACAATCTCATATGCTTCATATGTGTCGTAGTTCAAGAAGAGTATGCTATTTGTGTTCCCAAGAGCCAAAATTGGCTTTGTAGTAAAGTTTAGTAATAATAAACGTAAAGGTCATGATCTCTATGATGGTGATAAAATCATTGCATCTAGTACGCTATGTGATGGGTTGTATAAGCTCATAAATTATGGCAAATCTATAGATGATTATGCATGTATTCTTCAATATCGACAAGCAATCTCAAATGCAAATCTATTAAGATTTTGTTGCTAGTAAGGACTCATAATGGAAAGGGTAAAGGTGGCTCCAAGGTGGAAAGGTACGTAAGTACGGTACAAATATAGTACGTATGGAGCGTACGTATGTACTAAATGTTATTTAAGGTATGCAACCAGTACGTACCTTTTGGAAACATAAAACAAAATTCAAAAGTCTTGAGAGTATTCTACATCAATTGGCTAAAACTCAAGTAATCCATTACCCACAAAATATAAAAATGTTTAGTATTCAATGTAGAGCTCTGTCCAGCAAAAATATAGAGTTCTGTCCACCTTGATGCTGCCCAAAAAATACTTGAATATGCTCAGAGCCCATATTAAACTTGCAAATTTGTAGTGGACCACATTAGCTTGCTTGTCAAGTAGTGTTGACCCTTAAAGACATTGACATGTCACTCATCTACAGCGGATAATCTCAGGATTGTGTAAGGTAAGGGTGAAGATCTGGATTCTGATTTCCAAACAGTCTCATCGACGATTGTTTATTGCTCAACCAATGCAATAATGAGCTTTGCTTGACTAGTGCGAAATTCTATTTCCTCATGAAGATTGCCTGTTATTGGCAGCAACAGATCAGTGTAATATCCTCTCTAAGATACCTCAAAGTCAGTAAACAAGAGGATGCAGGAGGATGAACAAATCTGGATTCAGAGTCCTGATTGATGCCATATGTGAACTATATGGTATATGCAAGTATGGAAAAAAATAAACTTTTCATATCGATATTATTTCCTATAAAAATAAAAAAAATTACTGATATTACTTGGACAGAATTTCTACCTAACTTATGTCATTGCAGGACTCTTGGTTCTTTCTTAATGCTTAATTCACGAAAACTGTTCCCAGAAAAAGCAGGCACTTTAGGAACATGGGATTCAGGAACACTTTTTGAGAAAGATTTGAATGGGCAAAAGCCTGGGCCACTTGGCATGATAGGGCATATGGAAAAATAAAAGAAATGTGCACATAAGTGACACTTCCACGTACTAATTATTCAGTATTGTACCAATTTGAACCTTACCTTAAAAACATACTGAAACATACAATACATACGTATTGATCCTACCCTGGGTGGATCTTTCTTTATTAAGCGAAAAATCTATAAATGCTACACAATCAAAGAAAGGAAAACAAAAACAAGTTTGCAAGTACTCTTAAAGGAAAATAATCATGCTACACAGCAGTGTCCTGAAATTTTTGCTAGGGAAGCAAAGAAGAAAGAGGCAAGAATGGTTGATGCAAACACTTTTGCTTCTGAATCTAAGTCTACTAGCCTAATGCAGAATGGGCATTTACTACACAATGTATTTATGATCCATCATCTCATGATCATTGTAAGTTTGTTGTGGACTTAGATGTTTCATACTTTGATAGTGGTGCAACCAAACATATTACTTTTCAACATAGTTTCTTCATCTCATTTGAGCCTTTCCCTAATGGGAATTGTCACATCCGCAAACAGCTCCTTCCATCCTATCATGGTTGTCAAAAAAATTATCTTATTGCTACTAATGGTAGTACATTAACATTCTCAGATGCTTTACATATGGCACGATTCAATAAGAATATGCTATTTGTAACCATACTAGCCAAAATTGGCTTGGTAGTAAAGTTTGTTGATGCTAAGTGTAAAGCTTATGATCTCTATGATGGCGGTAAAATCAATGCATTTCATACACTATGTTGTGGGTTGTATAAGCTCACAAAGTACGGCAAATCTATGGATAATTATGCATGCGTCATCTCAAATGCAAAACTTGTTAAAAGTGAGGTAGGTCAAATAACACAAGTTCATGGGATCTTCCCAACACTAGAAGCCATGCACACATACACACCTTGAACCAAACAAGATAGATGCATGAAGATAAAGAGCAGAGTAGAGACTAGATGTAACAAGTAGTTTTAAGCTACTCTAAAATAAATAACATGATGAAAAACAACAATATAATGTGTGTGTATATACAAAAATTGCATAAAAAGCTGAATATGGAATGGATCTAGGTACAAAATATGAGAGAAGTGTGCTTCCGAGTTAAAGAACTGTGAGTGAGTGTTTGATTGTGGGATAGAATGGGCTGAATATGAAAAGTCCAGTCTATGTAATGTGGAAAAGTGTTAAAATTTGCAAGATAACCAGAAATTTGTTCTTCTCTGATATAAGAAGCTACAAGGACTTCTCCTCTTGAAGTAGTAAGCTGGAAAGACTTCATACAGCACCATGAATTGAAGTGGAACAAAGCAACTTACAAAAATCAGCAAGCACACACTAAGTATGTGTGTGACGAAGAAATGGGCAGCAGCAAAACACCTCCAAATCAGCAAAACCAGCAGCAAGATGACCTAAAGCACACTTAGATGAAGTGTGCCTACATGGGTTGGTAACAAAGTGTGCCCCAAGTGTGTCTTTATAAAGATTTTTAACCCCCAAAAGCTGCTACCATAAATTTTTACGAAAAAGTTTAATCAAGGCCACTGATTTATGTTTTTCCTAGACTAAATAAGATTATGATATGTGGCACTTGAAAAGCTATTCAAAAAAACAAAAATTAGGGTTTAACTTTTGAAGGGGGTTTAGTCCATGAAGATAGAGTGCTATATATACTTGGATAGCTCTCTTGAAACACTTTAAGATCATGTCATAATAGTTTTCTTTATCATCTTTGACCATATCTTTTTTTTTTTATTACAGTATAGGAAAACCAGAGTTTGCTAGAAATTAGGGTTTGATCCACAATTTGACATTGTTTCCAACAATTCCCCCCTCAATGTCATATGCTTAGTAGCCCCATAATAAAAAATCCAAGGGTTCTTTGATAATGTATTATCCTGCCCAATTGAAAAACACTTCTACTATATATACTAACACATACAAAAGTATCTTCTTCATAAGAAGAATCACCTTTTGAAGCTTCCTCAACATTGTTACTTAAAACCCTTTTCTTTTCATTATAAATTTGCATTCTACATTTTGCAATATGATGACTTGGCTTTTTGCGATAGTTGTAGATTTCTTTCTTTATAATAGTAGATGTGGATGAAATAGATTGATCCGTAGGTGCAGATTGATCCTTAGGTGTAAAGATAGAAAAAGATGTGGTTGAACATTTGGAAGTAGAAGACCTTTTTTTTTTAATTGTAACTATGTTTCCATCTTTTACTTTATCTTGTTCCTCGTCTTGCCTTTAGATGAAGAAACCATATGGCATAGTCTCATCGTTCTCTTCCATACTTCTTTAATAGTCTTCATATTGAAGTAAAAGAGTTGAAGGTCTTCAAATATGTTTCTATATCTCTTGTAGAAAGAGAAAGAGAAGTAACAAAAGAACGATACATAAATGGAAGTGAATTGATTAGGATGTTTCCCATCCTTTCATCAAAGATGTTAATTCCAACATTAAGTTGTTGGTCATGAATATCATTTAACTTGAGAATATGTGTTTGTTAATGTCCTCTTAAGATAAGCTTTCCCCTAATAAGATTTCTATTTTGATACAGATTCTCCCACTCCAACTAGTCTTGATGAGACGTTTTGCATGACCTTATTCGAGGTATAATATGAATCTCTTGGATCCCATCTAAAGTGCTCTTCAGTAGGTAATAGTATGATAGTGTCTCTACTTGTGAATGATCAAAGAACTCCTTGTTCTTCCTCTTCCATTGGTTGCCGAGCAAGAAATTGAAGCAACAACCTTCTTGAAAGAAGATTGAACATCCTCTACTCTACTATTTATCTTGGTCTTGGATGTTTACCATTGACAATATTCCACAAGTCTTTGGACACTAATAAATTCATTATCATAAAACTCCATGTAGGATACTTAGACATTCCATCCAATTTATCTTGTTATTCCAATCTATCCCTATCGTCACTCATCTAAGGAACAAGATATGTATGTCCAATAAGCTTTGATACCAAGCATTGGTTAAGTGAGGTAGACCCAATAACAAAAGTTCACAAGATCTTCTCAATGCTAAGAACCATGCACACATACACACACTAAACCTAATAAGATAAATGAATGAAGATAGAGAATAGAATAGAGAGAAGATTATGTAACAATCAGGTAAAGGCTACTCTAAAATAAATAACTTGCGAAAAAGATTGAATATGGAATGGATCTCAGTACAAAGTATGAAAGAAATATGCATAAGAGTTCAAGAATTATGAGGGAGTGCTGGATAGTGAAATAGAATAGATTGAATATGGAAATTTTAGCCTTTGTGCTGTCAAAACATTATATAGCGGCAAGAATTGAAGTAGAATAAAAATTATGCAGCAACTTACAATAATCAGCAAGTGTACACCAAGTATGTGTGTGAAAAAGAAGTGGGCAACAGCAAAACACCTCCAAATCAATAAAACTAGCATTTAGATGACCCAGAGAACACTTACATGATGAAGTGTTTATACATGAGTTGATCACAAAGTGTTCCCCAAGTGTGTCATTTTATAGACTTTTAACCCCCAAAAGGTGCTACCATAAACTTTTTACGAAAAAGCCATAAAAGGACTTTTGTTTTTTTTTCAATATGACTAATGTTTATTTAATTAGGGAACATGCTCTTTACTTAGCTTTATGCTTTATTCTAATTTAATCCAGACCATTGATTGATGCTTTTCCTAGATTAAATATATGACATATGGCACTTGAAAAGCTAATTAAAAAGTAAAAATTAAGGTTCAACTTTTGAAGGGCTTAAAGGTCTTGATGGTAGTGTTATATATGGTTGGATAGCTTTCTTGAAGGAGTTAGTTTTGATTAGCTTAATGAGTGGACCAAGGAGCTTGATCAATGTTTTCAAACACAAATCGTTAGTGACTTTTTCATCGATATTGAAAATTGTGGATATGATGAGGTCATTCACTCTAGAGATAGACTAGCGATGTGATTACGTGTTCCTCTTTCTCAAGTTGATTGACTTGTAGGACTTGAGAGTCTAAAGCTCTTCGATTGCTACACTGCACAAGAGAAGGACCATTTAGAGATCATTCATTTCCTCAAGGTTTGAACATTGTTTTCCAAGTTGCTTCTTTAAAGTATGGATGGATCACCATTCACTAAGATATCTCTTCATCAAGTCAAACCTCGAAGATCATACCTCAAGATGGGCAAAACTCATGCAAGAGTTAGTCTTTGAAATTAGATATTGGAGGGGCACCACCAACATGGTGGTCAATGCCCTAAACAAGATCCCTAAATTGAACACCCTTTCTTTTATAGGCATAGGAACCGATTTCTATTCTTCTCTCAAGGGGCACTTCAATGATGACCATCGTTAGGTAGCAAGTTCGATCAAGTTCAAGTCACCTCGAAAGCTATGGTGGTCACTCAACCCATAGCTAGCCATCGAGAGAAAGATAGCAGAAAAGTCGTTAAAATGCATTATTTTTAAAGGCAAAGTAAGGTGTGTGCTTGATGATGATGATGACATTGGGAAGCACAATGCTCTCCCAGTACTACTTCAAGGACATGCTCTCCCAGTACTACTTCAAGGACATGCTCTCCCAGCACTACTTCAAAGACATGCCCTCAGCAGTATCTCCCTACAGCAGCTGAGAACCATTAACAAACAAAAGCTCCATAATTGATGGGCAGTCAAATGACTTCACTGCTGAATCAGCCAAAGCAGCACTTTGAAGCATATCCTTCCACAAGCACATGGTGATATCCCTAAGAACAACAAACCAGCAACATCCAGCGAGCTAAGAATACCCTGGCACCTCTTTTTGATTTGGAAATTTGTTCTGTTTAGGCAGCACGTCCTAATGCATTTTAGAAGGTCAAGAATAAAAGGTAACACTAATGGAACCAACAAAAGCAAAAGTTCCACAGCAAATCGAGCACTTCACAGCAGTAAAAGGTCATAACAATACTGTCATCCAAAGATATGTAATTAAATATGTCACCTTCACAACCCTTGTGGAACATCAAAGTTTACCTATATGCCCAAAAACATTATTGAAGTGAATTCCAGGACTCCATGATTCTAAAGGATAGCATGAAAATACATTTTTGAGGTTGAGCTGGAATGATACATCAAAAAATGTCCAAATAAACAGCCATCTGCTTATGACCATGTCTCACAGGATTCCCTCTTAACGCTTAAAAACTATAAATTGCTTGTCGCAACATCTCTTTCGTAGCTTTCTTTCCCGTATTAATAGAAATTCTAAACAGATTTCTTGCACTCTCACAGGATTCCTTCTTAACGCTTAAAATATATAAATTGCTTGTCCCAACATCTCTTTCGTAGCGTTCTTTCCTGTATAAATAGAAATTCTAAACAGATAAGAGATGGAAGAGATTCGTATTTATTGCACTCAGACCCAGTAACTTATATATGTGCACGTGTAAAGCCAACTCATTTAATTCTAAGCCACTTCTCCGTGTAGAGAAAATATTTTTTTCGTTCGCATATATCTTTAGGATTGCTGTTGAACAGTGGAAGTGGGGTTGAATTTATGATGTGTTTCTACCAGAAGGGATTCATAGCCTGCATCTCATGGATGCGTCCTTGTTTGGCTCTCAATGCCACGAGAGTGATCATAAAACTAGAAGCATATAGAAAGAGATAGACGCTGCTGTGCATAGCCCACCACAGAGAGAGAGAGAGACAGAGAGAATAAGCACACAGCAGCATCCCCAAGTACCTGTGCAGGGATGGCGGCTTGAGCAGGTGCGCGGGAGAAGTTGGTGGATTTTAGCGCGAACGGCCTCCATGTGGAGGACCGTTGCCTTTGGGCGGGAAAATTTTTCTAATTTATTAGCCGCGACGTGGTCATTGTACTCTTCATCTGTTGGAATTTGTTTGGTAGTTGATGTAGACATTCTGTGCCCATGTGACCCTCCTAGTCCCTATAGGTCAAAAGGTCAATGCATTTTGAGCGTTTCAGAGAGAAGTTCATGCTTGTTTATCTTAGATGAAGCTTATCATCTTGACATAGGAATCAATACAATTGTCAACCACTCGTAAATTGCATCATTTTTCATTCCATAAATTGGCTCATTGTGAATAATTACAAAATTTCATCATGTGGTGCAATAGGGAGGCCTCGTGGGCCAAGCTTGGTGCAATAGGGAGGCCTCGTGGGCCAAGCTGATCTTCAGAAACAAGAATGAGTTGGCCCTCACGGGGTTCCCGAACTAGAAGAATCTTGACATCTTGACCCTGCTATTCTCCCCGATACCCGTCTTCCCGAAAGGCTCCAATCTCGTGTGCTCTCTTTGGAAGGGCTGGAATAAAGTCAAAAGCTTCACAAGAATTAGTGAGGACTGGAAGTGGGCGGCCGGAATCAGACAAAATGACTCTATCTGGTTTCCGATACATGGCATCCGGAGTGTGGAGTCGTGGAACATTCAAAATGCCAAGAAGCTATGGAACAAAGGATTCAAAAAATGGAAACACCTCTGGAAACATGACACCAACAGCTGGATCAACTTCGAGGATATCGACCCTCGCATAAACATCTCCTACGAAGAATGGAACACTTTGCAAAGCAGATTCCTCGCTTGGGATCGTCACAAGACTCGCCTTCTCACGGGACACGACACACCGAACTCGCTTGGTCTCAAATGGCACAATGGAAATAGCCTACTCAAAATCCCGAACATCAAAGAAACGGCTGACCTCCAGATCAGCCTCAACAAGAAGTGGTGCCTGTCTTGGACGCGGCTTCGGTGGGACATGAAATTCATGGGTATCTGGCACCCCTTAATAGAGATTAAGAAGTCGGTCCTCTTATGGCAAATTCTTCATCGAGGAATCTGGACCAACCATAAGGCTAGCAAACTTTGTGGGATCCCTCCTTGGTGTAAACGCTGCCACCGTGCTATCGAAGATGTCCCACACATCTTCCTTAATTGCCCCAACTCCTACAGAATCTGGCAGACGGTTGGAATGAAAATCAGACTTCAAAAACAGCCTAGTTGGAAACAAGTCCTTCTGGGAGAAGCGATCGGCTGCTCTGCGACACTCTGGAACGCCATCAGAGGGGAAGTCCTGTGGAAAATTTGGCGAGAGAGGTGTGCTCTCAACTTCGGCGATCCCCCCAGGGTGTGGTCGATTGAGAAATCACTATTCCTCCTTGGCAAAAGGATTGTTAACAGTAAGAAATCCCCCCCCTTCAGGCACCATCAAGTCCTCCTCTTGATCAACAACAAGCTCAAACCCAAGTGGGCCTCGCATGAGGGCGATGAGAGGGTGATTAACCTTCTCTGTAATGCAACCTAGGACTCAATCAAGCTTCCCCTGCTTTGTGGGATTTGGGGGGTCCCGTGGGCACTAGTCCCTTTCTTTTGTACCTTTGTTTCTTAATTTAATTCAAGTACGGGAGAGTAGGCTATTGCCGAACTTCCTTTATATTAAAAAAAAAAAAATTCATCATGTACTCTCATTATTCGATCGAATTATTTGATGTCATGTCAAGTTATTCGGATAATGCCGAATTGTTGTTGGGTAGAAATTAAGGTATTATTTGATAAAGATAACTTTTTGATGAAAAACATTTTCGATCAAAAAAATCGATAAAAATAACTTTTTGATCAAAAACGTTTTCGATCAAAAGCTTTTTGATAAAAAAGTTTTTCAATTGAAAGATTTTTTATTAAAAAGCTTTTCAATTGAAAAGTTTTTTATTGAAAGTGTTCTCCATAAAATAATGCCCCGAGGTGTACTATCACCAAAGTTACCTTCTTTTCTATGAACTGATAGTTTCATACGAAAAGCATTTTAGGATTATAAAAGTAAATAAAATTATAGACTTTAGAGTTACATAGTTTAGATAATTATATGAAAAATCAAAGTTAATAATAAATATTTAGAATAGTTTCATACGAAAAGCATTTTAGGATTATAAAAGTAAATAAAATTATAGACTTTAGAGTTACATAGTTTAGATAATTATATGAAAAATCAAAGTTAATAATAAATATTTAGAATCTCTGTTCCTTCAAAAATTAAATAATTTATTCAAAAAATATATAATATTGTTTGAAATATTACATTTAAATTTTAAAAATAAAAATTAAATATTTTAGGTTTTTTATAGTTTAAGCATCTCTTTGTGTAAAGACAATGATCCTCATTGCTTCGAGAATAGCCTTGGGACTTCATAAAAGCATCAAGATTTTGTTACCATTGTTTAGGGGACTATTTAAGTCCATACAAGCTCTTCTTGAGCTTACAAACTAGACTTTCCTTGCTAAGAACTGCATAACTCTTTGGTTGTTCCAAATAGATCTCATCTATAAGATCTCTATGAAAGAACGCAATTTTTACATCCAGTTGGTCTAGCTTTAAGTCCTCCATTGCAATGAATCCAAGCAACATGCGTAGGGTAGTCATCTTGACCACTGGAGAGAAGATTTCCTCAAAATCAACACCATGTTCTTGCTTAAAACCCTTTGCAACAAGTCGTGCTTTATACGAGAAGCACTATCTGATATGAATTTCAGCTTATATACCCATTTACATGGTAAAGCTTTCCTTCCCTTTGGCAAAGGTACTAAATCCCAAGTACCATTCTTGTGAATATAATCCAGCTCACTCTTCATGGCACTTTGACATGATTCTCTGACTGCATAGTCTCTTTGTAGAAGGAAAACCCACTGGCATCTGTTAGCATAACAAAATCTAAACTTGGATCCAACATATATATTAGGTGGATGTGAGACACGTGCAGAGCATCTCAATGGTTGTTGAACATCTAAAGACTGATCTAATCGGACATTCTCTTGGACGTCCCTATGTGCACCATTTTTATGCATGCTAATTGGAGGACTAGTATCCTAAAACACCACTCTTCTCGCTTCAACCTCCTTAATGGGCCGTTTATGCATCTTAGACATTGAAAATAACATCACTACTTCTGATCACTGACTGTGTTTTAGGATCCCATAAGCGATATCCAAATTGTCTTTCTTGACCATATCCAAGAAAAATGCATTTCTTTGACTTATGGTCCAAATTTTATCTAAGATTCTTGGGTATATGAACGTATGCTTCACACCCAAAAACTCGAAGATGATCATAATATGGTGGCCTCCCTGTCCATAATTGTTGTGCCTCTTTCAGACCTTTGGCAGTACTAGGTGAAAGGTTAATCACATGAACTGTAGTCAACATTGTTTTTGCCCAAAAACCTTGTGAGAGGTTTGCATGATGCAACATAAAAACTACTCTATCTTGAATAGTTATATTCATCCTTTCACCTACATCATTCTGTATTGGGGTATAAGGAGTTGTAAGCTCTCTGTGAATCCCTCTAGATTGACAGAAAACGTTGAATTCATGTGAGATATACTTACCCACATTATCTGAACGTGAAGCCTTAAACTTAATTCCTTTTTGAGTCTCAACTGAAGCAAGCCATTTTTTGAAAGTAGGGAATACCTCATCCTTCGATCTGATAGGATCTACCCAAACTTTTCTAGTAGCATCATCTATGAAAGTGACAAAGTAAAGAGAACCACCTAAGGACCTAGTGGTCATAGGACCACACACATCTATATGAACGAGATCTAAAGGATGAATTGAAGAGTTAATGTGCATTCTACACACATTTTTAATTTTCTTTCCATATTGCAATGCTCACAAAATGAAAAATCAGAGAAAGATAACATAGGTAAGTAGCTAGAACAAGAAAGATTTTTCATTCCACTACAAGATATATGGCCCAAACGACCATGCCAAATACAATCCATAGGCTGTTGAGTAATAGCTAACAAGTATTCTTTTTGTGATACAAATAAAGGATGAAGTAAGACATCTTTTCTTCCTTTTGCAATAACCATATTTCCCTTTGATATACGAAAGGACTGAGCATAGAAGATCACCTTGTAACCAAGGTCATCAAGTTGACCAACTGACATCAAACTATGTGATAACTGAGGTACATGGTGTACATTATGCATAGTAAATACCATTAATGAACTACACAACCACATCTCCAATCCCCACAATGTCACACTGGTAAGAGTCACCAAGTCTCATGGTACCAAGAGACTTTGCTGTGTAATTAAAGACCCATTCTCTGTGTGGTGTCACATGGAAAGAAGCATCAGAACCTAGCAGCCATGTGTGGGAAAGAGAATCAGCCATAAGAGCCTCAGTTGGCATAGTACTATCAAGTGTCAACACATCAGCATCATCAGAAATAGCATTATTCTTCAATCTTCACAATCGAAGTAGATGCTGCAAGTTATTGTTTAACATGCCCATCAACATTTTGTCCTTTACCTTTAGCATTCTTTAATGCATAACAGTCTTTCTTCATGTGTCCTTTCTTATGACAATAATGGAATTCGATGTCCCTCTTCCTTGATTTACTTCTACTCTTATTCCATTGACCATTCTTTTCCTTGTTCTTGCTCCTTCCACGTTGCTGATTCTTTCCTTTGTAAGAATCACGAACATTATATCCATCTCCACTCTAAGTGCCAACCATAGATTTTCTACAAATCTCCTCACTCAAGAGTGCTCCGCATATCTCATCATAGATGAGTTTACCACCAGGTGCAATATTGCTAATAGCTATGCAAAACACATCCCATGATGATGGCAATGTGCATAGGAGCAGTACCGCTTTCATTTCATTATCCATATCCATTTTCTGAGCACGTAACTCGGAGAATATAGCATCAAATGCATTTAGATGAGAAGCAACACTATTTGTGTCCTTCATGCGAAAGTCATATAATTTTCTCATCAGATACACTTTATTTGATGTCGTCTCTTTTTCATATGTATTGCATAACTTCTTCCAAAGCTCCTCTGCATTTTGACAGTCTAATACTGTAAAGTAAACATTATCTACCAAGTGCAAGCGGATGGTAGACCTAGCCATTTCATCTAACTCATCCCAATCATCTTCATCCATGTCAGCAAGCTTCTTTGAAATCCCATTTACTGTCTTCCATTGCCTCCTTTGAATCAGCACATCTTTAATCTGATTCTTCCATAGAGCAAAGTTTGTGCCATCAAACTTTCGGATCTTTAAATGGTCTTTGTCCTGAAGTTATAGCTCCTCCTCGAAACACTAGCACTAGACCCTGATCCACTGGATGTGCCTAAGATCTCTGATGCCATGATGGTAGAGAACCTAATAGAATGATAATGGAGCTAGAAGAGTCCAAACACCAAGAAATAAGTGTATCAAGAAGTAAATCGACCATTGTATAGTTGACAAAACCAAAAAATCTGGAAAGATTTTGCTAGAGTATCATTTGCAAAATGAGCATATGACTAGTGTCAAAATATAATAAAACTGCAAGTGCTGACATGTTTACCTGCATAGTGAATCACTAACTCCACTGCATATAATTAGTTACCCAATAGAAGCCAACTATGCTTATCGAGCACCTATGAACAACTATCATACATCTCCCATGGTGAGGCTGGGTAAGTCTTCCATCTGCATCACCAAAGAGACCCTGACATCTGGGTGTCTCCCAGTTAAGAAGACCTCACCATGACCTTCTTTATCAAACATGAAAGGCTTTATGTAGAAAACATAACCACTATATCAATGACCACATGGATGTACATAAGCAGTATCCACAGAAGCATACATGGTGTGTATGTGCTTAATATATGCAGTAAAATGACACTAAAAGGCTGAATGCACAGCCCAAAAACTAGCCAACAACAATTGCAAGTGTCTGTCAACTCTAATGTTTTAGGCTCAAAAACCTGCATAAATCTATAGTGGCTACTCCCACCAAAATTGAAAACCTTTTGAGAAGCCTGTAGTTTATGAGTGTGGTTGAGAACACATCCCCAAAGGTTTATATTTATTGTCAGAGAAGTACAATGAACACTCTTCTTGATTTTCTTGGACCTGTGTGAAGAGAACTATGTGCGTAAGTACTCCAAAATGGCTCATAAAAACACCCCAAAAATGCTTCAAAAACAGGCTTTGAAAGCAAAGAATGAAGCTTTGAGGGACCAAAACATGTTCAAGGTAATGTTAGCCTTAGTCTTTCCCCTTCTTCAGACACCACAAGAGTGTAGCTTAGTTGCAAGAGATTGCCACGGTTAAGCGAGCTATGGGGGGAACAATATTGAGATGGGTGACCTCCTGGGAAGTATCAGGAACCTCTATCTTCCTTGATCATTGAGGTCCTCCCTCGCACGTAGCCAATAGCGCCAAACGTTGACTTCGGTGACTCGGATGATAAGGTATGCCTTGGTCGTTGCCTTAGTCAAAAGCCTTGGGTGGATGGGCGGGTGCTCGCTTCACTCGCACAAAAGGAACAAATCTTTTGCATCAAAATGTTATGATATCAGTGAAGTATTTCGATGGTGATGCACCATAGTGTGCTCTTCTTCTCGAGAGCTCCACGATGATGTCCTCAGAGAATAAAATTGAGCTCCTAGGGCTGCACATGATACTCTACACAGAGGCTGCAGAATACGTAGAAAATACAATACACAGGGAGCACGAACACAAACTTCTTAGGTGTTACAAAAGCGGTCGAACTTAGAGTTTGTGGTTGACTAGGCCACTATATGTTTGATTAAAGAACATATACAAAGAAGTGTCCGATGGCCATTTGGCCTTTCACATGGACACTAATGGTAACATCTTTGCCCTCACCCTTCTCCTATACTCACAACACTGCTTCCTTCTTCCCCTTGGTAGTGTGTTTCTACAATTGCTAGGGTGCCTCTCTTCTACGTGCGTTTCTCTATCTGTGTTTGTGTATAGTTGTGTCTTTATGCACTTGCATCTCTTCACCCCTTCTATATCTTCTCCCTCCTCTATGTGTATGTATGTGTGTCAAATGCCTCTTCTTAAGGCTCCTTTTATACTAGTAGTGTCTGGTTTTCCCATATTGTGCCATAATGGCCTCAATTCCTTGATTTTTCCATTTGCATGAGCGAATCATAATGAGATCTCATTTTGCACCCATAAGAAAGGTGTTACAAATGGTGGCCTTAAGTTGGTGGCGTGGATATCAGCTATAGTTAATGTCTCACTCATCAATGCTTCTACATCATTGGAATACTCTCAAGCACGTAATAGTAATTTGGCTAGTACACTGATCCCATCTTGTCGGCACTCATTTCTAGAATTTGTAGGCACATTCTTCACAATTGGTGCTACATTTTTGTTAGACTGCTTGGCTCCTAGTTTGGAAGTGACATAACTTTGAAAATAGCCCGAATTATTTGAAAAATGGTCTTCTTGCATGAATTGAGATCTTGAACATCCACCAAACGTAAAATGCTCACTTCCAAAGTTCACTTTATCCTGGAGCAGACAAAACAAGAGGATGGAATAAAAAAAGAGGTGTGAAAGATTCTACTCTAGACCTGAGGATCGAAAGTGAGAGATCGATGGGTTTTCCAAATTTCTACATTTATGAAAAGTTGAGATATGTACAATGGTATATCTTGAGCTTGGATACATTTACAAGAGGCAAAGGCTCATCCTTCAGCGTAGTTAAGTGAGTTGCTAGCTTCTTATATTCCCATCCAAGCAAATTTTTGAAATTTGTCCTCACCTCGATGAGTGTCTATTGATTTGTGAAATCTTTCCATAATTCACTTATCACATGTTTCAGCTTCCTACATCCTCTACTTGGTTTTGGAGAAATAGATGCTCTTGTATGAGAGTTTGCATCATACCAGATTGGTCCCAACTCCATTAGATGATTGATCTCGACCCTTTCAACTCCCATGAGTCATTCGTTCACTCAACTTGGATGTTTGTGTTCTTTGTTTATGTCTTGGTTAGGCCTCAGAGAAATTTTTTCTAACCACAATTGTTGCATCCATCTTTCCTTTGCCATCCTTGCCTTACATTTTATTCTTATCAGTCCCATCCCTTAGGATTGCCATACCTGGACTGTGATGCTACATTTTATTGTTCTGCCCCTTTAATTCTTTCCTTACTTCCTTTATCGCATGTAATGAAATAGCACGTGTGAACCCATTCATGAATTCTTATTTATATCATGGATCCCCTCATGTGCTGGCCTCATTTTGAGTAGTTAATTCTCGGATCATCCATTTCCGCTATCGAGGAGGCAAAAGATGCATAATCCAAACCAATTTCTAATTGCAGTTGCTTTTACCTTCCTTACCCACATGTAATCCTCCCCAATCATGGATGAATTTTGTGTGTCTAAGCCAAGGTTGCCCCAAAAGTAGTGGAAAACCCCTTGTTTCTAGTGGAAGTCTAAGTACGACAAAGTCCAAAAGAAATTTGGATCCTTACACTATTGGTGCAACTCTTTCCACTACTCCTACTACCTTCACCTCATTTTGGCCTACCATTGTTATCGTAAATCTTGCCTCCTTCATTGGGCAGAGTCCTAGCCTTCTCATGTTTTATTCTTGCATCAGACTGATTTTAGACATGCCATCTATAATAACTCTTGAGATCTCTTTTCCATCTACGTTGGCTGTGACTCGTAGACTATGATAATCTGTCAGTGGGACTGTGCTACGAAGCAATTGTTTAAGCAATTGTTTAAGCAAGGCAATAATGCTTATCATTTCTCTTCTGAATCTGGCATCCATGCATAAAAATTCATAAGCATTTACTTGTTGATAGTTATTTCTTAAGATCTGATCATAGTCAGCGTACTTTTAATGAGTTTTAGATTTTACCTCTAAGATCCTATTGGGTTGTTTGATATGCATCTTTGATTGTTCTTTCTCTCCTTTGCTCTTTCTAAGTGTCAAAAGGTGCTCTTGTAGGTAGGCTTAATGTCGAACTTGTTGAGAATATGAGAGTGTATCTCCCTTTTGTATCTTGGAGTCACTCCATTTCCATTCCATTTCCATTCCATTTCCATTCCATTTCCATTATATTTCCATTTTATATTTAACTTTTGTATTTGGGTACCTTGCCATTTACTTCTACCACTGTATTCAGGGAATTATCCCACATGAGATGTACTTTGGAGAGTCCCTCTCAAATCTATATAAGGAGGGCCTCTCCCCCCATTTGTACTTGGTTAGAAGCTTGAGGAACCTACTCCATGCTCTTGGAAAGCTCATCTCTAATCCATGTGAGTTTACCCATTTCTTGGTCTACTCACTTTGAGTCTCTCACACTCTTTCTTTTGTGAGTACACTCTTCTTTTCATTTTGCTTCCGTTGTCATCGAGATTTTCTCTCCTCTCTCACTCATGAAGGCCTACAAGAAATACATTTGGTGAAGATAGCCAAAATTCCCTAAGAAGCCCAAGATGCATCAAGGATGTCAAAGGAAGTTCACATGCAAACTTTGGAAGAAATCAAGAAAATCTAGGGTAGTGGTCAAAGCTGGTCAAATTTTGGAAATTCAGGCAAAAATTCCAATCTCTCTAAATCACATGAAAATTTATGTACTTGTAAAGCCTATCAAAGGCAGTCTATAGCTTGAATTTCACATGTAAATGGATTTTCTACCATATTGATATGCCATGTGCATTTTGTAAAAAATATAATTTTTCCACTTAGACCCTACAAAATCTTTTATAGGAATTTTTGTTAGCCATATGGTTTGGCATGTATAAAGATCATGTGTGGCTACATATTTGTACAAATTTTCAAGGCTATCAGAGCTTCCTAGACACTTTAATGCCACCTTGCAAGCTTCCAAATGGAGTCAAACTTGTATAAGAGAGATTCATATGGGAGTTTTCTCTGCATATTCCTAAAGAAGACCTTTCAAAACATAGCCCTACAAATTTTCATCTTCATCAAAGGATATTTGGAGGGTCAAAGAGCACAAAATACTAGTTTTCAAGATCACCGCAATTTTCTAGAATAAGCAAATTGAAGGCTTGAAGGGTTGGCACATGGCAAACAATGATTGAACCATGTTGTACAGTCAGGATGAGCTCACATTCAAGGATGGAGATGCACTAAGACCTGAAGCAAGGAGGATCCATGAGTTTTTTTCATCGGATAAGCCTTTTTTGATGGTCAAAGATCTAATGCAAAGTTTGTTCAAAATAGCAGCTTATCTTATCCAAATTGATGTCAACATTGATCCGAAAGCCCAGATCAGCCCTTAAATCCAATGGTGGAGAATCAATGCACCTAATTTCACCCCCTTTGTCCTAGATATCATATAAAGAACCAATCCTAGCCATCCATTTGATAAATCCAATGGTTGTAATGAAAAGCAATTGATCCTAGGGTTGAGAGTTGATTTCTCTATATCCAAAGGCTCAAATTCATTCAGAAAACTATAAAAAACCCTCTCCAAACTCATACAGCATCATTGTTAGGCATCCATACGGTCCTTTCTAGCACATGGTTTCCTTGAGACGATCACCCTCAGTTGAGCGTGTGAGGATCCAAGGTGGGCTAGTAAGAGCATAGTTCCTAGAATCAATTTTAATTTAGACTTCCAATCTAAGATAGGCTCATAAACCCAATTTATCTTTCTTTGCTTATCCTCAATGGAGCGTGTGAGTGAGTTAGAGTTGGTTTTATGAGTGTTAGACTTCTTTAGAAACACATTACGATCCTAGAAAGACCTAGGGTCAATGAAGTGGAACCTATCCTCTTACGTGTGACATTTGGTTGAATTGTCATGGTGAGAGGGTCGTGCGGACCACCTTTGACCAGTAGAATGCTTAGCTTGACATATCACAACATTCACGTATATGTATGTCATTCCAATATCTTCTAATTCATGTCTCTTGTCTCTTAGTCTCTTATATGTTTTTACATGGCTCCTTCTATCTCTTTCTATGTGTGAGAAGGCTCCACAGTCTTGCGTTGAACCAGTGAGGATGATCCATTGAGATTGAGAGAAAAAGTTTCTATTCATTCATACATCATGACCCATATGCATTCATGCCACCCACAAAAACCCATGCATGTGTTTCAATTTTGAAAGTGTATAAGAAGCTCCATTCTTGGATCATTCTTCCTTTCAAAATTGATTGATGTGTGTGGTTTTCTTTTTGTTCTCATCAGGCATACATCCATTAGAACCCATGCATATGAATTAAATTTCAAAAGTGTATAAGAAGCTCCATTCTTGGAACATTCGTCCTTTCAGAATTGATTCATGCATGTGGTTTTCTTTTTCTTCTCATCATGCATGCATCCATATGTTTTTCCCCCTTCTCATAATCAAATAATGACATCTTTCCTCTCCATACCCAACTTCATCTTCACCTTCACATTTTGATCACAAAAACCTTCCAACAGTCACTAGCTTCATACACTACATGTGCTGCAACCAGACCCGATCCACCCGGATTGCAATCACCTCCACATTTGAACCCGACATAAAATGCTTCGTGGCATTTGCTTCTGATCTTGTTGGGAGGTTGTGATTCATATCCTATGTTACATATTTTTCATCCTCCTCATATCATCATCATCATTCTTGAGTGTTGCACTGGATTTCTCACAATATCGTGAACATCTTCGTTGTGAAGTAAATGCATTTGTGAGAGATCTAGAGCATCGTGAATCACTTGCACATTCACGTAAGATGGAGGAAGGATTCAAATCCTGTATTGCTGAGAAACAAGGCCAAGGAATAGTCTCTTCTATGTTGAGAGAGAAGGGAAAATTCAATGGAATCAACATCACAAGCTACTTAGATTTGTTTGAAGAGCAAGCTATGATTTTTGGTCTTCCTGAAGATCTTTTGATAACATTCTTTGAACGAATTGTTGATAGCTCTATCATAAATCATGTCACTCAATATGATAATCTTCCTTGGAGTGATTTGAGAAAGGAGATGCTCAAAGAATTCCATCTTGAGCATTATAGCCAACATAATTGGGATGGATTCTTACGATGGGTCAATTCCCCAAATCCTAGTAGCTTATTACTCACTTACAAAATGAGTATATTAGACGTTATGGACAACTTCCTGATGAGGATAAGATAACTTTGGAACCTAATCTTCTGGTCAATTTTCTTAAGCTTCTTCATCCTGAAACTCGTAGGGAAGTTGAACGGCGCTTAGAAGAGCCAGATAAGCATTATGGTCTTACTGACAATGGGCAAAAAGTGTGTAAAGTAGTAGAGGCTATAGCCCATAGACATCAAAGACAATCCATGCTTTATGAGCAAACTCGTCTTCCTCAAGCTAGCCTTCCACAAGCTAAGGAGCAAGTTAGAGAACAATCCCAAGCTATACTTTTTGACTCTACTATTCCTCAAATGATGGAGCCTAGTCAAGGTTTTAAAGTAGAGCCAAAGAAAAGTGTAGTTGAACAATCTCAAGTGGAAATTCTCACTAAGAAAATGGAAAGTTTTATTGCTACACAATCCAATTTGGCCAAGACTGTAGATGCTTTACAATCAAATTACATCAAAACTTTCCAAATTCAAATGAACCCAATGTCTTTTCAAGAGCATAATCAACATGTTATAGCTCCCAATCAAAATCCACAAGTAGCTCCTACTTAAGCATATCAAGTTCCTCCAATGCATAATCATTCAATGCAAAATCCTCATCCTCATGTGCAAAATCCTCAAATTTATCAAAACATGTATCCTCAAGCTTCTCAAATAGCTTTTCAAAATCCTCAAAATCAAAATTTTCAAAATCATCAACCGTATACTATAGAAGCTCCTCTTGCACCGCCAGTACCACATGCTGCTCCCCAGGCTCCTCAAATACATCAATTGCCTTATCAAAATCCTAATTATCCTGTTTAAGCAATACCTTATCAACAAAATCCTCAATTTCAAAATTTCCCACCACAAGTTAATCAAAATCCTCAAAATCAAAATGGTTTTGTGCATGGCCCTCGTAGGTGTCCTTGGTGTGATTCATTAGAGCACTTTTTGAGAGACTATGAACTATTGAAGGCTGCTAAGGAGCAATGACTAGTAATAGACATAGACAAGAAAATTTGTGACTATCGATCTAGACTACCTTTGCAAGGAAATTATGGTAAGGGAGGAATGAAAAAACACTACGAAAATATAACCATAACGGTATTACTGTTAGTGTCCGTGTGAAAGGCCAAATGGCCATCGAACACTCCTTTGTATATGTACTTCAATAAAACATATAGTGGCCTGGTCAACCACAGAATATAAGTTCAGCTACATTTGTAAGACTTAAGAAGTCTATCTTCATGCTCCCGATCAGGGTAAAAAATAAGACCAACCCCCTCACTCAAAAGTATATAAAGATGGGCGAATTTATCTAAGTATCTCATATTATAAGTATAAATATTTTGGCGAATATTGGAAATTATTTCCATTTGAAATATAAAAAAATTGGCGAATTTGATCGATAACTTATAATTGAAATATATAATTTTTCATGAATTTTTATAATAGCCTCCCTTAAAAACATAGAAATGTTTGAGTATTTGATACCATTTGCTATGCTAAATCAATTCATCTGCTATCGTTTCTTTGTAATCCTCTTCACTATTGCTACCTTCTTCCACTGTTGGTCAAACTTTTGTTCACCTTCATTGTGCATATCTACACATACACACACATGCACAACACACATACATACACGCATAATACACAATACACACAAAATTCACTCACACATTCACATACACTTTCATGCACATTCCACACCTCATTCTCACATGTGTGGAGAAGTGAGATCATGTGGGACATCTAGATCCTAATCTGATTCTACCAATTGATCATATTCTAGAGACTCAATGGACATGAAGTTTCAAATATATCACATAGACAAACACCAAAAACATCTTAGGAAAGTTCCACAAGCCATAATATTTCTCACGGGTCCAAAGGAGACTACTTCATTAATAAAAAATATCAATAGCATATTCTTTCTACCATTTAAATCCAAGAGAGTTAACTATCAATCTTCTAAAGAATTTACAATTACTACATCATGTTTATGAAAAACAGATATAACCATCATCTGTCAAAAAATTGTTGAAACAAATCATGTTATAGGATGTAAAACATAGAATGCTATTTAAGATTCTTGCACTTTAGAATGGAGCAAAGATAAATAATACAAGCAATCCAAGAAGCTAAGTATTCAAATATACTTAGCTCTAACATTAGAAATAAACAAAAACTTGGCAAAACAAGTGTATTTGCATGCTCCTTCAAAGGAGAATAGCTTATTTGTCTTGTATATCCTTCTTTTGGTACCCTCGAGCTCTTCCCTAAGTGTCTCTCCTCCATCACAACCATCTAGTGCCATACCATTGAAAAACCAGATGGAGGTGCAACTAGAAAACTATAACACATGCTATAGGGCCATAAATCTTTAATGTCCAAAACCAAATAGAACTAAAACAACCATTGAATATACTCTCTTTAGTATTGCAAGTATTGTGCACTTTCTATAAATGAGTAGAATACAAATCCTCACATGGAAAATACAACCATCTTCATATCTAAACAAAACTCTGGAAATGCAACCATTCCGGAAGTCCACAGCAGAGCATTTCAAATTTTAGCAACCTAACATTAGAATATATGATCAGACAAGATATTGCAATAAAAATTAACCATAATACATGTCCTTCCATATCAACAAAATTTGGCATGAAGTGAGTTGACTATCTCTCAGATTACCCTCTCCTAGCTATCAATTGTCTATTTTTGACATAGGTACAGCCGGTCCATTTCTCCTAGCTGTCAATATATGTTCTTTCTTTAAAAGATGCATTTGTGTCTATCATACAAATTCTCATGGGCATTAATAAAACTACCATAATAGCTTTGAAGGGTAGAATATATTGACATCAATCCTTGGTAGCATGGCCTTCCGGAATAAATACTAGCTACCATAATAGCCTTGAAGGGTAGAATATATTGACATCAATCCTTGGTAGCATGGCCTCTCGGATTAATCATTCATCTAAATACACCAGAAAGTGAATTCTGATTACAAGAATTGAGTATCCCCACTATAGTTTCACCATAGTGCAAGCAATATGACTATAGTAACTCAGGAATGACCAAGTAGAACAACTATACTTACTCAAATATCAAGTCAAAAGCTAGCTATACTTAATAAAAATAGGAAATAAACTAGGAATTGAGGTATAACCTCAAAAGTGCAAACTTTCCAAGATATATTTAATTCAAATACCTTGATGGAAAATCACAATTTCAGAGTCATACACCCATCCTTGAGGTTGCATAAAAAAACCACAATGAATATCGTTGAAAAAGTGGCAAGCTTCAATGAAGCTTTAAAATATCAAAACTTGGAGGACCATCTCATATATTTAGCTTTGCTTCCTTTCATTGGAGTGTTCAAATAAAGTGTGCCCGTAGTGTTTTCGGTATTTCTCATATGAACACTATCTTAGTCAGTCTTCAAATTACACATATGAATAAACTCTTATGCCATCATAGAAACTCACGTAGGAATCCACCTGCCCTTGTTTGCTCTTAAGTTAAGGATTTAGCCACAACTTGCATATACGCATTCACCTGCCCTTAGATTGCTCCTAAATTTAAGGCGTCATTCATCCATATCAAATCCTCTATATAAAGATTTGTGCGTGCATGTATCGGGTGCGGTCTTCCAGAGTGTCATTCATATCTCTCTAGAGTAGCACGAATAGAAGCGGCATATCATGTCAATCAGCCGGAACTCCTCTCTCTCTATTGTTCGCATGCAGAGAACAACTATGGTGTGATATCTACTGTTCTATGTAGTTCATGAAGTGATACTTGAAGTTGTGCCGATTCATAAGTTAAGCAAAGATTGATGTATCAACACTGAGACAGAATGATCAGTCATGTCAATGATCTTTTCATGATCAAATAAAGAGGTACTCTTTATATCTATGACTTTTGATGTTGTATGTTTTCTGAGAAGTGAGATTGATGATGCACATATTATGCGGTACATAAGGTTGATTATTATGCTATGTAAATATCAATGTATGTTTATATTGACATGATACATTCATATGATGTGCAATAACATATGGATGAAACATATCATTTACTTGTTTATGTGAATGAGCGTTAACACGTTGAAAAGGATTGTAAAGGACCATGTATGCTCTCATGGAGTGATGCGCATCCTAATTACACAAGTTTCTATATATGGTTGTGAGATTATGGCTGAAGGTAAGTTCAAGGTGCATATGGATTATGACAGGATGTTCATCATATTGTGATCACTAACATCGAAGTGATATATTTCCCATGTCACTATGAGATTAGTATGATTTGATGGTAATATGCTCATGGTAATATGAGAACAGTATATTGTGAATACTAACATCGATGTGATATAATGTTGATGGTAATATGAGAACACTATGATTTGATCATATATATTGAGGTGCTAATGGTAAGTCATTCTCTTCATTTCATTATGATGTGTTCATATGTAACAATTCATATGTGCAGATACAATCAATGTCAAAGTGATTCAATAGATGATATAATATGAGATGCAGGTTTCTTTGATGTATTTATATGCAGGCATTCATACGTTCAGATATGCAGAAACACTTATGATGGATTCATGGAATTCTTAAGTTGTGTTACAGGTCTATCGTGTGATTCAAAGTAATAACAGAGAACATGATGATGCATGGTACTATGATTTGATGTATGATTAATGTGTTAGGTGGAGAGTATTGACATATGATTCACACACAAATCATATCACTCTCATATACGTAGAGAACACATTGTTCTTTGTTTTGTTATATGCATAAGTGAAGCAACTCATAAAGTGAGTTATTGTGCGAATGCTGTATGATTAAGATGGTAAGGACTTAATGTTGCATATGCCAAGTTGTTGACATGAGGAATTATGAGTTGGCTGTCATAAAGTTAAAGTGCAGGTATACTCTACATTGAATTGAGAGTTGGCTGTCATAAAGTTAAAGTGCAGGTATATATAAGCTCACTGTGCTCTAATTGAAGAGCACAGTGAGCTTATATATAAAGCTTCGAACATTGAAGCTAATTCATATGTGTGTTGATTTCTGAGAAAGTGAAGCTAGATGTATGAGTTTGAGGTGTTGATGTAATGCCATTGTGGTTACTGAATGTATTGCCCATGTGACACATGTATGACTCATGAGGAAATAAGCTTGTAGTCGTGTGCAGCCAAGGATTTATAGGTACAAACAAATTAAATGATAATTTGTGGTACAGGTATAAGGCTAGGCTTGTTGCAAAGGGTTATGCGCAGGAAAGAGGCATTGATTTTGATGAGACCTTTGCACCTACATGCCGTATGATTACTGTTCGGAGCATTTGTGCACTTGCATCCCATCATGGTTGGAATGTACACCAATTGGACATTAAAACAACATTTCTGAATGGTGACTTGCATGAAGAAGTGTATGTTTTTCAGCCCCATGGCTTTGTGCAGAAAGGGCATGAAAATTAGGTGTGCAGGTTAAAGAAGGCATTATATGGTTTAAAGCAAGCACCACGTGCTTGGTATGAGAAGATACATGCCTATATGGTTGCACATGGTTTTGAGAACAGTCCAACTAAAAGCACCTTATATGTTAAGCGTGCTAATGATGTGCTTCTGATCATTGTTGTCTATGTTGACGACATGTTGCTCACTAGTCCTATTGAGAAGCATATTGCTGATTTCAAGGCTGATTTGCATGCCTCATTTGAGATGTCTGATTTGGGGCATTTGCATCACTATTTGGGCATTCAATTTATGCAAGTTGATGGTGGAATGGCTTTGTGTCAAACAAAACATATTGACACATTATTGCAGCGTTTTGGCCTTGAAGACTGTAAGCCTATTGCCACTCCTATGGAGACAGGTTTACGATTGAGTCTTCATGATGTTGGAGATGCATTTGATGTTGTTCTCTATCAGCAGGCTGTTGGATGCTTGATTTACTTATGCATTACTCGGTCAGATATTCAGTTTGTTGTCTCACATATGAGCAGGTTTATGCATTGCCCAGGAGTCACGCATTGGAAGGCGGTTAAGCACATCTTGCCCTACTTGAGTGGTACTCGGCTACTTGGGTTGTTTTATCCCAAGGGGGGATCACTACCGCTAGGTTTGCATGCTTTTTTTTACTCAGATTGGGCTGGTTGCTATGACACTCGTGTGTCCACCAGTGGTTTTTTTGCTTCATGTTTGGTAGCTCATGTATATCTTGGTTGAGCAAGAAGCAACCTACTGTGGCCACTTCCAGTTGTGAGGCTGAGTATAGGGAAGCTTTCACAGCGATTGTTGAGTGTGTGTGGCTCAGACGCCTTATGGCTGATTTGGGTGTTGGCCAGTCTTCTGCCACCACCATCTTCACTGACAGTCAAAGCGCATTGGCAGTTGCGAGGAACCCTGTGTTCCATGCTCGCACTAAGCACATTGAGGTGCATTATCACTATGTCAGGGAGAGGTTCTCTGTTGGGGAGATCAGCTTGGCATATGTGCCCACGCATGAGAACATTGTAGACCTTTTCACGAAGGCTCTGCCTAGGGAGAAGTTTGAAGCTTTCCACAAAGCTTTGGGCTTACTTCCTTTTGTGGAGTGATTTCCACATAGCTTGGCACTTCCTTATACATGAGTGCCAGCTCCTTGTTCACCGCATCACTCCCAGGGGGGATTTGTTGATATATTTAGGTAGTGATGTGTGTGAACACACTAGGACCGCCGGGGCACTTTTTTCCCTCTTTAGGAGGTTTTTTCCCCCGGCTTGTATATACACCTATTGCCCTAATAGGCTATTTATCTTTGTACATTCTCTAGTAATACATTCAGTATTGTCTGTTGTTCTCCAAGCTTCTTCTTCTTCTTTGTGCTGTTCGCGTGCTTTCACATAAGTCTAACTCCACATTTTTAGGGTTGGCTAGAGACCTAAGGGTTCCCAAATAGCAACCCCATAGGTTAGTGAAAGGGCATCCTCAAGGCATCCCTAAGAGCAAGCTGAGGGCTTCCCAAATTGGCAGTCCCAAGGATGGTGCCCAAGGGTTGTACAAAGGCAGTTTGATGGCCATCCCTAAGGGGCAGTGTCTCAATGAGCAATCCTTGCAGACCCCTCTATCTTAGCCACTCCAAAAAGTGGATCAGAAATCCAGATGGCAGCTTGCCAAACAGTTTGTAAACTATAAGATGTAATTCCACAATATATGATGAAAAGGAAAAATGATGGATGTTGGTGGAAATAACAAGTAGAAACCCGAGGCTCTTTGAAGTTTGCAACTATCTTACTTACAAAAACCTCCTGAAAGAAGGATGAATTCAGGGTCTAGAATCCCTTGTTGAGGAAAGCCAGCTGAGAGTTGGAATTTGAGGATAGACTTAAATTAGGAAGTTGGGCATCTTTCCTCGCCAGTTGACTTTCAATTGTTCTTTTAAGTATGGTTTGCACAAACTCGCAGGTTTGAGATCTTTGAAAGCTCTTTAGGTGTGAGATGGGGAAATGATACTTGGACGCATGCCTCTCATAGTAGCCATTGCAGATGCCCTTGCGCTTGCTACCATCCCTCAGAGACACTAAAAATGATAGCAGCTGGAAACAGCCCCAAAATGTGCAGCTGGGGAGGGGTTTTTAGGGTTGGCTGGAGACCTAAGGGTTCCCAAACGATAGCCCCACAGGCTGGTGAAAGGGCATCCTCAAGGCACCCCTAAGAGCAAGCTGAGGGCTTCCCAAATTGGCAGTCCCAAGGATGGTGCCCAAGGGTTGTACAAAGGCAGTTTGATGGCCATCCCTAAGGGGTAGTGTCTCCATGAGCAACCCTTGCAGACTTCTCTTTCTTAGCCACCCCAAAAGTGGATCAGAAATTCAGCTGGCAGCTTGCCAAACAGTCTGTAAACTATAAGATGTAATTCCATAACATCTGATGGAAAGGAAAGATGATGGATGCTAGTGGAAATAACAGATAAGTAGAAACCCAAGGCTCTTTGAAGTTTGCAGCCATCTTACTTACAAAAACCTCCTAAAAGAAGGTTGAATTCAGGATTTGGAATTCCTTGTTGAGGAAAGCCAGCTAAGAGTTGGAATTTGAGGATAGACTTAAATTTGGAAGTTGGGCATCTTTCCTCGCTAGTTGACTTTCAATTGTTCTTTTAAGTATGGTTCACACAAACTCACAGGTTTGAGAGCTTCGGAAGCTCTTTAGGTGTGACATGGAGAAATGATACTTGGACGCATACTCTCATGTTCAAGGATCTACTTTTAAAGACAAAAGATCTTGATGAGCCGCATGCAATCGTTCTGATGCTCTACCTATTTGGGTTGTTGTTGGCATACTAGAACAAAGTACTATAGAACCTTATTTCCTCGTTGGATGATGGCTACATATATATCTTGCTTCCTCATTGGAAAACCTCTAGAAATACCCAAAAACTATGATAGTACCTTGACGACTTCTTGGGGCAACTAGATAGGTAGGGAATTTCCTTATCATGGTACCTCAAGGAAGGTGAAGCGTATATGCACCTCGACTGCAACTCCTTGGTTGCATGGATCTTCACGAAAGGTTGAAAAATTTTGTGGCAAAAATAAGTCTAACACTTATTGAGGACAAGTAATAGAGCAATAGCTTCCATTGCTTTAAGGATGATAATTTTTAGGATGCTATGCCTTGTTGCAAGGGGACAAAGAGGAAGCCATTGGCCTTAGTCACACATGTGTTAGACACTAGGGTGAATATTGGGATAGAGGTATCTTGAATTTTGGTTGAAATGTACATGTATGTAGGAGTGTTAGTTGTCGTGCACATAGGATTGTGATTGGACTTAAACGCACCTTAGATGCACCTAATATGTTAGCGTCGCACCTTAGCTAAGACGTAAGGTTCGGTCCCTGCATCTTAAATGCATTGAACGCACCAAACCTAATGCACCTAACCACTATGACACACATACATACATACATACATACATACATACATATATACATACATACATACATACATACATACATACATACATACATACATACATACATACATACATACATACATACATACATACATACATACACACACATACATACATACATACATACATACATACACACATCCATGCATGCATACATGCATACATACATACATACATACATACATACATACATACATACATACATACATACATACATACATACATACATACATACATACATACATACATACATACATGCCTTTGTGTCCGCTTAATCTCCATAATAGTAGGCAAAGGCAGCCATGGTGCCGTCGTGGGGGGAGGGAGAGAGGGGGAGGGGGACCCACAATACTCGATCAAGTGAGTTTTATCTTTTTGAGTGTAGCTTGCAGTTGCTGTGGCAGTTGATATCATCTTGCTTCAAATGGCTGGGAGTTCGCCGTCGTCTCAATATGTCGTCAGTGTTTTTGATGGGAATAATCATCCATCATTTATGTACTCAACTCCCTTCAAGTAGTCTCTCTCTCTCTCTCTCTAAATATATAATATATATAATTTGTATATATTGTATATATGTGGTAGGTGTAGGGCATGTGTATAGGTTTAATAATTATATATATGTGGTAGGTCTAGGGCATGTGTAGTAGAGTTAGGGTTTGTATGTATATATGAAAATGGATCTATAGAAATACATAGGATTAGTGTTGGAAGATTTCAAATGCTTCTCTCATGGGTGTGTTCATGTGTGTGTCTTCTATATATCCAGGAACTATTAAGATGCAATCAAAGGCAAAAGGAAAGGTTGTAATGGATTCGAGACCTAAGAGAAAATCCATTTCTAATTTTTATTCACTTAAAGGAGGGATTGGAGGCTCAAATGTCATGTGCTCTTCATGCATAGCAAGCTCATCCCTTGAGCCTACAACTTTACCCCTGATTGCATGCTCTAACATCTCTGTGTCAGAGTCGAAAACTTCAAATGGCACTTCTTTGTCTAAACGTAGAAGAGAGGGAAGGATCAATGGGATATAGGAAGGACTTTGAAAATAGATTGGATAAGAAAGTTCTTTTATTGAGCCTTTGATGATTGAGGGTGAAGAAGAACCAAAATTTGCCACTTGTATACCATGTAGTTGGAAATTAGGTAATCAAGTCAAGTTACAATTGAAATTAGATACCATTGAAAAACATGTGGGTAAAATGTATGAGAAAGTAGAAGGGAAAATGGAAAACATCGTTAGATGGAAAACAAAGATGAATGTAGGCATCTACAGAATGTAGATGCCTATAATTCTCATTTATTGCTTTTGGAGCAATAATGAGAATAAAAGATCCTTTATGCATCTTTTCGAGAGAAAGCTCAAATCAGGTAATGAAGCCATATTAATGCAATTTTCAATTGTGCTACATATCTTGTCCATCGGAAAACCAATGTCTGATTATCCTAAGTGGAGAGTTCCATTGAATTTCATTGGATTACGAACTCCAAGTTTTTCGACACAATATTGGACAAAATCTTCAAGATGGGAATTTGCAAAAGTAATGGGAGAGGTAATCAAATCTAACTTGAAAAAAAGTTTATCGAATGCTACTTTTATTTCTATTTCCCTTGACGAAGTGACAACAAGGGATTGCACTTCTTGGGTATGTATCCATGCATATATTGTGGAGAATTATGCAAGAAAAGCCAACTTTATTGGTGCTTTTCAACTAAAGGGAAGTGCAACTTCTAATTTGTTGGTGCAACTTGTTTTAGATTCCATTTCAAATATTGGAGGGATGTCAATTAGTGATATTAATCAAAAGATAGTATGCATTGGTGTTGATGGATGCTCAGTGATGCATGGGCTTAGAAATGGATTATGTGTTCAATTGCAACAAAACTATACACCATATGCTTTAGGTATACATTGTATGTCTCATCGTACAAATCTAGCATTTAAAATTGTGTCAGAATTTGTTTTCGTACAAAAAGTTGAAGATCTTGTACACCAAGCATACACTTTCTTTTCAAAAAGTCCTAAGCGTATTAAAGAGTTTAAATGCTTCTTTGACGGGATAAGTAAGGGAAGAAAATTGAAAAAAAATATTGACACCAGATGGATTTCACTTATTGGACCTATAGAACGTCTTTTTGAAGAATATAAATCAGTCACCGGTGTGGTCAATATTATGTCTTTAAGTAAAGGAATACAAAAAGGAAAAGCTCATACTTTGTTGCAAATGCTAAGTGATGTGGAAACTCTTCTCTATCTTGGAGGAATGTTACCATTGTTAAGAGAAATGAATAATTTGATAAAAGTTTTTCAATCAAGAGATATTTATGTAATGGAATACGCAGTAGCAAGAAAAATGATTTGTATGCACTTAGAAACTTTGTATTCTGAGACATCAGGTTTTGATTTGCAAGAATCTATTGAGTGGGAATCGTTGCTACAAGTTGGTGTAGAAGATAGTTTTTTGCAATACAATAAGAAAGGTTGGTTGTGCATATTTGTGAAGGTAAGCAGATTCCTCTTTATGTATCACAAAAAAGTCAAGGAGTATGCATAAGGAAAAAAGTTAATCAAACATTCTTTCCTATCCTAGTGGATATTGTAAAACAAGGCTTAAGATCCATATGTAATAAATTGAATTCTGAGATCAAAGAGAGATTTCCTTGAGATGAGCTCTTAGAAGCAATGGCCATAGTTCATCCTTTATATTGGAATCATGCAAAAGACAAGGGCTTACTAACAAATGACTTTAAAAGCAAGGTCCAAATATTATCCGATCATTTTGGAAAGAATGCATATTTAGGAGATAGGATTCTAGAAGGAATTATAAATCCTTGGATCCATTGAAGATGAACGTCTATGGATTAGCTTAACTTTCATAAGAAATGCAACGAGGAACAGATTGAATAAAAACTTGGATACATGTCTTAGATTGTTTGTTTCTAAGAGTGACCTTGAAACTTTCCTTTTTGAAGAAGCTTATGCCATATGGAAAAGTCAATGACAACGAAGAAGTGAATGTGTAGTATCAGACGAGAAGAAACACATGGAGGATGTTGAACCTTCTAATATTTTTCAAATCGACTGATACTGATTATAGAAAGGTAGCTTTTTTATTTGATTTCTTTTTTAATATTATGGTGAAGTATAATTTATACTAATGTTTCTTATTGTTTTGACAAGTTTTGAATATATCGAGGACTTCAATATTTGCCTATTTTTGTTTTTTTATTTTTTTTAATATCTGAAATGATGAGATTCAAAGGTTCCTATTGTTCAATGTTCATACCTATTTATGTATCTATGTATGTATGACTCATGCATGTGCCATGCTTGCATGTGTGTATGTTTGTATTCATGTATTCTTGCATGTATGTATGTTTGTATTCTTGTATTCGTGCATGTATGTATGTGTGTATGTACATATGGATGCATGTGTGATGCATGTAATATGTATGTGTGTATGTACATATGGATGCATGTATGATGCATGTAATATGTATGTATGTATGTACATATGGATGCATGTGTGATGCATGTAATATGTATGTGTGTATGTATATGTGTGCATGGGTGATTCTTGCATGTGAGATGCTTACATGTGTGCATGTTTGTATTCTTGTATTCGTGCATGTATATATGTATGTTTGAAATTCGAAAGTATGTGTGATGCTTGCATGTATATATTATGTTTTTATTCATGCTTATATGTGTGTTTGTATGTGTGTACACTGAACAATCCTTTTAGAGGATTTGAAGGCTTGCACATTGAGCTTCTTGGAATTCGGGACCTATCTCTGATAAGAAATTTGGTAATCCAATGTTGTTTCTAGATAGATGTGTGTAGAAGTATGTACGCACATGTGTGTATGTGCAAGTGTGTGCAAGAGCTAGGTATGCATATGTTAAATAATCGAGACAGGTATGCATATGCATGTGAGGATAGGCTGTTAAACTAGACAGGTTTCCAAGAAGTTTGAACTTGTTTCCCACAAGAAGGCACTGAAAAGAACCCAGGTAAGGTAATTGTGTGTGTAGCATCTCATATCTGTTTGCTTCATCTTTTGGGTCATGTTACATATGCTTCTTGATTGTTATAATGTTGCAGGGAAAAGATGGTCAAATTATTATGTTGTGGATTTTTATAAGGTAATTTTTGAAGAAAAAGGTTCTACCATAGGTTCTTTTTGAGCTTGGTTTGTAGATCCATAATTATCTACAAGAATCTCTATAACAATAGGTCTATGTCTGTTTGTGTATACATATGTGTGGTTTTCTATATAAATGTGTATGTATGTGTGGTTTGTGTGTGTGTGTGTGAAATATATGTTTATGTGTACAAGTGTATGTATGTACATGTGTGCATGTGCATGTGTGCAGCTGCTGGAATGTATGTGTATGTGTGCATGTATGTATATACATGTGTGGCTGCTATTGGAATGCATGTGTATGTGTGGCTGTTGTTATGTGCATGTGTGCATTTTATGTGTAAGGTATGTGTGTATGTGTGAAATTTGCATGTGTATGAGATCTTTCATCATCTAGGTCCTCAACACAACAGAGAGCTTCCAATCAATAAAGTGCAAGGAGAAAAACACAGCAGTGCTACAAGTTGTTTTCTGTGTAAGTTGTTTTTAGCATCTTATAAGAAGCGTGCTTGTTCCCCCTTCTTCATTTGTGCCTTACATATACTTCTTAGCTCAAAAAGTTTTTTAACCTCTCTGATATAACTTGTGGTTTAGTATAGCTACTGGTATTTGCTTCAGGTTGTACAGTGTACTTCATCATTTCTTCAGATTGCACAATGTACTACATCATTTCTTCCTGGATGTATACAGTCTATCAAGGGGAGCACTGGTGATAGTTGCAATGCTTTTGCAATTTAATAATTAATTGAGTTATAGATTGTTCTTTTTTTAATGGTGGTACAGGTATAAAGCCTTCATGTTAATCATGTTGATATATTTAGGTAGTGATGTGTGTGAACACACTAGGACCGCCGGGGCACTTTTTTCCCTCTTTAGGAGGTTTTTTCCCCCGGCTTGTATATACGCCTATTGCCCTAATGGGCTACTTATCTTTGTACATTCTCTGGTAATACATTCAGTATTGTGTGTTTGTGCTCCAAGCTTCTTCTTCTTCCTTGTGCTGTTCGCATGCTTCCGCAGACATCTATCTCCAACAATTGGTATCAGAGCAGGTCATCGCTTCATCTAGGGCGCCGTCGACACTCCTCCATTTGTAGTCTCAGAATTGCACGAATGTTGGTGAGCATACTCAGCGTGTTTCCAAGATCAAAACAGCTTTGCTGTGTGGTGCCGAAATCGCGATTTGAGCTCGTTTCGGCCTCCGAACGCACTATCACAACGCTTGTGCAGGCTATTTCATCTTTTTGTGCCAAAGGTATATACCAGTTTCTGTTTGCCAGTTTAAGCGTCTCGAAGTCTGCTACAAGTCTAGCAGAACTCGTCTGGGCAGTTCTGTTCAACTTTTTAAGATACAATCAATTTTCTACATCAAGGCATTTTAGTCATCGGCCATGGCTGAAAGCAGTGATGTATTCCGTATGTTGGCTGTTGAGGATAAGTTGGATGGTACCAACTACCCATTATGGGCTTATATGATGCGACATGTTTTGGTTGCAAAAGGATTGTGGAACATTGTGCAGGGTGTTGAAAGACGTCCTGTTACACCTGTAACGACAGGTACTGCAAATACAGGTGCTGGAGCTGATGAAGATGGTGTCGAAGATGATATTTCGCAGATTCTTGTTCGTGCTGCTGTTTCTGTTGCACCTACTGCAGAGCAAATTCGTTGGGATGGCAGAGATGCCCAGGCACATGCATTGATAGCTTTGTCTGTCAAACGTGCCATTATTCCTCATATTCGCTCTTGCAGAACAGCTAGGGATGCTTGGGATACACTTACCACATTGTACCAAGCTAGGAATGAGGCTCGTGTTGCTTACCTCCGAAAACAGTTGGAGAGTGAGCACATGAATGAAGGTGATTCTATGGACAGTTTCCTAACGAAGATCAAAGATTTGAAGGAACAATTGATTTCTGCTGATGAGGTTATACCAGATAGCTCACTTGTGCAGACCGTTCTGAATGGTCTTCCTGATTCATATCAAAGTTTTGCTTCTACTCTTCGGTTGATGATGAAAGGCAATCCGAATGCCTTATCATTTGAGGAGTTAGTCTCTGTTTTGTTGTAGGAAGATCATTCCAGGCAGAACAGGTCCATTATGGGTGTTGCAGATCAAGCTTTCCTGGCTAGTCAGAAGGGTAAAGGAAAATGGAGCTCTTCTACTAGTAAGCAGAAATCTGCAAATGCTGCACATTCGAAGAACGAGGATAAAGATGAGAAGAAATCAGAAAAACAGAAATTGTTTTGCAAGTATTGTAAAGGGAATGATCATATCATAAAGAACTATCCAAAACTAGCTGCAAAAGAGGCAAAGAAAAAGGAGGCTGGAATGGTTGTTGCAGAAGCCTCTACACCAAAAACAGAGTCTGCTAATCTTGTGCAGGGAGAAGAATGGGTGTTTACTATTGTTTGCAGTTTTGACCCATCTTCTCATGAGCGGTGCATGTCTGCAGTGGACTCAAATGTTTGGTACTTTGACAGTGGGGCGACCAAACATATTACCTTGCAGCGCAGTTTCTTCTCTTCACTCGAGCCTGCCCCCACAGGGAATACTGTCACATGCGCCAACAACTCCTCTTATCCTTTTATGGGAGTTGGTAAGATCATTCTGACTACTGCTGATGGTAGTTCTTTCACCTTGTCAGATGCTTTATTTGTGCCAGGGATCAAGAAGAATCTGTTATCAATTTTTGCATTAGCCAAGATTGGCTTGGTTGTGAAATTCGTTGATGACAGGTGTACAGTTCATGATCTATCAAATGGCGATGTGATTATTGCTTCTGGCGTTTTGTGTCGTGGGCTGTACAAGCTCATAGACTATGAAAGATCTGTGAATGATTCAGCATGTGCAGTTCATGATTCTCAGGCTATGTCAGATGCAAAGCTTTGGCATGCACGCTTTGGTCATCTGAATTTTAATAGTTTGCTATGCCTGCAGAAATCTGATATGGTGTCTTCTTTGCCCAAGCTTGACGCACCTGGAAAACATGTATGTGAAGGCTGTATTTTGGGCAAAATGCAACATTCCTCCTTTCCAAAAGATGGTTCGGTTCGGGCTACGCAGAAATTGCAGCTTGTACATAGTGATGTCTGTGGTCCTATGCAGACACCCTCTTTTGGGAATTACCTTTACTTCGTGACTTTCATTGATGATTTTTCCAGGCATGCATGGGTATATCCACTCAAAGCAAAGTCCGAAGTGTTCATGTGCTTTAAACAGTTTTTGGTTCTGGCTGAAAATCTATCAGCATGTAAAATGGGCACCCTCCGTTCTGATCGAGGGGGGGAATATATGTTTTCTAGCATTTCTGGCTGAACGCGGGATAAAACACCAGTGTACAGTGTCGTATACACCTCAACAGAATGGAGTTGCTGAACGAAAGAATAGGTCACTCATGGAGATGGCGAGGTGCATGGTCAAGAGTCAGGCTTTACCACATAGTTTCTGGCTTGAGGCTGTCATGTGTGCAGCATATGTACTGAACAGGTGTCCCACTAAAGCGCAGCAATCTATCACTCCATATGAGGCTTGGCATGACCGCAAGCCATATGTTGCTCATCTGCGTGTTTTTGGTTGTTTGGCATATGCATTAGTGCCTGAACAACATCGCAGGAAACTGGATGATAAGGCAATAAAATGTATTTTTGTTGGGTACAATTCTGAAAGTAAAGGCTATCGTCTGTATCATCCACAGACTAAACGCATTTTGGTTAGCCGTGATGTTGTCTTTGTGGAAGATGCTATTTAGCCATTGCTTTCATGTACTAAGGAGACATCTGCTAGCTCCAAAGACATGTATGATACTTTGATGCCTCTTTTTACAGGTGGACGGTCTAGTGCTGGTCCTAATTAGGCAACTTCTCAGCCTTTGCAGGTTTCATATGATGATGCAGATTATTCTATTTCTGATGCAGATTTACACGATGCACTTGATGATGAGAGAGCTGATATTGAGCAGGCAAAAACTATGCCAAAATGGCTGGTGCAGACTTTTCGTGACAGCAAATTAGATGCACCTTTGTCATATCGTACTCGTTCAGGCTCTCATAGTGCCTCCTTTGCATCAGATTGCTATGCTATGGCTGCGTCTAGTCTCTGTGATGAGAATGAGCCTGTTTCTTTTGATGAAGCACAGAATTCAGAAAATTGGATGGTTGCCATGCAATCTGAATATGATGCTATAATGAAGAATGGTACATGGTCTTTATGTGACTGGCCTCCTGGCAAGAAGGCCATTGGCACTAAGTGGGTATACAAGCTGAAGCGTAAACCTGATGGTACAGTTGACAGGTATAAGGCTAGGCTTGTTGCAAAGGGTTATGCGCAGGAAAGAGGCATTGATTTTGATGAGACCTTTGCACCTACATGCCGTATGACTACTGTTCGAAGCATTTGTGCACTTGCAGCCCATCATGGTTGGAATGTACATCAGTTGGACATTAAAACAACATTTTTGAATGGTGACTTGCATGAAGAAGTGTATGTTTTTCAGCCCCGTGGCTTTGTGCAGAAAGGGCATGAAAATCAGGTGTGCAAGTTAAAGAAGGCATTATATGGTTTAAAGCAAGCACCACGTGCTTGGTATGAGAAGATACATGCCTATCTGGTTGCACATGGTTTTGTGAATAGTCCAATTGAAAGCACCTTATATGTTAAGGTGCTAATGATGTGCTTCTGATCATTGTTGTCTATGTTGATGACATGCTGCTCACTGGTCCTATTGAGAAGCATATTGCTGATTTCAAGGCTGATTTGCATGCCTCATTTGAGATGTCTGATTTGGGGCATTTGCATCACTATTTGGGCATTCAGTTTATGCAAGTTGATGGTGGAATGGCTTTGTGTCAAACGAAGTATATTGACACGTTATTGCAGCGTTTTGGCCTTGAAGACTCTAAGCCTATTGCCACTCCTATGGAGACAGGTTTATGATTGAGTCTTCATGATGCTGGAGATGCATTTGATGCTGTTCTCTATCAGCAAGCTGTTGGATGCTTGATTTACTTATGCATTACTCGGCTAGATATTGAGTTTGCCGTCTCACAGATGAGGAGGCTTATGCATTGCCCAGGAGTCACGCATTGGAAGGCGGTTAAGCGCATCTTTCACTACTTGAGTGGTACTCGGCTACTTGGGTTGTTTTATCCCAAGGGGGGATCACTACCGCCAGATTTGCATGCTTTTTCTGACTCAAATTGGGCTGGTTGCTATGACACTCGTGTGTCCACCAGTGGTTTTTGCTTCATGCTTGGTAGCTCATGTATATCTTGGTTGAGCAAGAAGAAGCCTACTGTGGCCACTTCCAGTTGTGAGGCTGAGTATAGGGCAGCTTTCACAGCGACTGTTGAGTGTGTGTGGCTCAGACGCCTTATGGCTGATTTGGGTGTTGGCCAGTCTTCTGCCACCACCATCTTCACTGACAGTCAGAGTGCATTGGAAGTTGCGAGGAACCCTGTGTTCCATGCTTGCACTAAGCACATTGAGGTGCATTATCACTATGTCAGGGAGAGGTTCTCTGTTGGGGAGATCAGCTTGGCATATGTGCCCACGCAGGAGAACATTGCAGACCTTTTCACGAAGGCTCTGCCTAGGAGAAGTTTGAAGCTTTCCACAAAGCTTTGGGCTTACTTCCTTTTGTGGAGTGATTTCCACATAGCTTGGCACTTCCTTATACATGAGTGCCAGCTACTTGTTCACCGCATCACTCCCCGGGGGATTTGTTGATATATTTAGGTAGTGATGTGTGTGAACACACTAGGACCGCCGGGGCACTTTTTTCCCTCTTTAGGAGGTTTTTTTCCCCTGACTTGTATATATGCCTATTGCCCTAATGGGATACTTATCTTTGTACATTCTCTGGTAATACATTTAGTATTGTGTGTTTGTGCTCCAAGCTTCTTCTTCTTCCTTGTGTTGTTCGCGTGCTTCCGCAGACATCTATCTCCAACAAATCATGGATAAAAACTAGTTGTATATTAAATAATAGCCATAATTCTCATTACTATATCATATATGTGAGTTTTCTATTGGATGATTTAGAATGTTTATTGTATGCGTTGACCAATAATCTCAGGCCATAGTTTAAGCTTGATACACTTATCACATTACACATCTGAGTCACTTGTCACAACACTTACCTGATTGTTGTGGTGTTGTGTATTTATATTCTCTATTATATTGGTTGGTAGGCATACATAAAGATTATGCTTTAACTTTTTAGGTATTATTTTATGCTAATTCATCCCACAAAGAATTCATATATGGCAGCCTCTTCTTATTTTACCATTGGTTTATTTGCCAAGATATGGTTGTCATCTTGTTTCTTTTTTCTTAGGAATTAAAATTTATATTGAGGAAAAAAATGGCAACTTTTATTTCTATATTTCTGTAGGCCAATCACTTCTCCTTTCTAGTGTTGGAGGAGGCTGATTGCATGATAGAAAAGGGCCATTTTGAAGAGTTGCAATCAATCATGAACATGCTTCTAGCTTCATAATAGTCAAGACTCGTCACTAACCAAGAGAATGAGTACTAGGGACTGGACAAATCAATTATGGATGCACCACGGACACATCAAAGGAAAACTCTTGTCTTGTCTGCTACATTGGCATTACCAGTGGGATTTTGGAAGAAGATAAAGAAAGGGCATCTGAATGGAAACCACCTATCAAAGAATGAAGAATATTCAGAGGCTTTTGCTTGTAGAGAGAGAAGGAGTGAGACAAAATGTTGCAATAATTAATCTGACATCCCATAATATTGTTTCAACTAAGCTAGAGGAGCCATTTATTCAATAAGTTCATTTTTACTATTTAGATGTAACCAAAACCTCTAGTATGTTTGCACCTAGTATTGATTTTTATATCATATATTTGTTGAAAATCGGGTTTGGCATGTGGAAGAGTGGTGAGCCCATAACCGAAAGTATACGGATCTTATTTTTTACAACTGTACCATCAGGTTTACGCTTCAGCTTGTATACCCACTTAGTGCCAATGGCCTTCTTGCCAGGAGGCAAGTCACATAAAGACCATGTACCATTCTTCATTATAGCATCATATTCAGATTGCATAGCAGCCATCCAATTTTCTGAATTCTGTGCTTCATCAAAAGAAACAGGCTCATTCTCATCACAAATACTAGAAGCAGCCATAGCATAGCAATCTGATGCAAAAGAGGCACTATGAGAGCCTGAATGAGTACGATATGACAAAGGTGCATCTAATTTGCTGTCACGCAAAGTCTGCACCAGCCATTTTGGCATAGTTTTTGCCTGCTCAATATCAGCTCTCTCATCAACAAGTGCATCATGTAAATCTATATCAGAAATGGAATGATCTGCATCATCATATGAAACCTGAAAAGGCCAAGAAGTTGCCTCATTAGGACTAGCACTAGATTGTCCACCTGTAAAAAGAGGCATCAAAGTATCATACATGTCTTTGGAGCTAACAGATGTCTCCTTAGTACATGAAAGCAATGGTTGAATAGCATCTTCCACAAAGACAACATCACGGCTAACCAGAATGCGTTTAGTTTGTGGATGATACAGACGATAGCCTTTACTTTTAGAACTGTACCTAACAAAAATACATTTTACTGCCTTATCATCCAATTTTTTGCTATGTTGTTCAGGCATTAATGCATATGCCAAACAACCAAAAACACGTAGATGAGCAACAGATGGCTTGCGTTCATGCCAAGCCTCATATGGAGTGATAGACCGCAGTGCTTTAGTGGGACACCTATTCAGTACATATGCTGCACACATGCCAACCTCAAGCCAGAAACTATGTGGTAAAGCCTGACTCTTGACCATGCACCTCGCCATCTCCATGAGTGACATGTTCTTTCGTTCATCAACACCATTCTGTTGAGGTGTATATGGCACTGTACACTGGTGTTTTATCCCACATTCAGCCAGAATTGCATTAAAATCAGAAGACATATATTCCCCCCATCAATCAGAACAGAGGGTGCCCATTTTACATGCTGACAGATTTTCAGCCAAAACCAAAAACAGTTTAAAGCACATGAACACTTTGGACTTTGCTTTGAGTGGATATACCCATGCATGCCTGGAAAAATCATCAATGAAAGTCACAAAGTAAAGGTAATTTCCAAAAGAGGGTGTCTGCATAGGACCACAGACATCACTATGTACAAGCCACAATTTCTGTCGCCCGAACTGAACCATATTTTGGAAAGGAGGAACGCTGCATTTTGCCCAAAATATAGCCTTCACAAACATGTTTTCCAGGTGCCTCAAGTTTGGGCAAAGAGGACACCATTTCAGATTTCTGCAGGCGTAGCAAACTAGCAAAACTCAAATGACGAAAGCGTGCATGCCAAAGCTTTGCATCTGACATAGCCTGAGAATCATTTAGAGCACATGCCAAATAATTTTCAGATCTTTCATAGTCTATGAGCTTATACAGCCCACAACATAAAATGCCAGAAGCAAAAATAACATCGCCATTTGACAGATCATGAACTCTACATCTGTCATCAACAAATTTCACAACCAAGCTAATCTTGGCTAATGCAGAAACTGATAACAGGTTCTTCTTGATCCCTGGCACAAATAAAGCATCTGACAAAGTGAAAGAACTACCATCAGCAGTAGTCAAAATGATCTTACCAACTCCCATAACAGGATAAGAGGAGTTGTTGGCGCATGTAACAGTATTCCCTGTAGGGGCAGGCTCGAGTGAAGAGAAGAAACTGTGCTGCGAGGTAATATGTTTGGTTGCCCCACTGTCAAAGTACCAAACATCTAAGTCTACTGCAGACATGCACTGCTCATGAGAAGATGGGTCAAAACTGCAAACAGTAGTGAACACCCATTCTTCTTCCTGCACAAGATTAGCAGACTCCATTTTTGGTGTAGAGGCTTTTGCAATAACCATTCTAGCCTCTTTCTTCTTTGCCTCTTTTGCAGCCAATTTTGGACAGTTCTTTATGATATGATCATTCCGTTTACAGTACTTACAAAACAATTTCTGCTTTTCTGATTTTTTCTCAGCTTTGTCTTGGTTCTTCGAATGTGCAGCATTTGCAGATTTCTGCTTACTAGTAGAAGAACTCCACTTTCCTTTGCCCTTCTGACTAGCCAGGAAAGCTTGATCTGCAACACCCATAATGGACCTGTTCTGCCTAGACTGATCTTCCTGCAACAGAACAGAGACTAACTCCTCAAATGACAAGGCATTTGGATTGCCTTTCATCATCAATCGAAGAGTAGAAGCAAAACTCTGATATGAATCAGGAAGACCATTCAAAACGGTCTGCACAAGTGAGCTATCTGGTATAACCTCATCAGCAGAAATCAACTGTTTCTTCAAGTCTTTGATCTTTGTTAGGAAACTGTCCATAGAATCACCTTCATTCATGTGCTCACTCTCCAACTGTTTTTGGAGGTAAGCAACACGAGCCTCATTCCTAGCTTGGTACAATGTGCTAAGTGTATCCCAAGCATCCTTAGCTGTTCTGTAAGAGTGAATATGAGGAATAATGGCATGTTTGACAGACAAAGCTATCAATGCATGTGCCTGGGCATCTCTTCCATCCCAACTAATCTGCTCTGCAGTAGGTGCAGTAGAAACAGCAACACGAATAGGAATCTGCACAATATCATCTTCGACACCATCTCCATCAGCTCCAGCACCTGTATTTGCAGTACCTGTTGTTACAGGTATAACAGGACGTCTTTCAACACCCTGCACAATGTTCCACAATCCTTTTGCAACCAATACATGTCGCATCATATAAGCCCATAATGGGTAGTTGGTACCATCCAACTTATCCTCAACAACCAACATACGGAATACATCAGTGCTTTCAGCCATGGCCGGTGACTAAAATACCTTGATGCAGAAAATTGTATATATCTCAAAAAGTTGAACAGAACTGCCCAGAGACCTGTAGCAGACTTCAAGATGCTTATACTAGCGAATAGAAAGTGGTATATACCTTTGGCACAAAAAGATGAAATAGCCTACACAAGCACAACGATAGTGCATTTGAAGGCCGAAACGAGCTCAAACCGCGATTTCGGCACGACAGAGCAAAGCAATTTTGATTCTGAAACACCCTGAGTATGCTCACCAAATTTCGTGCGAATCTGAGACTGCAAACGAAGGAGTGTCAACGGCACCCTAGATGAAGCGACAACCTGCTCTGATACCAATTGTTGGAGTTAGACGTTTGCGGAAGCACGCGAATAGCACAAGGAAGAAGAAGAAGCTTGGAGCACAACACACAATACTGAATGTATTACTAGAGAATGTACAAAGATAAGTAGCCTATTAGGGCAATAGGCGTATATACAAGCCGGGGGAAAAAAACCTCCTAAAGAGGGAAAAAAGTGCCCCGGAGGTCCTAGTGTGTTCACACACATCACTACCTAAATATATCAACAAAAAACCCCTCCCCAACTGCACATTTTGGGGCTGTTTCCAACTTCTATCATCATGCCAAAATTGTCTGCTACCATTCCATTCACCTTCCCTCTCACTTCATCTACCAGAGGTGTGGCAGTCCTCACCATCCACCTCCAAAGGGTAGAGGTGGTTGACTTCTTGTGTTCCACCTTTCTTAACCCTAAGAGAACCATTTTTGGTGTCTCTGAGGGATGGTAGCAAGCCATCTGCAATGCCTACTATGAGAGGCATGCAACACCAAATCCTAACTACCTACATGAAGGTCAAGGCAAATGGACTTACCTGGACTCATCATTAGCGGCTTGCACATGCCTCCCACGCTCTCCTCTCTTGTTAGCCACATCCCATACCACAGTCAATGCCCCACCAATATCCTCCTTGTTAGCAAGACAAAATACAAGCATACTAACAAACACAAGAACATACATCTAGATTGTTTGAGATCTTTTATGAGTCAGTATGATTGTTTAAGCCTAACTACATGGTTATATAATACTTTACTTGAATTTTGAAAGTGCAATTATTGTCACAACATAGCAACCTTTATATGCAATCTAGTGACAAGAAAAAGCAACAATTGGGTCCAAACATTTATAGCTATCGGTAACATGCTCTTTAAGATATCGGCATCTAGAGATTATCCCTCGAAATCTTAAACTCAAAACATGAGAGTTATGTGTAGTTAATTTAAAGACTGACAGAGAGCTCGTGCGTATAGCACAAAAGGCAAAAGTTCTAAAACTTAGAACTAGGGTTTGTTGAAAATAGGGCTATTTTTAAAAGTTTCAATTCACTAAATATAGCAAAAATTTAACGATTTATCTAAATATTCACCATTGGGCTAATATTCACCCCTAATTATTTCACTTCTCCCACTGTATTGTGTTTTTCTGGGTATTCTATAGCCTCTGTGCGGAGTACCGTGTGCAGCCCTAGGAGCTCAGTTTTCTACTCCGAGGATATCATCGTGGAGCTCTCGAGAAGGAGAGTGCACTCTGGTGCATCGCCACCAAAATACTTCATTGGTATCAGAGCAGCTACACTCTTGTAGTGTTTGAACAAGGGGAAACACTAAGGTTAACTGTATCTTGAACATGTTTTGGTCCCTCAAGGCTTCATTCCTTGCTTTCAATGCCTATTTTTTGAAGCAATTTTGGGGTGTTTTTTGGAGCCATTTTGGAGTACTTTTGCACATAGTTCTCTTCACACAGGTCCAAGAAAATCAAGAAGAGTACTCTTTGTACTTCTCTGACAATAAATATCAACCTTTGGGGCTGTGTTTTTAGCCACACTCATAAAATACAGGTTTCTTGAAAGTTTTTCATTTTTGGTGGGAGCAGATGTTGCAAATTTATGTTGGTTTTTTGAGCATAAAACATCAGAGTTGACTGACACTTGTAGGTGTTGTTGGCTAGTTTTTGGGCTGTGCATTCAACCTTTTAGTTTCATTTTATTGCGTATATTGAGCACATACACACCATGTATGCTTCTGTGGATATCGCTTATGTACGTCCATGTGGTCATTGATATAGCGGTTATATTTTTTGCATAAAGCCTTTTATGTTTGATAAAGAGGGTCGTTATGAGGTTTTCTTAACTGGGAGACACCCAGATGTCGGGGTCTCTTCGGTGATATAGGTGGAAGACTTACCTAGCCTCGCCATAGGAGATGTATGATAGTTGTTCATAGGTGCTCGATAAGCTTAGTTGGCTTCTATTGAGTAACTGATTATATGCAGTGGAATCAGTGATTCACTATGCAGATAAAAATGTCAATACTTGCAGTTTTATGATATTTTGACATTGGTCATATGCTCATTTTGCAGAGGATACTCTGGCAAAATCTTTCCAGATTTTTGGTTTTGTCAACTATACAGTGTTCGATTTACTCCTTGATACACCTATTCATTGGTGTTTGGAATCTTCTAGCTCCATTATCATTCTATCCGGTTCTCTACTGTTTGACATCTCGCAACCAACCAACCTCTACAATAGTTTGTCACTTTGTTTTCCACATTGTAGATTAGATTTTCTTCATAAGAGTCATTTTTCCAAGTCTTTATCCAAAAAACCCAAAAAAATTTTAAAAACAACAAAATCATGGAACATGATGAGAACATTGAGCATGTGATTGAGACATCTCATTGTTTCTCTACTCTTGAGGAGTTAGATTTATGTCTTCAGCAAAATTCTAATTCCCACATCATTCTTCTTTCTTCCCGTGATGAGTATGCTCTAATCCAAGAGTATGCTCTCAATGTTGACAAGGGCTCAAAAATTGATCCAAACCCATGATGCCTTAGTTGAAACAAAGTACAAAGCTGTATACAAAAAAAATCAAACCCATAGCTCAACCATTATCTCAAGGAAGTAATGAAAAAATTATTGATGTGAAAAATGATCCAATTCTTTGGGATAAGAAAAACATAGGACATACATTCACTGATGAGACAATCAAACAGGTGAAAATTGGTAGAGATGATGACTTTCTTTTGCCAGCAGAGAGAGATAAATTTGAGGGAGTCATACGTAGCCATGGAAAAGCCTTTACTATGTATCCTCATGAGATTGGTTGCATAGATCCTAAGCTAGTTGCACCCATGATAATCTTTACTATTCCACATATTCCATGGAATCTTCGCCCTATACCAGTTCCAAAGGCTCATTTACCTGAGCTAATGAAACTACTTAAGAAGAAGATAAACATGAGAATTTTAGAGCCATCTTTTGCACCTTACTCAAATAGATGGTTCACTGTGCCTAAAAAGAATGGGAAACTATGTTTTATTCAAGATCTTCAACCCATCAATAAAGTCACCATAAGGAATGCAGGAACATGACCCATTGTAGATGAGTTTGCTAAATCATTTTCAGGACATTCTATCTATTCAATGGGTGATTTCTATTCTGCGTATGACCAATTCCAATTAGCAATTGATACTCATGACATAACCACAATGAAAACTCCTTTAGGCTTAGTGCGAATGTGTACTTTACCTCAAGGAGCGACTAATTCTGTGGCTCATATGATGAGTGCTATGAATATGGTCTTACATGATTTTATCCCTCATATAACCATGCCAAATTTCATTGATAAATATTCCAATTAAAGGGAGCGAGGAACACATAAAGGACATTACTTTAGTTTCATCTAGATGTCATAAATTTGTTCTTGGCCATATCTCTGATTGTGAACGAATATTTCAACGATTTGAAGAGGTAGGTCTCACATTTTCCATAGAAAAATCTATTTTTGGTGTCAACGAGGTTCTTATGGATTGAGATCACCTCCACACCATGCATGTACTCTCTACATGGTATCGAAGCGCTAGGTGGATGTCTTGGTAGTGTGTTTGGTGATCGTTTTGGTGGTGGTGGTGGTGCTTGAGTTTGGCAGCATTGCTCTCCACTCATTTGGAGAAGTATTTTTGCCATCATTTTACTCTTTGGGGCTTAACTTTGCCCATTTGCCCACCCTCCACCCATATTATTCATTATTGTGTACCCCTTTAACCCCATTTTCCCTCCCAGCTCCCACCCTTGCTCTTATTGGTATCTGATGATTAGTACTCATTATAATAGTTATCTTTGACCCGATAACATTTTGTAGAGTTTCTATTTGATTTCAAATTTTAGAAGTGTTTATAAACACTTTTTTTTGACCTCTTATCATCTATTCTTGTGTATCCTCCTCGATGTTGGAGATTGTCTCAATTTGAAGGCTCATAACGTTACTACATATAGTTAGTATGCATACTCATTAACAGTCCATATAAACTTCCGTTTCCGACCTCTATCGCATTGCAAATCTTTCTGAGTTGAATGCATAATATCGTTCACTATCCTCATTGACAAAAATCTGTACTTCACTCTCACAGAGAGTGATCATGCTGATGTTGTTCTCTTGAGTGCATGACAAAGCTCTGAAACGGTAGTTCCCTCTCTTCTTCGACAAAGCAAAAGAATGTGCTAGTATTTCATATGTTTCTGGTAGCAAGTGTGCATGCATCGAGAGAGTATCAGTCGTGCTTCAACCACAAACGCCCACTCCTCTACTGTGTATGCTACTGTATACGCCCACTCCTGTACAGATAGGATTTATCGCAGAAGAGTTTTCTTTCTCCGGGAATGTTTCTAGTGATCAGCTCTTCAAGGTGATAGCTTGAACTTAGAGAGAAAAGGTTAGCACTCAGGGCCACTTGTGCGCCCTCTTTGACAGAATGAGTGCAAAACCCAGAAGTGTAACTGCCTGTCTCTCTGTGAAAGGAAGACATAGAGACAGAAGCACACCCTCAGCTTGCAGAAAACTCCAGCTTCTTTCCACATCCTCCGTTCGAGGAGTTTCCTAGCTTTTTTTTGCTTTTTTTGCTTCCTCCTTCTTCAACCACGGTGTAAAGGTCGTGCTTTCCAAACTAGTCATCTGGCTCATATCATTTCTTTGTTGATGTCTGATTTCTTCCTTACCTCCTCCTTTCTTGTGTCTGCCATCTGGGCCCTTGTCCAAACTCTTAAGGGAGAAATTTCTTGGAGTTGCACTACCTGAGTAGTCGGTGACCGTTGTAGTGCATCCGTTGTGGGTGGTAGTTCTACTGAAATGTGGAAGGTACTGTTTGCCATGTTTTGAGTTACCATTCCCTTCTTTGGGTAATCTTTGGTGTAGTGGTTCCTGGATTCTGGATAATTTGGAGCATTATGGTGCATTCTTTGGTAAAATATAGTGGTTTTGCATGTGGCCATACTCTCCACACCTAAAGCATAAGATAGGCCATCGAGGCCTATTTTTGAACATTGAGGTTTGATCACCTATGTTTTTATGCATTCCTATGTTAGTGGGAGTAGCATAGGAGACACTGGAATGTTACCGTAAATAGGTACTAGAGTTATCATCGATTGGGTCATTGGCACCATGGTTGAAGTCTAGCTGGTCAATTGTCCCCAGTACATGGGTGCTTGGGGTTTCAACACCCCTTTCAAGTAGTAGTAATTCTGAGCTTCATGTCCCCATTTCCAACAAAATTGGCTGACTATCTTATTTGGATGCTTGGTTCATGGGTGCCTTTGTTGGTGGCATATAGTGCACCAGAGACTCATCTTTGCAATAGCAAAAGGTCACTACCCATAGATGTCCGTACACCATTCTAGGCATGATGAAGTGTCATTGAAGTGCACTCTAGCTTGTTCAATTCTTGTGGCCATGGCAATAAATTCTTTGATGGATGCACTCGGTGCTAACAAATCTCTGAGCTTGTTCGTGGTGCTCATCAATAACACTTTTTCCAACCATTTCTTTCCCAGGAAATCTCCTTGTGCCACTGGTAGCTTTGCCACCAATGGCTTTGTTCAGGTCATCAATTCTAGAAAAGACTTGCCCCTTAACAGACTCAAATGATCTAGCTCATCCAAAACTTGTTCTATAGGATTCCTTGATATGAAGGGGGAGGAAAATTCCATCTATAATTCTTGCCAAGTTGCAAAATGAGTATCCTCAAACTAGTTGAACCACTTATCCGCCAGCCCTTCTAGAGTTGCTGGGAAGAAATCCATGAAGGCATCTATTTTCCCTTCTAACCCTCTACTGTTGCATAATGCCAAAAATTGCCTAATGTGATCATCTGGGTCTTCTGTTGAAGCTCCTTCAAAAATAGGGAAGTTGATGTTAATCCTAGAGAGAAGTGTTGCCTGGAGTTATTTCCAGCTTGTCTCTTACCTCGTGGCTTGAACTCCCCCATGTGGTAATGCTTCATTCTGGATTGAGTGATGTAGTCTGTGAACGATTTTGGCTCATAGATAGCGAGTATCACTCGACGATGCTACCAAGCCCTGGTCCCACCCGATATGCCAAAAATTGAATAGCCTCGGTAGTCAATTAAGCTAGATTCTATATGAGGAGACTAGGGAGGCAACACATCAATTGTGACTCCAGAATGTCTAAAATTTTCTCCCATTTTTGGCCCCACACGTTACCTAACTTCATCGAGCTTTGATAGCACAATGGACTTGCACGGAACCCAAGGGAAAGGAATGTGAATAATAGGACCGACAAGTAACATTAAGTGATTGAAATGAGATTTATGTTAGTCAATGAGAGAGAGCTACAATCATGCAAATCCACCAAATGTTTACACAAATTCTAGTAATCTTTACACAAATTCCAGTTGAGATAGACCTTTCACTCGAAAGCATATACTTATAGAAATTTCACCTTTTCCAAACAAGAGCAATATAGTAAAGTAATACAGATGCCTTAACAATCTCTAATAAAGTAATACAGGTGTTTGTGTCTAAGATGGATGGGATGTCAGAGTTTCCATCACCTTCTGAGCCTGAGTGCCCTATCCACCATCAGAAGAACCACTACAAGGTCGAAAGGAAGGAAGAAGCTTTCTTTGTCTCTAAGTTCGTGGAGCAGAAGTAGATACTCATTGAACCTTTCCCCCGCTATTGTCCATCGGTTGCCTCTAATCCATCCTACTCTAGAATCACCACGTAGCCAGTCCCATACCTCCTTTGGTTCCGTGATGATGCACTAGTATCCTTCACATAGATCTTTGAGAGTTCCCCAACCACAATGGCCTTCAAGCTTGAGGATCCATATCTAGTGGCTGCCTTCTTCCCACTATTGTCTTCCTCCTCAACACCATTGGAAGCTTCTCTAATCCTACAAGAACCATTAACTATCCTCGCACCTAATCTTCACTTTCTCTCCTCCACCATTGTCCATGACCTTCTCGAGCTTAGGCAAATCTTCTATCTTCCCAAAGCTTCTACCTTCCCTATTGCACGTGTCTTGCTATGCGTCATGCAAAGAGAAATTTTATTGATGATGGACTGCTCTCGACACCATATGATGTGTATATGTGTTCGCTTTGCCCTTGCACTTCTCTTATACTCACAATAATGCTTCCTTCTTCCCCTATGTAGTGTGTTTCTACAATTTTCTGGGTGCCTCTCTTCTGCTTACATCTCTCTATTTGTGTCTATGTATAACTGTGTCTCTATGCACCCGTGTCTGTTCCACCCCTTCTGTTTCTATCTCCCTCATCTATGTGTATGTATGTGTGTTTGATGCCTCTTCTTAAGGCTCCTTTTATACTGATAGCATTTGGTTTTCCCATATTGTGTCATAATGTCTTCGATTCCATGATCTATCCATTTGCACGAGCGAATCATACTAAGATCTTGGATTTTAGCCCCCAAGAAAGGCATTCTAGATAGTGACCTTAAGTTGGTGGTGTGGATGTCAGCTATAGTTAATGTTTCACTCATCAATGCTTTTGCATTGTTCGAGTAATCCCGGGTGCATAATAGGAATTTGGGTGGTACAATGATCTGGCCTGGTCAGCACCCACTTCCAAAATCTGTAGGCACCATTCTTCATGGTTGGTTGCTTTTGAAATCCGTAGGTGCATTCTTCACAATTGGTGCCACATTTGCTTTAGACTAGTCCTAATTTCTAGAAGTGATATAACTCCAAAAATAGCACCAATTGGTCCAAAAAAGATCTTCTTGCGCAAACCAATGTCCTAAACATCCACACAATTGAAGGAGGAAGACTCGTAAGAACAATATGCACAATTGAACTATTTGACAAGGTTTCATTAGTAGAAATCAACTACTCCTTTAAATATTTGATCTTTTTTCATAAAATTATCCATAGAATCTCCTTCATTCATATACTCACTCTCCAATTATTTTGGAGGTGAGCAACATGAGCCTCATTTCTTGCCTAGTATAAAGTTGTAAGAGTATCCCAAGCATGCTTTGTTGACTTGCAAGAGCAAATATAAGGGATAATGGCATGTTGGACAAATATATCAATGCATGTGCCTGAGCATCTCTACGATCCCAACAAATTTCTTCTATAGTAAGTGGAATAAGAACTACAACACGACCAAGAAATTGAAGATCATCATCTTCAACACCATCTGCATCCCCTTCAATAAGTGTATTTGCAAGTGTAGTAGGACGTTTTTGAAAACCTTGCACAATATTCCAATGGGTAATTAGTACCATCCAACTTATCCTCAATAGCCAACATAGACAATACATCATTGCTTTCAGCCATGGTGAATGACTAAATACCTTGATGTAGAAAATCTATTGTATATCAAAAGGTTGAACAAAAACACCTTTTCAAACTCTACTAAACCTGTAGTAAACTTTGAGGCGCTTGTATTGGTGAATCGAAACCTATATATATATATATATATATATATATATATATATATATATATATATATATATATATATATATATATATATATATATATATATATATACATATATATATATATATATATATATATATATATATATATATATATATATATATATATATATATATATATATATATATATATATATATATATACACACACACACACACACACACACACACAACGATAGTGTGTTCGCAGGCCGAAACAAGCTCAAATCAAAATTTTGATGCCACACAATGAAGCTATTTTGAACTCTTAATCACCTCAAGTATGCTCATCAATTTTCATTTAGTTTTGAGATTTTGACTAGAGGAGTGTCAACAATGTGCTAGATGAAGCAAAAACCCGCTTTGATATCAATTCTTTGATTTGGAGGTCTATGGTAGCACATGAACAACACAAGGAAGACGAAGAAGCTTGGAGTACGATACAATACAAAACATATTACCAAGTGAATGTACAAAAGATCAATGACATTTCAAGGTTATATGCATGTATACAAGTTGAGGGAAAAAATATCCTATGGAGGGGAAAAAGTTCCCCGACAATCCTAAGTGTGTTCATATAGGTCACTACTAAAATATACCAACATTTGTGAGCATAATTGGAATGCATATGATTTTCTTCATTCAAAATGAAAGAATCTCTTAAGTATATTATGTGCAAATTATTTGGTATATGTCCTAGATGGAGGTCATTATGTGATATTTTACAGATATGCAAAAATGAGTCTATTTTTAGTATTCCATCTATGAGGTTCCAAATATTTTGCTTTGCTAAAGTTATGTCACCCTTCATGTCCTTGATTCCTTAGCTACATGGTACATTTAATGATTCTTCTTCATTTTTTCAAGCCACATGTGTCAAGGGTAGCACCATTCCATAGTTTAAAAATGAGGCATGTGCTTTTAATGTGAGGTCTTGCAAGAGACAGTGGGATGATGATCCCACTATGGGTAATAGATAAAATTGTGGCTTCATGCATTGCTATATTCTCTGTTGTTTGCATCTCACAACGATTCACTTTGAATAGTTTAGATACAAATATCTCATTGCAAAACCTCGGGTGGCTTATCTTGACTTTATGGATCGTTCTTCTCCCATGAGGGTTGCATCCTCAAAATGAATAGGTGAATATAGGAGCAAACATAGGTTATTTGATGTTTGATCTCCCATATTTACATCCATATCTACAAATGATTGTGAGGCCTCTACTATCAATGGTCTCTTTACTTGTTTGATAGTGTCTAGCATCACTCAGTTTGTTTTGTTCATAGTTTGATAGCACAAAGCAACAATTTTTATTTTGTCTATAGATCCTGGCATTGTTGTGATACTTGATGATAAATATTTTGCCACTTTCACTATCTATCCAAATATTCGACTGAGCTCTTTGTTCATCTACTCACCTAATACTTGTACTCCTCCTGATGCTCTTCCAAATTTGTTTTTGAAATCAATAAACACTATTGTACATAACTGATCAATGAACTCTTTGTAATTTGAGACATTAATTGACAATTTTATTTGATCCTCTTTGATTCCATATAGGTAAGAGTAGATGAACTCTTCTAAAGACTTTCTCTTAAGCATATTCTTCCATCTGTGCAAATATAACAAATATACTATCATATAAATTTTAAAATTTTCAATAAAATTAAATTTTTAAATGCTATCCCAATTCATAAAAGCAATAATGATAAAAAATAAGACTGTCATAAATAAAATGATAGATAATTAAATAAATTTCTAAGTAAATCTATAAATAGATATGATAAATGGATGGATAAAGAAATAAATGAATAGATAGTTTGCAAGATATATATATATATATATATATATATATATATATATATATATATATATATATATATATATATATATATATATATATATATATATATATATATATATATATGATTAAACATATGGATAGATAGATCAATAGATAGACGAATATTGGATATATATATATATATATATATATATATATATATATATATATATATATATATATATATATATATATATATATATATATATATATATATATATATATATATGATTAAACATATGGATAGATAGATCAATAGATAGACGAATATTGGATGGATATATATATATATATATATATATAGGTAGATGGATGGATGGATGGATAGATAGATAGATAGATAGATAGATAGATAGATAGATAGATAGATAGATAGACAGACATACACACAGTCAGACAGACAGACAGACAGATAGATAGATAGATAGATAGACAGACAGATAGATAGATAGATAGATAGATAGATAGATAGATAGATAGATAGATAGATAGATAGATAGATAGATAGATAGATAGATAGATAGATAGATAGATAGATAGATAGATAGATAGATAGATAGATAGATAGATAGATAGATAGATAGATAGATAGATAGATAGATAGATAGATAGATAGATAGATAGATGGATAGATAGATTTGATAGATAGATAGATAGATAGAAAGATAGTTGGAGACATGAATAAATATATGGATAGATAAATGAATAGACATACACATAACTAGATAGTTAGTTACATAAATATAAGAGTATATAGATAGATAGATAGATGGATGATTATATGAATAGATTGATACATAAATAGATAGTTATATAAATGAATAAATGGATGGAAGAATGAATTGATAAATATATAAAAAATAGATAAATGAGTGGATGGATACATAAATAGAAAGTATTGTTATAATCTTGAAGTGGAACTATGTAATTATTATGAATTTAAGAGTCAAAGAATCAAAATTCATAATAGTTTATATACACCCCCTATACTATTTATGATTCTCATTAGATGAATGTATATAACTATTGTGGAAGTAAGAGTCAAAGAATCAGACAATCACAATAGCTTTTATACACCCTATACTATGTATGATTATGCTCAGCTAAATCTATGTGACTATTGTGAGAGTAAGAGTCAAAGAATGACACAATAAAAATATTCCCTATACACTCCCTATACTATTGCGAGAGTAGGAATCAAGGTAATGATCACAAAATCTCAATATATCAAATTCTCATATCCCTATACTACTGTAAGAGTAAGAATTGATGCAACGAGTCAGGCAATCAAAGTAGTTGATTGTTTTAAGATTTAATTAATCAAAGTGTACAAGTAAGAGATGCTTTTGCGAATTAGAACATGTATAATTATGATGATTAAAATACATAAATAACAATTACATAAACACAAATCATACATATGTAAGATACACATTTGTGAATCACAACATATATCTTATACATAATATAAGAACAGAATAGAAAATAAATTAAAAAAACAATACCTGAATGATATGATAGAGAAGCTCTTTGTATTCGAAAATATTTGTGAATCCCAAAATAAACAACTACATTTGGTGTATTATTCAGCTAAATAAATGCAACATAGAAAATTACAAGAGAATTAATGAGAGTTACAAATCAAGCTTATGAATATATCATACCCTACATTGGGGATCCACTCCATCCTTAGTTTGTCACCTTACATTAGAAAGATCATCATGTAATAAAATGTCGGCTTGTTTTTATGATTATTGATCCTTCTTCTTAGGGATTCTAAGGATGTTTCTAAGATTATATCTTTGGACGTTTCCCCAAATTTCTAAAAATATTTTTGCTTCTATGTATTACATAACATTCCAAAGGGACTGTATGTAGTAGTTCACATATCCCATATAAGCTTGTTTCCAAGATATCAATGAATTTGAAGCCTATGGACAATCTTCCAAAGACTTGTAGTCTCTAGGCACAAGAAAAAAATGTGCTTGATGGCTCTCATTCCTAGTCTAAGAGCACTTTTGCACCATTATGGGGTCTTCCACCACTATGGCGTTGATCCAAACATTTTGGTGGAGGATTTGCCAAAGACCCTAAAATTTAGGACTCTCAAAGCACAGACACAACTAGATGAAGGGTCTCTGACATCTCTAGGCAACCCATCTAAATAATCATGGAGGAGCAACATCCTCCCATCTACCAACCTTGGTGTGGCTACAATGTGAAGACCTCCTAGCCTTCCTTAAGCTCTAAGATTATAAACCATACTTCATAACATTTCCTCTGCTTAGTTCCATTTTTTCCTCAAAATGGCATTTGAAGGCATATGGAAAGGAATCCCTAATGGTTGCTTCCATTGGCCCCTATGCACAAAGTACATAGTAATGTATATGTGTTGTTTCCCCATATCCTTCCCCTTGGAAAAGTCTTGCAAAGGCAAAACAAAAATGGAAAAACATTTCTGAATAGTACTTCATCTCTTCCATGATGATTATTAGGGCTAGTTTTTGGCACTCCATATATATTTGAGACAAAATGAGCTCACTCCATTTAGCTTCTAATCCTATCTTTCATGCTATGACTAAGCATATAGAAGTCCATTATCATTTTGTTAGAGAAAATATTGCAAGCAAAGAGATAAAATTGTCTTCTGTATCTACACAGATGCAATGTGCAAACATAATGACCAAATCACTTGATGGAAGCAAACTCAACAGGTTCAAATCAATGATTGGGTTGTAGGATATACCTATGGAATGAAGACTCAAGCATCTTAGGATTGAGGGGGAGCTATTGGTACATTTGGCAAGCCTTGATGCTTGACCAAATATGAAAGGTTTACTTCACAACTTGGGTGTGACTATCCATAAGTCATATGTGAACACCTCTTGTGAAATCCATGAGTTTAACTCAAGCTAAATGTAAACGGAAAAGTTTGCTCGTGGCATTACAAGTTGTACTTCATACCAAATAAGTGGTTGGAATCAAATCAATTAGAATCCTAAAAGGTAGGATCACTTTTAGGTAGCAGATTCAAAATTCAATTGAAGACACATCTATAAAAGAGCCTGACTTTTAGTCATGTGTAGAAGAGTAAGAAGAAGGACACATTGAGCTTAAAGCTTGTGGGTACACTAAGCCCACACATGTATGAGTAAGCCTACATCATCTTCCTTGTATCATACATTCATAATATCATATATTTGTTTCAGTTTATGCAAGTCATTTGGTATCTACTGTTGTCTGCTGCTAAGTGCTCATTTTAGTGAACTTTTTTTGTACATTTCTCTGCAAATACTTATCCAATCGATGTGATTGAACTTGGAATATGTAGCATAGATCTTCTAGTTCTCAATTATAAATTTTCATATCATTTGATTTAGTAATTTGTGAGATAAGTTCTCTACAATTCACCTATGTCTGCTCACTGTCATCTTCCTAAAAAGTCGGGATTACACCCCTAACTTCTTAATGTTATTGCTCATCATATACTCATCCTAAATTAGTGAAATAAGTTCCTATAGCAATCTTAGGACTCTTACTAGCAATTTATAAAAGCTCTCAGGTCAATTGCAATCACTCAGTGAGCACTAAGTGAATTATTGAATAGAACCTAGTCCCAAAATAACTAGTTTTTGGATGTCTTCAATCTTGGAAGTAGTCTGTTTTACATAACTATTTGAGGATGATGCTCCAAGGTACATTATGGATCCAAATGCATATTTGAGAAGCTAAAGGTGTCTACTAAGGTACTCTGAAGCTACATTGGCAGGTGTAGAGAAGGATTTGTGCAACACCACCTCCTTTCTGCAGTGTATCCAACCATCTCCTCACACCCCTTCCTCTTGAGCCTCTACCTCTACTTGCAAAGTTTGCTTGAGAGGTGCTATCCTCATCATCAGACTTTTTACCTTTGCCTTTTCTATCTTTATTCTTGTTCTTATCTGTATAGAGAGCAGATATTGATTACCTTTTGTGTTGTCTCCATTGTTTATAAGCTTTGCCTCATATCCAATAAGGATTTGTTGTCATTAAGGACTCTTGAGTTGCAGTATCTATTAGATCAGTGGGCACCTAGTTCTTGTATGCCACAAGCAACCATTGAAGCAACTAGTACATCACGTGAAAACAAAGATAGACCAAAAAATTTTGTCTCGGATTACCAAGATATGAGGGACCTTGACCCACATATTTACCAACATAGAGTCATACTAAACCCGAGTGTTTATCTCGTTAAATAAAAGAAATACAGAATGAATCCCCATTAGGCGAAACAAGTTAGGAGGAACTAGATAGATTATTAGAAGTTGGATTTATTGTCCCTATTGATAATGGGAAATGGATTCTCCCCATCTTCATCATACTAAAAAGAGTAAAAAATTACAAATATGTATGGATTACTAGAAGTTAAATGCAGCTATGATTTGTGATCCTTTTATTCTTCCCTTCTTGGACAATATGCTCAATGAGGTTGCAGTTGGGAAACCTATTCCCTTCTAGATGGGTATAGTCGCTATAACCAAGTTAGAATGGGACAACAAAATATGCCCAAAACATTTTTTATCACCAATTGGAGAGTTTATGCTTGTATGGTCATGTGTTTTGGGTTTTTGAATGCCCCTAGTACGTTTCAACACTGTATGGAATATATTTTTTCCCCTTACTTAATGGGTTTTATGTATGTATTGATGGATACCTTTTAAATTGCCAACGTTAAGCCTACCTTGATTTAGGACCAATTCTATATCAATTATGGAACAAATTTCAAGAAATACTTCAAAAATTTCCACTTTGAAGATGAACTCTATCTCCTTCTTCGATTCTGGACTTATTGTTTTACTTCATGAGGTCTTCTTCAAATTTGAGTTCATTACCTACATAATCCATGAAATTGAATACTTCAAAGCACATAGAGACCTTTTTATGATACTTGTGAAATCTTTTGGTTCAATAAATACTTAATAATGCATGCCAAATCTCTGTGTGATCATTAAGATCAAAAGCCTATCTAAAATAGGTGTCTAAAGATGGAGACTTTTACAAATGTAACTTCTAATGCATATTTCTCTTTGGATATAACCAATTTTGCAAAATTATTTTATCCATAGCTTCCCTTCTCTCAACATAAAATTCTAATTCTCAATCATGAAAAACTTTACATGCATCACTGAGATCTAAGAGAAACATTGATCGGCATTGTTTGTGCAACTTCACTATAGAGAATCAGCATGTGAATGTTCTTGTGAATCATTTACACACTATGTGAAGAATTGGGCCACAAAAATTTAACCATAACTTGATCCACTATAGAATTAAATATTTGTACAAGGATTTTTTATCCATGTGATCATCCTAAGAGAAATGGGAAATAGAATGAACTCCAAATCTACTCTCTTCCCTCGGCACATCTATCTTCACATTGATAGTGATCTCTAATTTTTCAAATTTTAATTATCTTCTATAGCCATAATTTTATAACTAGATCATGCCTATAGATTGATGTTTAGTTGTGTTATTAACCTCCTAACTTTATTTCTAACTATTAAGATCTTTTTAAGTGAACATATTGTTGATATATTTAGGTAGTGATGTGTGTGAACACACTAGGACCGCCGGGGCACTTTTTTCCCTCTTTAGGAGGTTTTTATTCCCCCGGCTTGTATATACGCCTATTGCCCTAATGGGCTACTTATCTTTGTACATTCTCTAGTAATACATTCAGTATTGTGTGTTTGTGCTCCAAGCTTCTTCTTCCTCCTTGTGCTATTCGTGTGCTTCCACAGACGTCTATCTCCAATAATTGGTATTAGAGCAGGTCGTTGCTTCATCTAGGGTGCTGTCGACACTCCTCCATTTGCAGTCTCAGATTTGCACGAAATTTGGTGAGCATATTCAGGCTGTTTCAAAGATCAAAACAACTTTGCTATGTGGTGCCGAAATCGCGATCTGAGCTCATTTCGGCCTCCGAACGCACTATCGTAGCGCTTGTGTAGGCTATTTTGTCTTTTTGTGCCAAAGGTATATACCAATTTTTGTTCGCGAGTTTAAGCATCTCAAAGTCTGCTACAGGTCTAGCAGAACTCGTTTGGGTAGTTCTGTTCAACGTTTTGAGATACATTCAATTTTCTGCATCAAGATATTTTAGTCACCGGCCATGGCAAAAAGCAGTGATGTATTCCGGATGTGAGATGCTTTATTTGTCCCAGGGATAAAAAAGAACTTGTTATCAGTTTCTGCATTAGCCAAGATTGGCTTGGTTGTGAAATTTGTTGATGACAGGTGTACAGTTCATGATCTGTCAAATGGCGATGTGATTATTGCTTCTGGCATTTTATGTCGTGGGCTGTATAAGCTCATAGACTATGAAAGATCTGAAAATGATTTGGCATGTGCAGTAAATGATTCTCAGGCTATGTCAGATGCAAAGCTTTGGCATGCACGCTTTGCTCATCTGAATTTTGCTAGTTTGCTACGCCTGCAGAAACCTGAAATGGTGTCCTCTTTGCCCAAACTTGAGGCACTTGGAAAACATGTTTGTGAAGGCTGTATTTTGGGCAAAATGCAGTGTTCGTCCTTTCCAAAAGATGGTTCATGTGCTTTAAACAGTTTTTGGTTTTGACTGAAACTCTATCAGCATGTAAAATGGGCACCCTCCGTTCTGATCGAGGAGGGGAATATATGTCTTCTGATTTTAATGCATTTCTGGCTGAACGTGGGATAAAATACTAGTGTACAGTGCCGTATACACCTCAACAGAATAGAGTTGCTGAACGAAAGAAGAGGTCACTCATGGAAATGGCGAGGTGCATGGTCAAGAGTCAGGCTTTACCACATAGTTTCTGGCTTGAGGCTATCATGTGTGCAACATATGTACTGAACAGGTGTCCCACTAAAGCGCTACAATCTATCACTCCATATGAGGCTTGGCATGACTGCAAGCCATCTGTTGCTCATCTACATGTTTTTGGTTGTTTGGCATATGCACTAGTGCCTGAACAACATCGTAGAAAATTGGATGGTAAGGCAGTAAAATGTACTTTTGTTGGGTACAGTTCTGAAAGTAAAGGCTATCGTCTGTATCATCCACAGACTAAATGCATTCTGGTTAGCTGTGATGTTGTTTTTGTGGAAGATGCTATTCAACCATTGCTTTCATGTACTAAGGAGACATCTGTTAGCTCCAAAGACATGTATGATACTTTGATGCCTCTTTTACAGGTGGACAGTCTACTGCTGGTCCTAATGAGGCAACTTCTCAGCCTTTGCAGGTTTCATGGGATGATGCAGATCATCCCATTTCTGATGCAGATTTACATGATGCACTTGTTGATGAGAGAGCTGATATTGAGGCGGCAAAAACTATGCCAAAATGGCTAGTGCAGACTTTGCGTGACAGCAAATTAGATGCACCTTTGTCATATCATACTCGTTCAGGCTCTCATAGTGCCTCCTTTGCATCAGATTGCTATGCTATGGCTGCCTCTAGTCTCTGTGATGAGAATGAGCCTGTTTCTTTTGATGAAGCACAAAATTCAGAAAATTGGATGGCTGCTATGCAATCTGAATATGATGCTATAATGAAGAATGGTACATGGTCTTTATGTGACTTGCCTCTTGGCAAGAAGGCCATTGGCACTAAGTGGGTATACAAGCTGAAGCGTAAACCTGATGGTACAGTTGACAGGTATAAAGCTAGGCTTGTTGCAAAGGGTTATGCGCAAGAAAGAGGCATTGATTTTGATGAGACCTTTGCACCTACATGCCATATGACTACTGTTCGGAGCATTTGTGCACTTGCAGCCCATCATGGTTGGAATGTACATCAGTTGGACATTAAAACAACATTTCTGAATGGTGACTTGCATGAAGAAGTGTATGTTTTTCAGCCCCGTGGCTTTGTGCAGAAAGGACATGAAAACCAGGTGTGCACGTTAAAGAAGACATTATATGGTTTAAAGCAAGCACCACGTGCTTGGTATGAGAAGATACATGCCTATCTGATTGCACATGGTTTTGAGAACAGTCCAACTGAAAGCACCTTATATGTTAAGCATGCTAATGATGTGCTTTTGATCATTGTTGTCTATGTTGACGACATGCTGCTCACTGGTCCTATTGAGAAGCATATTGCTGATTTCAAGGCTGATTTGCATGCCTCATTTGAGATGTCTGATTTGGGGCATTTGCATCACTATTTGGGCATTCAATTTATGCAAGTTGATGGTGGAATGGATTTGTGTCAAACAAAATATATTGACACATTATTGCAGTGTTTTGGCCTTGAAAACTGTAAGCCTATTGCCACTCCTATGGAGATAGGTTTACGATTGAGTCTTCATGATGCTGGAGATGCATTTGATGCTGTTCTCTATCAGCAAGCTGTTGGATGCTTGATTTACGTATGCATTACTCGACCAGATATTTAGTTTGTTGTCTGAGAGATGAGCAGGTTTATGCATTGCCCAGGAGTCACGCATTGGAAGGCGGTTAAGTGTTTTTGCTACTTGAGTGGTACTTGGCTACTCGGGTTGTTTTATCCCAAGGGGGGATCACTACCACCAGATTCGCATGCTTTTTCTGACTCAGACAGGATGGTTGCTATGACACTCGTGTGTCCACCAGTGGTTTTTGCTTCATGCTTTGTAGCTCATGTATATCTTGGTTGAGCAAGAAGCAACCTACTGTGGCCACTTCCAGTTGTGAGGCTGAGTATAGGGCAGCTTTCATAGTGACTGTTGAGTGTGTGTGGCTCAGAAGCCTTATGGCTGATTTGGGTGTTGGCTAGTCTTTTGCCACCACGATCTTCACTAGCAGTCAGAGTGCATTGGCAGTTGCGAGGAACCCTGTGTTCCATGCTCGCACTAAGCACATTGAGGTGCATTATCACTATGTCAGGGAGAGGTTCTCTTCTGGGGACATCAGCTTGGCATATGTGCCCATGCAGGAGAACATTGCAGACCTTTTCACGAAGGCTCTGCCTAGGGAGAAGTTTGAAGCTTTCCGCAAAGCTTTGGGCTTACTTCCTTTTGTGGAGTGATTTCCACATAGCTTGGCACTTCCTTAACATGAGTGCCAGCTCCTTGTTCACCGCATCACGCCCAGGGGGGATTTGTTGATATATTTAGGTAGTGATGTGTGTGAACACACTAGGACCGCCGGGGCACTTTTTTCCCTCTTTAGGAGGTTTTTTTTCCCCCAGCTTGTATAGATGCCTATTGCCCTAATGGGCTACTTATCTTTGTACATTCTCTAGTAATACATTCAGTATTGTGTGTTTGTGCAAGCTTCTTCTTCCTCCTTGTGCGGTTCGCGTGCTTCCACAGATGTCTATCTCCAACACATATGTACAACCATATCTCAAGCTCTTCACTTATGAACATCTTCACTCTTCTTGATCTTTATCTACAACAAATCATTTCTTTGAATTTATCCATGCACTTCCTTGGATTCATTCGATCGTGATAAAAATCAATTTATTATTGGTTTACACCAACAACTCCCCCTCAATCACTAATTATGGTTATAATTTTCTTCTTTATTCTTGTCATCTCTTTAAACCTTTGTAAATAAGGTCCATCTAGACTATTGGTTAGCATATCTGCTACCTGTTCTTTTTTTGGAATGTACATGACTTTAATCTCCTTATTAATTACTTTTTCCCTCAAAAATTGATATTTAATCTCAATATATTTAGTCTTGGCATGAAATATAGGCTTAACTACCAAATAAAGTGAACTCATGTTATCATCATGTATGATTGGAACACCGTGCTCAATTCCAAGACTCTTCATCAAATTATTCATCCATATGAATTCTTTTGTTGCCTCTACCATTCCTTTATACTCACCTTCTATGGATGATAAAGCAATTGTGTGTTGCTTCTTTGAACACAATGATACTAGAATGTCTCCAATGTAGCAAAGGTAGCCATGAGTAGATCTTATATCATTTGTACTACCTGACCAATCGGCATCATTGAACACTTCAATTTTAGTGTTAGAAGTAAAAACTTAGTACAAGCCTTCATGAGAAGTTTGTTTAATATATCTTGGTACTCTTTGAGCTTCAATCCTATGATCTTTCTTAGGAAAATGCATAAATTGTGATAGAACACCAACTACATATGAAGGATCTGGTCTTGACAAGGTAGCATATATAAAACTACCTACCAAATACTAATATGTCTTAATGTCTTTTAAATCAACTTCCATACCTGCTTAAGTTATGATATACCTCCAATGGGTTGTTAAGGGTTTGCAATTTCCATGTTGAAATTCAATAGAAGATTCTTCAAATACCTTTCTTGTGTAACATACACTCGATGTTGAGTGTAAATGATCTCCATGCCTAGAAAATACCAAAACTTTTCTAAATCATTTATGTTAAATTCTCTTTCCATTTGCTTCTTGAGCTTTCTAATTCCTTGAGTATCCGTACCTGTAACTATAATTTAACTTACATATATATAAATATAAATATATACCCTTCTTCACTTACTTTCACTAGCAAGCTACCATCTACCTTTGAAGCTTGATATCCAAGTTCATCTAAGAAATTCATAAGTATGTAGTTCCAAGCCCTTGGGTCCTAATTCAACTCATACAAAGCTCTTTTGAGCTTCCACACACAATCTAGTCAATTTAGATCTTTGAAGCCCTCTAATTGCTCCATGTATAATTCATCTGCAATGTACCCATTTACAAAAGCAATTTTTACATCCAATTGTGCAGTAGCTATCAATGTTCTTCCATCCTTTGCAAGCTACAATAGATATCAATGTTCTAATGGTAGACATTTTAGCCACTTGAATATAAGTTTCATCATATTCCACACTTTGTGTCTGAGCATAAAATTTGACTACTAGTTTAGATTTGTATCTAGATACCTTTCCATCTACAAATCCTTTTGTTTTGTATATCCATTTACATCCAATTAGCATTTGATTACTTGTTCTAGGTACCAAGTCGCATGTATCATTTTCAAGTAGAGCATCATGCTCTTCCTTCATTTCTCTTTCCCGATTCTCTTTAGCTTTAGCTTTTGCGTATGTTGATGGGTCTTCATCTGCTTGCAAAATATAAGCATAGTCTTTGGTTGTCATATAAGAAGTTTCATAGCTATACTTTATAGGTTTCTTTATTTCTCTTCATGACCTTCTTATCTTTGCACTTCTTGAAGTCACTCCCTCATTATGTTCTAGATAAAATTCTCGTCTATCTTGTTCTCTAATTTGCATTTCATTTCTATGTGTATCATCATCACTTTCATCTTGATACACCTACTTCTTTGACTTTCCTTTCCTTATCTTCATGAATTTTTTAGAACTTTCATAAGTATTATTTGAACCTTTATACCATGTACTGTGTTCATCAAATGTCAAATATTTAGAAACAAGAAATTGTTTTGTGGGTGGACTCCATAATCTCTAACCTATTCATATATCATAATACCCTATCAAACATACTTTTGTGCATTGGGTTCTAGCTTATGTCTCAATTGAGAAGGAAAATAAGCATATGCCAAACATACAAATATCTTGAAAAGAGTAGCTCTCTTACCCCACCATGCTTCATAAGGAGTCATACCATTCAGAACTTTGCAAGATAACCTATTCACATGATAGGCTGTAGTGTTCATAGCTTCTACCCATAAGTAATTAGGGCAATTATTTTCCTTCACCATGGATGTTGCAAACTCCACAAAAGTTCTGTTTCTCCTTTCTTCAACTTGGCTAAGAGGGCTACCATCAAGGGAAACGTGCTCTCTAATATATCTAGCTCCATAACGGTCGTGTCTACATAGGTATCCCTGATGGGTATACCATCTATGATCAAGCAACATCATCTAACATATGATCACCACATCACCAACATATTCTCCATGGTCTAGGGTCAATCTTTCAATCTATAAATTATCTCTCGATAAGTACAAATGATACTCATAAAGGAAACCAAATGCCAGGAGTCGATGGAATACTAGAAACTCCGTTTTGGGAAGACAACACAACCCCCTTTCAGGAAGACAACACAACTCCCTTTCGGGCAGACAACACAACTCCCTTTCAGGCAGACAACACAACTCCCTTTCGGGGAGATAGCACAACTCCCTTTCAGGCAGACATCACAACTCCCTTTTGGGTAGATAACACAAATCCCTTTTTCGGGCATAGCTGCCAACTGTCCCAATGGGAACCGAGTGCCAAGAGTTGTAAGATCACTAACAACTCCCTTTTGGGCACATCATGTAATGGACATAGAAGTGTCACAAGAAGGTGATCAAAGCCCACTATGTCAAATAGTGGAACTATGATTAGGACCCTTTCCATAAATGGGCTCATCTCCTCATGATCACAATGGCATTTTGACCAACATGACATCAAAAAATACTTCTTCATAGAGTCCATACTAGTGCTAGTTGTCCATTGTCGAGACTCTAAACAAGAGGCAATGCATGTGTTGTGTGCTCAACCATCACAAGTATAGCGCCACATGCATCCTGATGGATACCTCAAGATGGAGGGCTCCATCCTATCCATGTATCTCATGCTCAATATATAGTGGCATGGCAATAGATGTATCTCTAAAAATACCTCATATGGGGTATCTCACATATGCATATATACCCTGTGCCTAGCCCATGCTAGCCTAATACCATGTGCATTCAAATGGACACTTCATATAGATGGTCTCCCATTGTGTACTGATGAACAAATACATCCTTTATAGATGAAAAAATACAATCTATACTGATGAACAAATAGATCTTGTATGGATGAAAAAGTACCCACCTACTAGGGCCAAGTTGCATCAAGTATGATGGGGCATAACTGTTGGCATGTCCCCATCCTAGTTCGTTCCTGCGTTTCCCTATCCGTGAAGCAATCCAATAATCATGAAATATCTTCCTACCATCTTTCTCTCAGTACAACCAATCATATAGGTACTTGGGACCCATGACTATTGGGTCACAAAATTGACTTTGACTAACTGTCCGATCCCAAACATGGCAATTATATAACAATCCCCTCCATGCAAAAGACGCACATAGTCAAGATCTCTATGGAACCAAAGCAACCTCATAAATCCAAGGGTAATAGTCACCCTTAGGTAACACCCTCTGTAAGGTCTTCCAAGGTGGCCTGTCTGACATAAGAATAACTAACAACTTTTAGAATTTTAGTGATTTCAAGTGTGGGAACTCATGATAAGTTGAAGTGCCACATCACTCACACTTTTTAGTAGAATATACAACTATTTTTCCACGAGTTTTCTCACCTCTTTACTCACCTAATTGATGGAGAAAAGTCGGGATCATTTAGAGGGCATTTTTGAATTCCAATCTACAACTACCTTTTTTTAGCATTATATAAGCAAACACATGAAGAAAAGTTGTGGCCATCCTCATCTACCATTTTAGCATTTGTAGGCTCTCATTAGGAGTGTTTACTCCAGGTCAAAGCTAGGCCCTTGATTGCTGGAATTTTATCATAGGAAGTGATATTTGATCACCCACATCTCTTTGTGTAGTAGTCCGATTCATTTGCAAGATAGCTCATTTTGTTCCTATGATTGTAAGCTTTCTTTTGGATATAATCTTACTATCAGGTTTCCATTATCCTTGAGTATATTAAGCTTGAAATCTCTCTGGTGTGATCTTTGCATATTCCCAAGTATATCTATGTTGGAAGATACACATAGGTGTAAGCTACTTGGTTGGACAATTTTTGGTTTGTCTTGTGAAGAGAGATTGATGCCTCTAACATTATCCAAATTGAGTGATTTTTGGCTTGTTTGAACGTGCATATTGTCTATCTATACTCTGCAAAATTTCATAGGTTCAATTATTAGGTCCAAAGAGAAATTAAATTTTTGGTGGACTCTCATACTGAACTGTTTGGTCCTATCATTCTTCTACTGCAACTAGGAGTGGATATACTCCATTAGTGGTATCAGCACTCATCATTGAGCATTGAGCATAGCAAGAGGAGGCCTTGAAGTTGCTTGAGATCCAAGGATTCAAGCAAAGACTAGGAAGATTTCAAGAAGGATTTGAAGCAAGGGGGAGCTTCTATCATCATCGAAAGTTCACGACAAGTGGATACTCTTGTGGGAAGGTAACATATCATTCTTTCTCACATCTATGAAAATCCAAGGAGGGATTAGGATCCACTTATAGTTAATAAAAAATGGGAGTCTATAATACTCAGATTGAGAAGCTTGAAAAGAGCAATTACCAACCTTAAAAGTTTAGAATTCTAACTTCCTCATGGGAAAGGGTCTTTGGGGTTTGGTTGGCAGTGCTGAGATGAAGCCATACATAGATCCACATACACCTACTGATAATTAAGGAGAGCCATTAGAGAATGGGAAGAAAGGGATAGGAGAGTGATCTTCATACTTTCTCAACACATAAGCAACTTCATGATAGGTCATATTTAAGACCTGGATACATCTAAGAAGGTTTGGGAGTGTTTAGAAAGGTTGTACTCCACCTCTACAAAGGCTAGAAAAATTCAGCTTAAGAATAAGCTCAACAACCATAAGAATTCATCAAATCAGAGCATTAATGACTTCATACTCAAAGTATAAAAGATCTCGGATGCACTTGGTTCAATAGGATGTGTTGTAGATGATGATGACCTAGTTGCCCACACACTTAATGGGCTTAGAGAAGATGATAAATGGAAGGCATTCACAACCTCTATGTATGTAAGGGATTCATTACCAGATTTTGAGCAACTTACTTCTCTTATGGTGATTGAGGAGCTCAACCATGGAGGCAACAAGTCAAAGGGTAGCCAAGACCAACTCTTCTATGCATGCAAAGGAGGAAGATCCAAAGGCAATAGAGGTGCTTCAAGAGGAAGAGGTAGAAGCAACTACCAACAAGGCAACTTAAGCTATCAAGGGAGTCAATCAATCCAAGATGAAGGTCAATCATCAAGAGGAAGAGGAAGAGGAAGAGGTAGAGGAGGAAGATAAGTAGGTCGAGGCTACTCCAACTCAAATGTATGCTTCAATTGTGGGAAGCAAGGACACTATGCCAAAGATTGTTGGCAAAAGCAAGGTGGGAACAATTACAAAGGGCAAGGTAATTATGCTAACTCCTCAACAAATTCAAAAAATGAGCATTTTTTAGCTGTGAAGCATAAAAGTGAAGGTCAACCACATGATGAGGTGTGGTATATAGATAGTGCTTTTAGTAACCACATGTCATGTAAAGAGGAGTACTTCAGAAATCTTCAAGCACCCAAGCAAAGAGGCTTTGTGGAGATAGAAGACAACATAGAGCATGAGATACAACAAATGGGAGATGTGAAGCTTGAAGGCAACCACAAAGCAAGAGGACTATCTGAGGTATTGCATGTTCCTACTATTACAAAGAACTTAATCTATGTTGGATAGATGGTTGAAAAGGGATACAAATTCAATTTCAACCACAAAGGATGCTTTATTGAAGAGTCAAGGAATGGCTATGAGCTGATAGCCAAAGGAAAGAAGGAAGGAAGGATGTTCACTCTTGACATTGGCAAAGGACAAAGCAACAAGGCAAGGTTCATTACCTATGGAGACAAGAAGATTGGAGATTTGGATTCATGGCATAAAAGGTGTGGTCACATCAACATTCAAAGGTTGAAAGACATGGAGAAGAGGCAATTGGTAAGAGTTTTACTAGATTTTTCATTACAAATTTTGCATTAGATGTGTGAAGCTTGTCAAGTAGGCAAGTGTACTAGGCAGCCCTTCAAGAAGAGTGGATATGTAGCACATGGTGTGTTATGCCGTATGCACAAATATGTGTGGGGGCCAACCAAAAAGCCTCTCTTGCAGGTAATAGGTACTTTGTAACCTCAGATGACTACTCAAGAAAAGTATGGTTGTATTGTATAAAGCAAAAATCAGATGTGTTTGATGTGTTCAAAAGATTCAAGGCACAATTTGAAAAGGAGACATGTTGCTACATCAAAACCCTAAGGTAAGATGGAGGGGGAGAATACTTCTCCCATGCCTTTTGTGATTTCTTGCAGGACCAAGGGATAAGGAGGCAAATCACTTGCAGCTATACTCCCCAACAAAATGGGGTGGAAAAGAGAAGGGTTAGGTATATTGTTGAAGTTGCTTGGAGTATGTTAAATGAAATGAATGTGCCTTTAACATATTAGGTAGATGATGTATCTACTGCTGTGTACTTGATGAATAGGTATCCCACATTAGGGGTACATGACATGACACCTGAGGAGGCATGGAATGGAAGGAAGCCAGATCTTTCACACATTAGAATCTTTGGATGTGTATGCTACACACATATGCCATAAGAATTGAGAGGTAAGATGGATGCAAGGTCGAAAAGATGTATGTTTATTGGTTATGCTATGGAGCAAAAAGGTTACAGGTTCTACAACCCTAATACAAAGGAGTTAAAGGTATCTAGAGATGTAGTGCTTCATGAACTCAAACCATGGTATGCTTCCAAAGTTCCATTACAAGATGAAGATATTGAAGAGGCAGATAAGAGATATGAAGCTAGGTTTCAAGACAACTTGGAAATTAGTGGTCCAAGCATACAAAGGAGTTCAAGCATGGATTCCGCCTATCAATTAGTAAATAAGGGAAAGGCAAGATTGGTAGAGCTTGATGAAGATGGACATGAAGTTGAAGACTTTGAAGAAACTATGTTAGAAGGGGGAGCTACATCAAAAGTGGAGATCAAGACCAAGGCAAAGATTGCTAAGCATTATTCTTTCATGACTAAGGTTATCAAAGATCATGAACCTTCTACCTATGAAGAGGACAAAGACACAAAGGAGTGGCAAGAAGCTATGGAAGAAGAGTACAAAGCCCTTGAAGACAACAACACATGGAGTCTAGTTCCAAGAAAAGAAGGGATGAAGGTAATTGGCAACAAATGGGTCTATAAAGTGAAGAGAAATTTTGACAATTAAATTGCTAGGTACAAATCAAGGCTTGTGGCAAAATGATTTTCTCAATCCTATGGGATTGACTATGAAGAAACATTCGGCTGAGTTGCAAAGATGACCTCAATTAGGGAAATCATTGGGGTTACCACCTCTAGGAGGTGGCCAGTATATCAATTGGATGTAAAAAATGCTTTTCTTAATGGTGATTTGTAGAAGACAATCTACATGACTCAACCATTAGGGTTTGGGAACCCTAAATATTCAGATTTGGTTTGTAAACTTAGAAAAGCATTGTATGGTTTAAAGAAAGCTCCTAGGGCATGGAATCAAAAGCTTGTAGAGTATTTGTGCAGGTGCAGATACAAGACAAGTGATGGAGATCCTTCCTTATACCTCAAGAAGGAAGGAGGACTAGTTGTCTATGTATGCATATATGTGGATGACTTGATTATAATAGGAAGTGATGATGCCGATATCACATGGATGGGAAATGGCATTCACCTTGCTCAAAGGATATACTTGATAGATGTACTTTTTAAGTATGGTATGAGTGGATGTAAGATACTCAGACAACCTATGGATCCAAACACTAAGTTATGTGTAGGTAATGGACAAACTCTTGAAGATATTTCAGCATATAGAAGCATAATTGGAAGCCTTAATTATGTTACCATCACAAGACCTTATTTGTCTTATGTTGTAGGAGTTCTTCTAAATTCACCAACTAATGTTCATATGAATGCAACCAAGAGAGTGCTTAGTTACATCAAGCACACTATCAACCAAGGGTTATACTACCCTTACGGAGATGGATTACAACCTGAAGGCTTTAGTGATGCTAATTGGGCTGGTTCAAAGGAGGATAGAAGGAGCATGTCTGGCTATGTCTTCATGCTAGGTCAAAGAGTCATTTCATGGATGTCCAAGAAGCAACCTACAGTTGCATTATCATCTATTGAGCTTTAGCACTTGCTACATGTGAGATCATGTGGCTCAAGGAGCTCTTCAGAGACTTGGATGTGGAGGTCAAAGATTTCACTGTATTTGGAGATAACATATCAAGCATTCATCTAGCAAGCAACCCTATGTTCCATGCAAGAAGCAAGCACATAGAGATCCATTATCACTTTATCATAGAGAAGGTACTAGAAAAAGAAGTGGACATCAAGTACATCAACACCAAATATCAGCTAGCAAATATCATGACCAAGTTTTGGATGCAAGCAAGTTGGAAAAGTTCAAGATTAACCTCAACTTGAAGGAGATCAATGGAGACTAACACTTGAGCTTGAGGGGGAGTGTTAATATTTTAGCAATCTCAAGTGTGCAAACTCATGCTAAGTTGAAGTGCCACATCACTCACACTTTTTGATAGGATATACAACCACTTTTCCACAAGTTTTCTCAGCTCTTTACTCACCTAATTTATGGAGAAAAGTCGGGATCATTTGGAGGGCATTTTTGAATTCAAATCTACAACTACCTTTTTTTAGGATTATATAAGCAAAGGCATGGAACAAAGTCATGGTCATCCTCCTCTACCATTTGAGCACTTATAGGATCTCATTAGGAGTGTTTATTCCAGGTCTAAGCTAGCCCCTAGCTAAGCAAGCCCCTTGCTTGCTGGAATTTTCTCATAGGAAGTGATCTTTGATCACCCATATCTCTTTCTATAGTAGTCCGATTCTTTTGCAAGATAGCTCATTTTGTTCCTATGATTGCAAGCTTTCTTTTGAAAATAGTCTTATTCTCAAGTGTTCAATATCCTTGAGTATATTGAGCTTGAAAGCTCTCTAGTATGATCTCTACATATTCCCAAGTATATGTGTGTTGGAAGGTACACATAGGTGCAAGCTACTTGTTTGGACAATTTTTGGTCTCTCTTGTGGAGGGAGGTTGATACCTCTAAAATTATCCAAATAGAGTGATCTTTGGCTTTTTTGGAAAGCCCATACTATCTTTCTATACGGTGCAGAATTTCATAGGTTCAATCTTCCGGTCTAGAGAGAAATTCAATTTTTGGTGGATTGTGGTAGTGAACTATTTGGTCCTAGGAAGGGCCTATCATTCCTTTGCTGCAACTAGGAGTGGATATACTCCATCAACAACTAATTCTCATACCTGTGAAATAGCTAGAATCACTCATACTTTAGTGTCCAATGCACATATCTATGTGGCCCAAGGCATCTATCAACAAAAAGTTCACGGTTCACTATAGAAAATAGATCACATGCCGCTCCAATGTCAATAAAACAATGATGATCTCCTATGTCTACTACATGTGGACGAAACCATGTTTTCTATCTCCCTGTCCTTCATCAAGAAAATGAAGGTTACAATAGCCAAACACAGTCTCTAATGGTCATGGAGTAAACATGATTCACGCTAAAGGTGCACGTCACCATGTGAATAATCAAGTCATCCCATGACATCACTCTGCCCTTGCTATTCCCCATCCCTAAGGATGTCGTAACATGGAGAATAATCAACACATGATATGTCTGTGGTACTTATCATGGGTCCACCTTCTAGTGGTTACCAACTAGCCCCTCTAGTAGAGTGCATCCACATCATGCCAAAACAAAGACCAAAGCCTGGTGTCATAAGTGAAAAAAAAGTGCAAAAGAAGAATAAAGTAAAATTCATGAATGTTTTTCCAATCAATTAAAGATGATGTGCAAATGATGCATCAAATTGAGTCATGCCATGTGGATACATCTCTCCCCAGTTACCTATTGAGGAATAAATTCCTCAAACTCATTACAAGTATGCCTATGTGACTTAGGACCATAGTCCTCATCACAAGGTAAATGTCATTGATGGCTCAACCCAAGGAATGAATCCTCAATCACATGGTAGATCCCATCGATCGGAATGGAGGAAGATGATCCTCTCTCACATGAGAATCTCCATCAGTGATACAAAGGCACCCAATATCCTCTCTCTCATAGCAAGCATCTTTTGATGCCTCCCATAGGGTATACAATAGAAACATGTGTAGAGGTCCCACTCGAGGTGGTCTCACAACAAATATAGCTTATGACCCACCCTGTGGAAATCCTCTCATAATGTAATGCCTATGGATGTGGAGGCTGGTAGTCATACCACCTCAATAATCATCCACCAATCCCTCAACTCGTATCCCTGATCACATATAGTGACCTACGAGAGAGAAACTTGACCAATCACACATAGAGGTATGCAAATTGAACATGTCTAGAAGGACCCATCTTTGTACCTAAGATCGAGTCTCATCCACATGAGACCATATAGGTCCATTGCCTTGGATTTCAAAAAAGATACCCAAAAAATAATAATAACTCATGTGACTCCTCATCACACCATATGGCATGAGGTGTATGGCTATCTCCCTATGTCCCATAGTAAGCCTATCATAATGGAAGTGGCTAGTATATATCCATAGGGTCACCAGGATGATCTTGATCCTTTATCAATCACTAGCCATCAAGTGGAAATCCCTTCCACAAAGGCTTTAGACCTTGCAAGGCATGACCCTTGCCATAGGTGTCCTCGACTACCTAGTTATAGTCCGACCTTGGTAGGCAAAATACTCCCCAAGGAATATTTCCTTAGATTATCAAGGTTGTGCCCTTATTAATCCCTCTCAAGTATGTAGTCGCACCCAATGGACCTTGTGTACCTAAGTCATAAAGCCTTAGGGACTTGTGTCAACTGAGACTATACCTCAATTGCCCCATAAGTACGTATAGTTGTGGATTAATACACGTTTAATTATCAATTCGAGAGATTAGACATATCAAGTGTATGAAGACATGTGCACAAATGATGGCAAGTGAAGTGCCTATGCAACAATGCATGTGACTTGTCTCAATTACCTCTCCTACTCACTAATCCTCTCAAAATGTATGTCGTGATACCTGTTATAGTAGTAAGCACAAATTCAAACTTTTCTCTCAGCTCTGAACTCAAAATATGTTCAATAGCAAGTTCGTTTCAAAGCTCTCGACGAGATGCATCTAATGGTAGTACCTTCAATTGAATCTGACAAACATGCTTCAAGTTATGAGCGAAATAGTGAATGGCGAAAAACACCAACACACGCTCAACAACTCCTCAAGCCTCACACATGCACTACAGTAGTTCAAACATGAAGGGGAGGGGTAGACAAAAGCTCTTAACACACTTCCAAGCATGAAACACACACAAAAGCTCTTAGAGAAGAAGATAATCAGCTATCAAGAGGCAAATTCAAAAATGAGCTTCAGTTCTCACAATGGAAAAAATTTCTTTACAAGAGTCACCAAGTGACTTATATACGTGTGCCTTAGAATTGGTCCTTTCACACAAGAGACAAGAACTTTTATTGAAAAACACTAAGTTCCTACTTTTTTACAAGGATTATGTTACAATATTTGGGGTTCATGCATCTAGAGGACTCCTCTAGTGCATTTACATGGCTTAATGAGGTGTTTCATAGAGACTTGAAGAAGAAAATTTGCATCGACAATTTGGAAAATTTTTTGGGGTCCGTTTTATGTGCTCCTTTTCTCTACAAAACTCTCCCCCTCTTTGTCTCTATTGTCCCTTGACAGGCTTTGGTTATTGTCTATATCTTTGTGTTCATAGTGGGTCTAGTCCTTTGTTGATAGCATCTGTGTAGTTGACCACCACTAACACCCAGTGGATGAGGAAGCCTTTTGAACTTTTAGAGAATGTGTTACCTTATCCGAGCCTCAATTCTATGCTTCCATCTTCCCCTTGGTATTCCTTATATTCATACCTGAGGGTGGATGTATTATCGTTGATGCTTGTTGAGCTCTTTTCCACCATACACACCTAGCAGTTAAGAATGTGACTGTCTTAGTCACCCTTTTCAACTTTTCAGCCTCTACCCCTTTCTAACTTTTGGCCCTCAAATAAATCGTTTTTCTCACACATCTGCCCCTACTGTATTGCTTAAGCATGTTTACTTCTTTTGATTGCACGCACCATTTGGTAAGCACTACATCTGTTTTTGTCTTTGGTTGATGCTTCAAAGGCCCTATGTTTAATCTTTGTTTACACACTTCGGGACCTCCTTCTTTCGCATTGTAGCCTGATGCATGCCCCATCAAGGATTTGGGCAGAGGGTGAGTTACCTTTATTGAATAATTTTTCTTTTTGATTTTCTTCTTCTTTGTTTCTTGCTTGATTCTCCCTCTAGACGTCCCTCCTCCTGAACTCTGTCGTCTCCGACAGGCTTTGATTGGTGATGTATGTCTGAAAAGTTATTTGCTCTCTTTGATTTAGCAGATTGGCTTCACATATCATGAGTTCTTTCCATTGTGCTGACTTGACACCATCATTGGGGGCCTGTCGATGATCTACAAAGAAAATTAACTCATAGGCCACCAATCAAGCATTGAGGTCGGAAGTCATTTTCAGGAAATCCTCCGAGTCCAATTCAAAAAATCCTATAAAAAACACCTCTTCAAAAGTCTGCATATATTGACTCGTTAAGAACATCAAGCGTGAGTATATGGCAATGATTGCTAGTCGGCTAGGTGTTACAGAGATATCAAAAACTAAGGCATCTGTGCCTTGCTTAATGACGATGAAGTTCAAAAATGTGTATTGAGCATGTTTGAAAACCTTGAAGACTATTAGTAGCATGCTCAACACTTTGTTCGTCATCTTTATTGTAGGTCTGGAATCGTAGCATATCTTGAGAGCCAAAATTCTATGGTGCAAACCATATATTCTTTGGTAGGAAATTAGTTATGGGTCGGGCTTGGTAATAGAGGATAGTTTAGCCACTGGATATTGAGAACGCCTTGATGTTGTTCTTCCCAAATTGCATCCAGGATCTTCTTCATGGTACTGGGCAAAAGGATGGGTTTACTTGTAATAAATATGGTGCATATTCCCAATGCACCCATAGAGTCGAATTCTTTTCCAAAAACTTAGGTCTCCAGATCGGATCTACTTTGTCAAATTCTTCCTATGTATAAGAGAAGGTATCTGTTCTGAACTGTAAGTCTGGATCTGGTTCTTTTTGTGTAGTCCTCTTGATGTATTGTCTAGTTTCTTCTTTTAATAGACCATGTGGAACACTAAAGGGCTTCATAATTTGCTCTAAATTTTTGTTTTTGATGTGTGTGCTTCTTTCATCACTTTCACTACTTGATTCTCCAAATTGTCCCATAAGTTGGGACACCAATAGTGCCCGCTCATTTTGGCTTAGTTCTGCAATAGGCGGTGTATTTATATGAACACTCTTCTTTGCCTCTCCCACGTGTATTGGTGAATTATGGATGGGGGGAGAAGGAGGACGTACCTTAGTCTCCATAGTAGCCGCTTGAGAGCTTTGAACTACTAGTGTGCCCATTTGATCGCTATGTAGTAATTGAGCCCATAGGCTTTCAATGATTGCATCTTTCTTAGTTATTTTGTTATTAGCTATTGTGAGTGCTTCATTACTTTGTAGGAGTTGTTCACCAAGTAAAGCTACTTGATCCACATCCTCTTTGCATTGCTCTACGATCTTGGCTTCTATAGCCTTCCACCTTTTTTTGAGCTCATTTGTATCATACATATGCTCTCTTTCCCATTATTTTGTTAACTCTTTCTCTTGCTTTAGTTGATCCGCATACTTGGCTATCTGAGATTCTAGTTCCTATGTATGGTTTTGGTTACTTTCTTGCACTTCAACGGGTTGATTAAATAGGATTGCATTCATTAATTCTTTATTCCTGCTTCTTAGGTTGCATGCCTCATCCATGTATATTTTTATTTGAGCTTATAAAATTTTGCTTGTATTTGATATACGTAACTTTTCGCCTTCACTGGTTGCATATTTTTCTTGAAGCTCCTAAAGCTGATATTGAATCTTCTGATTTTCTTCGGTGAGTAGGTTGCATCTTTCCATGGCTTCTTTTGTTTCATTTTCTTTGTTTGTAAGTTCCTATTGAGCATGTAATACTCTTGTATGTAGCTCCGCACTGAGCGTCTTGAATTGATTTCTTTCCACTAATGCTTTGTCATAATCGCTATCTGCTTCCATGAGTTGTTGTTGGGTGTCCATGGCTAACTTGATCATCTCTTTCACTGCTGACTTTAATTGCACCACATCCACATTAAGCCATGTTTTAGGTATGCTCGGCTCTTCACCCATTTGTACATCTTTACTCTTTTCAATATGTACTATCTCACTGTAAGGTTGTCCAATTTGTAGCTGAATTTGATGCTCTTCTTTAGATGTATGACACTTTGTACTGCTTCCTTGAAACATTACATCTAGAGGTGAAGGCTCTGCTACCACCTTGATTGGAGTAACTGGCTCTGGTTCAATACTTACTTCCTCCCTGTGTTCTTCTTTCGGATGTTTCATTTGCAGCTGATCCTCCCCTATGACTTCCTTAAATTGAAGTATAGTCGTTTCATTCATCTTAAGCATGTGTGATTCTCCTTTGTGGTGTTCCTCCTTATTTTCATTTTGCACTTCATTATTTTGGCCGGGTTTTGCACTTTGCACTCTGGTTCATGATGTTCATGTACCTGATTTGATTCATCCCACTTTCCATCATCATTTGGTTCACTTTGAATCTCTATATTTATGGTCAATTGATCCTGATCTTCTTGTAGCTCTCATGAAGAGCTTGAGTTGACTAATACCAACTCTCGGTACCTGTGGAACTTGGTTAGCCTCTTATCGGGCATAGAGGTGGTATGAGTTTTATGGTAATGATGCCGTTGAACTGGCAGATTGATTTCTGCTTCCATGAACTTGTGAGTCTGCTCCATGGCTTCTTGCAACTCCACTTCAGAGATAGGTGTGGACTATTCTATTTTGGTTCTAGGGAGTATATGTGTCCTCTTTGATGGTGGAGTTACTTCTTCTACCTTTAGTATTTCCCTACCAGTTGTGTGCTTGTGCCTGCTTCTTTTGTTATCTTCACTCCTTTCTTCTTCTTTGGTACCATTGTTGGCTTCACATACTTAGCCATTTCCGCTGATGATGGCATTTCCTTGAGGTATTCTCGAATACCTAATGCGTGGTATATCAATACTGGTTTTCCTTTAATCCTTTGTAGTTTCCTTTGCGTGGTTTTGAAGGTCTGATGTTTCCTTGAGTTTTTCGATCTCTTGACTCACTGTGCTCCAAATCACTTTTGGAATCCATATACATTGCTATGATTTCTGAGCCTCCACCAATGATTTTGGAAGCCACATGCGAAGAATTCTTCCTTTATCCCATTGAGATTCTGAATAGTGGTTTTTTGTTGCTTCTCTGATGGAGGGTCGGTGTGCTCCTTCTTCAAACTTGCATGCTGAGGTGACTTATCCTTTCGCATCCATTGTACTCACATTTTTGTGTGTGGTGGTATTTAGGTAGTTGATATCCATGTCGGTTTTTTCCTTATAGTATGCATGGGCTGAGAAGAAGTGTCCTTACTTTTTCTCTCCAATTCATGTTCTATGGACGAATTGGTTATGGAATCATGCAAAACCTCACTACTTGCAGGAAATTCTAGCTTAGGATACTCATGAGACACCTCCCTACATGAACCTTCTTCTCCAACCCCCTTTAGGTCTACTTTCCTCGATGAGATTGTGCTAATGATTTGGGATGATCTAGCTTCCAAGAGTCTAAAGACTTCGTTGTGCCTTACTTTGGCTGATATGTATCCCTGAGTGAGGTGTATGCTGAATTTATTTTCAAAAATCTAGTCTTGTCCTAGGATCAGTTCTTCAATAAGGTCTTCATGCTTGCATACCAAGAATCTTTGCCCCATAGTAGAATTTCCTAGATGTAGGGACATGGAGACTCCTCCTATACACTCAATGATTTGTCCACTGATTCCTATCATATGTGCTTTAGTGGGACTCATGGTTGTTTTCAGGTGAGTGGCTAACAAAACTCGCATGCAACTTAGTGCCACTCCTATGTCAATCAATGTTTCCACTAATTGACACTCCATAGTTTTGATTCCTAGGTTTAAGTATGGTCCGGAAATACTATTATTTGGATTCTCCGCATTACCTACTCGGTAGTTTTCCATGGGTATAGGTTCTTCTCCTTGCATATATCATCATCTCTTTGTCTCTTCCACTCTTTTCTCTTCTTGATTCGCTCCAAAGCTTCCATTCGAGCTTCTTCTCTAATCCTTCCTTTTTCCGATTTTGTGCTCCCACCAGTCGTGCTAACATTCTGTCCATTAGGGGTTCCATATATCTTTTAACTCTACAACAACTAATGTAGTTTGGAAGTACGTCTCCATCTAGTGTGGCTAAGTTTACTGTTCCGCTGGTTGAGATTCAATTTATCAACAGTGGTCCATATCCTTGCTGCTGTAACTTCTTTGCATCTTGTTCCAATGTGTATGCTAATACCAAATCGCCTTCCTTTAAGCCCTTATCTTTAATATGTGCATCTCAATAGGCTTTTTGTCCCCTTTTAGCTCCATAAATTCCTGGTATAGCTTGTAATCGCGTTTCATGCAATTTTTCCATTTGTTCTAATTGTTGGGATAGTTCATGGCCTGTCTAGTTGTTCTGTTGTGCTACATGAAAATCAATTGATAAGATTGCATTCTGTCCATATACCAAATTAAATGGAGTAGTTCCAATGGTAGTCTTGTAAGCCACTCAGAAGGCCCAAATTGCATGATGCAGTTGTTTATCCCAATCTGACCTTCTGTTGTTGACTATTTTCATCAACACCATGCACAATACTTTATTGGAACTTTCAGCCAAGCCATTGGCTTGGGGATGGTAGGGGGCTGATTTTTTGTGAATCACAAGGAATTCATGTGAAGAGATGGATAGGTATGTGCTTGAAGATGAAGAGGTGTTGCAAAATCCTTGATCTATACCAGCCAATTGAACTCCAGGAGTATATGGTGGGCCCTTTTAGCTTGCCAATGGATGTATTAGACACCCTATGTACCTTGGAAGATCACTCTCAAAAAGATAGCTCAAAACAGATAAGTTGGAGTTAGCTCAGAGGTGAGAACTTGCTATTCTTGGTTCATACACCTGTCCAGTGTTTTACATAATTCTCTGAGCACAACAGCAGTTAGCTTAATTCCTCTTGGGGAGGTCTAGTTAGCTTAAAGAGCTAACTTTCAAGAGTAATCTCATCAAAAATAACAAAGCACACATTGAGAATGAGTTTTAACAAGTGATGACATCATCCCGATTTTCATGGGCTGCTACAGAAATAGACCAGTGAGCAGAAAAATCACCATAACTCAAAATGTAGAAATCCAATGATTATGAAAACTTGTATGGTTATACTATACAGTAAGCTGAATCCAACAAGCTTTAAATCACTGAATTTGGATAAGTAACCACTGAGAAACACCTCTGACAAGATGAGTGAAAAAGTCGGGTACCTGACAGAGAGGTGAAGATGAACAGACCCTATTCACTTCAAATGAACATAACTGAAGATTGCAACATGCAAATGACATGAAAATTTATGATCATATAGTAGACTTATAGAGCTAACTTTAACAAGTTAAATCACTGAAAATGATGCACCAAGCTCAGAGAAAACATCTCTGCAAGCTGACTGAGAAAACTGAGAGTAATGGCAGTGAGTAGTACACTTCACAAGAACATGGAAAGATGAAACCAAATAATCATGAAAATGAAAGTATATTTCTTGTACAATACAATGACTTACTGATACATATGTGTGCCTTGTAATCACACCTTGATATGGCATAAAGCTCAGCTCTTGGAGGTCTTCACATAGGTCTCTCTAACCACGACTAAAACTGCCATCTATTTATAGTTGAGTTTGGGAGGCTAACTTCCCTCAATCACTCTCCAATCAATCAATGATTGATTTGATTCTCTACCTACCACAAATCACGAATTCGTGGCTCCTCTTTCCATTCTTGATCAAGTGGACTCAACCACTTAAGATTCTCTTACTTTTACATTAAGTAAACTCTTCAAAAGTTACAAGAGGTAGTTCACAAGTGAACTTTACATAGTCTTCTTTTTAAAGCTTCTTCTAAGACTTTGTGAGACTCAAGCCAATACTTAGGCTTGTCATAGACTTGCTCCAACAGCTCCCCCGCAAGCCAAGTATGCTTGAGGTCTTCAATCTTCCAAGATTACCTGCAAACCTATCATAGCCTTGAATTTGCAAAGCTTTGTACCATCCAATGCTTTGGTTAGAATATCTGCACATTGTTGATGAGTGGACACATATGATATTTGAATCTCTTTGCTTAGAACCTTCTCTCGTACATAGTGATAATGAACTTCAATATGTTTAGTCCTTGCATGAAAAATAGGATTAGCAGCCAAATGAATAGAACTCATATTGTCACCAAAAATAGTTGGAGTTCCAAACTCCAATCCAAGATCTTTGAACAATGTCTTCATCCACATAGCTTCTTGTGTAGCTATGGCAAGACCTCTATATTCAGCTTCAGTAGAAGAGAGAGCAACTGTGGGTTGCTTCTTGGATGACCATGAAATAAGCTTTGAACCTGCAAAGGTAAGATAACCTGAAGTGCTCCTTCTATCTTCCTTGGAGCCAGCCCAATCTGCATCAGAAAATAGCTTCAAACCTAAATCAGATACATAAGGATAATAAAGTCCTTCATTTATGGTTCCTTTGAGATACTTGAGAATCCTTTTGGCAGCATCCATATGTGGTTTCCTTGGTGTGTGCATAAATTGGCTTAGCACACTCACACTGTAACATATATCTACTCTTGTCAATGTGGCATAGTTGAGACTACCCACTATACTTTGATATGATGTGATGTCCTCTATGAGTTCACCTTCATGTGAGCTCAATTTGTGATTGACCTCCATTGGAGTACCTGCAATCTTACAATCTTGCATCTTGAATTTTGCCAACATGTCCTTAATGTACTTTCTTTGAGTGAGAAACAAACCATGATCTTTGTAGACAACTTCCAAACCTAGGAAGTAGGTAAGTGAGCCCAAATCACTTATCTTGAACTCTTCTCTCATATGATCTTTGATCTTCTTCATACCATCTGCATCATTTCCTGTCAATATAATATCATCTACATATACACATAGGTAGATGACCTCAGAGTTACTCTTTTTAATAAAGAGTGAAGGATCTGCCTTGCTTGGTTGAAAGCCTTTGTCCTGCAAGAATGAAACAAGCCTGAAATTCCAAGCTCTTGGAGATTGCTTGAGACCATACAATGCTTTGTTAAGTTTACACACATAATCAGGATAAACTTGATTCTCAAAACCAGGTGGTTGTGCCATATATACCTCTTCTGTTATCCAACCATTCAAGAATGCATTCTTTACATCTAGTTGAAGTATCTTCCAATTCTTGGAAGAGGCAATACTAAGCAAAACCCTAATAGTAGGCATCTTTGCCACAGGAGAGAAAGTCTCCTCATAATCAATTCCCTGAGTTTGTGCAAAGCCTTTTGCCACAAGCCTTGCCTTATACCTGTTAATTGAACCATCAGAATTCTTCTTGAGTTTATAGACCCATCTTGAGCCTATTACCTTCATGGATGAAGTCTTGGGCACCAAATCCCAAGTGTTGTTTTCCTCAAGTGCTTCAATCTCTTCCTTCATTGCATGCTTCCATTCTGTTTTTGCTTTGGCCTCTTCAAATGATGATGGCTCCTCTTGGTTTATGTCCTGTGCTATGTAGATAGAATGTTTAGTTACTAATGAGGTGTCAAACCCATACCTTTCTGGTTTTTTCTTTTCCCTCATAGATCTTCTTAGGCCATGATGTGATGATTCTGCTTCATGTCCAAGTTCTTGCAATTTTGCTTTACCTTTAGACTTCCATGCTTTGATCTTTTCCATGTGAAATTCTTCATCATCCTCTGAGGTGTCTTGTTCTTCAATCTTTGATTGTTCTCTACCAAGCTTTGGAAAATCTTCTTCAAGATCATATGGTAAACTGATCTTCCTGCATGAATCTTCATACCATGAATTGTTCTCATCAAAAACTACATCTCTGCTTACCAAGAATCCTTTGTTGGTAGGGTTGTGTAACCTGTAGCCCTTTTGATTGTTGTCATATCCAATAAATACACACCTTTCTGCCTTTGGATCCATCTTGCCTCTAACCTGTGAAGGAACATGAGCAAAAGCAATACATCCAAAAATTTTACAATGATCTAAGCTTGGTCTTCTTCCATTCCAAGCCTCATATGGAGTCATCCCATCAAGGGATTTTGAAGGCAACCTGTTAATCAAGTAAGTGGCTGTAGATATAGCCTCAGCCCATAAGTAATTAGGTAAATGCTTTTCATTTAACATAGACCTTGCAGCTTCAACAATTGTCCTATTCCTCCTTTCTGCCACTCCATTTTGCTCAGGAGTGTACCTTGTAGTTACCTCTCTTTTGATTCCTCTTTCTTGAAGAAAAGAATCAAACTCATGGGAGAAATATTCTCCCCCTCCATCTGACCTTAGCCTTTTTAGTGATTTACCTGTTTGATTCTCCACAAGAGCCAAATATCTTTTGAAACATGAAAAACTTCATCTTTGTGTTTCATAAAGAATAGGATAGTCCATCTGCTGCAATCATCAATAAAGGAAACATAATACCTTGATCCAGATATTGAAGCTTCCTTGCTAGGTCCCCATACATCTGTATGAACCAACTCCAAGAGATCTCCATGCATATAACCTTTCTTCATGAATGGTAACCTGTGAGACTTTCCAAATTGACATGCACTACACTTATAAATCATATGTTGTTTTGACAAATTAGGAAGTCCAAGTACACTTTGGTCCCTGCAAATTTGCTTTAATGACCTTTCACCAATATGTGCTAACCTTTTGTGCCATACTTCCAATTCTGTGAGTGTCTGACTACCATAATTAAAGAGAGCAATGTTTCTAGTGTCCTGTAATTCAAATGTGAACAATCTACCTGTCTTTTCACCTTTTGCAATTCTTCTGAATCCTTGACTTGGATCTTCAACAAATGCTCCTGCTTTTGTGAACCTGACTTGCAACCCTTTCTCTACTATCTGCCCAACACTTATCAAATTCTTTGTAATGGTAGGGACATAGAGTACCTTACTGAGTAGGTTGATGTTTCCATCAGGTGCTTTGACATTGCCTATTTTCTCCACAGGATGTTTTGTATCATCTCCTGTTTGTACCTCATGCTTATTCCTTGGATCTTCTAAATCTGATAGGAGTTCCACATTTCCTGCCACATGATTTGAACAACCTGAATCTATGTAGAAAACATGCTCATCAGATTTACCTTGTGGCATAGCCATGTTCATGATCAATAATGAATCCTCTTTGTTTGAGTCTTCTGTGTAGTTATTGTAGTCTCTCCTTCCTTTGTAGCCTCCTTGATAGTTTGAATGATTGTAGTTGTTGTAGTTGCCATGGTAGTTGTTGAACCTTCCTCTTGAGTAGCCATAACTTCCTCTATTGTATCCTCTGCCTCTTTGATTCCTGGAATTCCTAAAGCAATTTTCAGTTGTATGATTAGTTAATCCACAAATAGAACATGATTTGGAGTCTTGGGATCTCCCCCTGCCTTGTCTACCTCCTCTTCCTCTACCTCTGCCATGTCTTCCTCTACCTGCATAGTTAGCTTGATATGTACCTGCTTCATCATCCACTTTCTTGGCCTTTCCTTTGTTATCTTTAGACTTGCTTTTATCCGTGTATAAAGCTGAAGATTGATTACCTTTAGAGCTTTCTCCATTTTTGATAAGCTTTGCCTCTTGAGTAAGTAGTTGTCCAATGAGTGTGTTGAAATCAGGTACATGCATATCCATGTACAAATCCATAGCTGTGGTGAATGCTTCCCACTTATCATCTGCCTTCAAGCCATTGATGACCTGCCTTAAAATTTGCTCTTCATCTATTACCTCTCCAATGCTTCCCAACTGATCCGCTATGTCCTTGAGCTTTGTGACAAAATCAGACACATTTTGTTTGGGAGCCTTCTTGAGAGTTGTGAAATCCAGCCATAGTTGATGCTTCCTAGCTTTGGTACTTGAAGAAAAGAAAGCTTCAAGTGCATCCCACACTTCCTGAGATGTCTTACAACTTCTAATGTGAGGCAACAAAAAATCTGAGATAGAGTTGAGGAGATAAGACCTTGCAAGTGCATCCTTGGAGCACCATGTGCTCAATCTTTCTTGCTCTTCTTGTGTTGGTTGACTTTTGTTCCTGAAACTTGGCATAACTTCATCTCCAGCCACATAACCATATAAACTTCTACCTTGGAGATAAGCTTCCATCCTTAATGACCAAGCTGAGTAGTTACCTCTGTCCAATTTGTCAATTGATGAAGGAAATCCATCTGCCATGTTGTCCAACCTTGCTCTGATACCACTGTGAAGAGATGGATAGGTATGTGCTTGAAGATGAAGAGGTGTTGCAAAATCCTTGATCTACACCAGACAATTGAACTCCAGGAGTATATGGTGGGCCCTTTTAGCTTGCCAATGGATGTATTAGACACCCTATGTACCTTGGAAGATCACTCTCAAAAAGATAGATCAAAACAGATAAGTTGGAGTTAGCTCAGAGGTGAAAACTTGCTATTCTTGGTTCATACACCTGTCCAGTGTTTTACATAATTCTCTGAGCACAGCAGCAATTAGCTTAATTCCTCTTGGGGAAGTCTAGTTAGCTTAAAGAGCTAACTTTCAAGAGTAATCTCATCAAAAATAACAAAGCACACACTGAGAATGAGTTTTAACAAGTGATGACATCATCCCGATTTTCACGGGCTGCTACAGAAATAGACCAGTGAGCAGAAAAATCACCATAACTCAAACTGTAAATATCCAATGATTATGCAAATTTGTATGCTTATACTAGACAGTAAGCTGAATCCAAAAAGCTTTAAATCACTGAATTTGGATAAGTAACCACTGAGAAACACCTCTGACAAGATGAGTGAAAAAGTCGGGTACCTGACAGAGAGGTGAAGATGAACAGACCCTGTTGACTTCAAATGAACATAACTGAAGATTGCAACATCCAAATGATATGAAAATTTATGAGCATATAGTAGACTTATAGAGCTAACTTTACCAAGTTAAATCACTGAAAATTATGCACCAAGCTCAGAGAAAACATCTCTGCAAGCTGACTGAGAAAACTGAGAGTAATGGCAGTGAGTAGTACACTTCACAAGAACATGGAAAGATGAAACCAAATAATCATGAAAATGAAAGTATATTTCTTGTACAATACAATGACTTAATGATACATATGTGTGCCTTGTAATCACACCTTGATATGGCATAAAGCTCAGCTCTTGGAGGTCTTCACATAGGTCTCTCTAACCACGACTAAAACTGCCATCTATTTATAGTTGAGTTTGGGAGGCTAACTTCCCTCAATCACTCTCCAATCAATCAATGATTGATTTGATTCTCTACCTACCACAAATCACGAATTCGGGGCTCCTCTTTCCATTCTTGATCAAGTGGACTCAACCACTTAAGATTCTCTTACTTTTACATTAAGTAAACTCTTCAAAAGTTACAAGAGGTAGTTCACAAGTGAACTTTACATAGTCTTCTTTTTAAAGCTTCTTCTAAGACTTTGTGAGACTCAAGCCAATACTTAGGCTTGTCATAGACTTGCTCCAACAATTCATTCATCAGTGATTCTATCACTTCATTGATGAAGTGTGTTCCCCTATCGCTCACTATCTCTATTGGCAATCCAAAATGAGTAAATATATTTTCAAAGAGAAATTTAGCTGTGGTTTGCACATCATTTATCCTCGTTGCTTTTGCTTCTACTTATTTTGTTAGATAGTCCGTGGCTACAATAATGTACTCAGCGTGTGATCTTTTGCTGGAGGATTTATAGGTCCTATGAAGTCAATGCCCCATTTGGAGAAGGCTCTTGCATAGATCATGGATCCTAGAGGCATGTCATCTCTTCTTATAAGATACTTGGTTCTTTGGTACACTTCACAACTTCGTACGTACATGTTGGCATCCATGTGTAGAGTTGCCCATGACAAGCCTACAACGAGAATCATTTTTATAGTTTTTTTAGCTAAAAAATGTCCTCCCGTTGTCTTGCATGTGCCATCTCTAAAATGGGTAAATATTCTCTTTCATGTACACATAATCGTAGCTGATTGTCCTTTCCCATTTTGAGTAATTGTTTTCCAATTATGGTGTAGACCTCATTTCCTCTAGAGTCCGCTTCCTTGCTAGACTAGCTCCTATTGGGAAAGATGGATGTACACTCCAAGAAATGAGTAGGTACTGCCAAATCCTGAGTTGTACCAGCCCCTTCTTGCTTCAGAGTTGCATTGTAAGCCCTCTTAGCTTTCCAATGACACTATTCAAGGGCCTATGTACTTTGGAGATGCTGTGAGCAATGATTGAATCAAAACAGACTACTTCCAAGTTGAAGGATCAATGAAAAACTTTTATATTTGTTCATACACCTACTGCTTGTTATGCTCAGTGCTTCGAGTACAATAGAAATTAGAAAAATTCCTTTTGCAGATATCGAATTAGGCTAATGAGCTAATGATTCAAAGTGGAATCACTTAGAATAATGCACTATACAAAGAGCAATCAATTTAGCAATCAAATCATTACCCCCAATTTGTTAGAACCTCTGTAGAGTTTGACCATTGAGTGCTTCGACGTGCTTTTCTCCGAATTGGCTAAATGAAGTATCTACAAATTTTGTGAACATCTAGAGAACTTAGAGTTGATTCCAACAAGCTATAGAACATTGAAAATGGTAAAGGAATGACTGAGATATGAGTAGTACAAGTTGATTGTTATGAGTGACTATGATAGAGACACCATAGATGAGAAGTATTGATCTATTGTATTAGAACAAAAATGTTGTACAAGATCATAGGCATGATAATCAAAGCCTAATGATGTTAGTATAGGCTATGATGTATGCCTTACTCTCTTACAATATGGTCAAGGAGAACTTGGGAATGGAGTCACACAACCATGAGTTTTTTAGTAATCTTTTATAGATGATACATTTGAAATTTGAATTTGTATTCTCCATTGGCTCTCACTAAAAATGGTCCTCCAATTTAGGAGATATTCTCTCAAGTAGATTCGTGACTTTTCCAACTAACAAAATCCACAAGTTTAGTGGTGATTACAAACATTCTTCCAAGTCAAATTAACTTTTACAAATGGTAAAAGATAAAAGCTTCCTAGCAATTGTTTCAATGGAGTTTCAATTGTACATAAACTCTAGCCAAATGTGTAGGCTTGATGTTTGCACCAACAACTTCCCCTCAAGCCAAAGATTTTGGCTTGGTCTTCTTCTTCAATCTTCTTGAATGTCCTGCAATCCAATCATAGACTTAAACCTGCAAAGTTTTGTACCATCTAATGCTTTAGTCAACAAGTCTGCACATTGCATATTAGTTGATACATAAGCTAACTGAATTTCCTTGCTTAATAGCTTCTCTCTCACATAATGATAGTGGAACTCTATGTGCTTGGTCCTAGCATGATAAATAGGATTTGCCGCAAGATATAGTGAGCTTGTATTATCTCCAAAAATCATTGGAGATGTAGTATGCAAACCCAAATCTGTATATAACAATCTGATCCATATGGCCTCGTGAGTAGCATTGGCCAATCCTCTATACTCTGCCTCTATAGAAGATAAAGCAACAGTAGGTTGTTTCTTTGAAGACCATGATATAGGTTTATCACCTAGAAATGATAGGTATCCTGAGGTACTCCTTCTATCATCTTTGCAACCTGCCAAATTTGCATTTGAATATATCTTAATGTCCAAGTCTGAGGTATAAGGAAAATATAACCCTTGATTTTGAGTGCCCTTAAGTTACTTCAAGATCTTCTTGGCAGCTTCCAAATGAGGTGCCCTACGTTTGTGCATAAATTGACTTAAAACACTTACTCCATAAGCAATATCAATCCTTGTCAATGTAGCATAGTTCAAGCTTCCCACTATGCTTTGGTAACCTGCAATATTCTCAAGCTCATCACCTTCATGAGCACTTAACTTTTGGTTTACCTCCATTGGAGTACTTGCAGCTTTGGCATCTTGCAAATGAAACTTCTTCAACATGTCCTGTATATACTTTCTCTGAGTAATATAAATTCCAGAGTTAGTATAGACTAACTCAAGTCCAAGAAAATATTTTAGTGATCCAAGGTCACTAATTTTGAACTCCTGCATCATCTGATTCTTGATTTTCTTGATGCCATTAGCATCATTACATGTGAGTATGATATCATCAACATATAAACATAGGTATATTACCTCTAAATTACTCCTCTTTACAAATTGAGAAGTATTCGCTTTACTCATGATGAATCCCTGATCTTGAAGGTATGTAGTCAACCTATGGTTCCACGCCATAGGTGCCTGCTTCAATCCATAAAGAGCTTTGTTCAATTTACATACATATGTTACCTTGTTTGGATCCTCATAGCCAGAAGGTTGAGACATGTACACCTCCTCTGAATCCAGCCATTTAGAAATGCATTTTTTACATCCAATTGATACATGTTCCAATTCTTTGATGCAGCCACACTTACCAATACCCTGATGGTTGGCATTTTTGCCACAGGTGAGAAGGTTTCTTCATAATCAACTCCTTGGGTATGTGCAAAACCCTTAGCCACTAGTCTAGCTTTATACCTGCTTATTGATCCATCAGAATTCCTCTTCATCTTATAGATCCATCTAGAACCAATTACCTTCATAGACTCCTTCTTTGTACTAGCTCCCAGGTGTCACTCTCCTTGAGTGCTTCAATTTCCTCATCCATAGCTTCCTTCCATTCTGCCTTGGTATTTGCCTCTTCATATGATGATGGCTCTTCAAATGACAAGTCATTTGCAAGATAAACAGAGTGCTTAGTAACTAAGGAAGTGTCATACCCATATCTAATTGGCTTCTTGATCTCCCTTTGTGATCTTTTGATTGCTTGGTTGGATGATTCAGGTATATCTTCTAACTTCTTCATTTTGACTTTGCCTTTGGACTTCCATGCCTTGAATTCTTCGAAGTTGATGATGTCCTCATCATCTGAGTTGATGTCTTGAATCTGATTAGGCTCCTCCTTAGTGAGGTTTGGAAACTCCTCTTCGAAATCATAAGGTAGCTTTACTTTCCTGCATTCACTTTCAAACCAAGAGTCATTCTCATCGAAGACAACATCTCTACTGAACATAAATCCTTTGTTTGAAGGATTGTAGAACCTGTATCCTTTCGGATTCATGTCATACCCTATGAAGATGCACTTCTCTACCTTAGGATCTAGCTTACCTTTTATCTGAGAAGGGATATGCACATATGCAACACATCCAAAGATCTTGCAATGATCAAGTGAGGGTCTTCTACCATGCCATGCTTCATATGGGGTCATCCCATCAAGAGATTTGGATGGCAACCTATTTACAACATAAGTGATAGTAGATACACTCTCTACCCACAAATAATTAGGTAATTTTTTCTCATTTAACATTGACCTAGCTGTTTCAAGAATTAATCCATTTCTCCTTTTTGCCACCCCATTTTGCTTAGGGGTATACCTTGTTGTAATTTCTCTCTTGATTCCTCTGTCCTACAAGAATGCATCAAACTCATTTGAGAAGTACTCACCTCCTCCATCTGACCTTAGTCTTTTTAGGTTTCTTGCTGTTTGGTTCTCAACAAGTGCAAGATACCTTTTAAAGCAACTGAATACTTCATCTTTGTGCTTCATATAATATAAGACAGTCCACCTACTGAAGTCATCAATGAAAGATACATAATACTTGGATCCAAAAATTGAGGTATCCTTACTTCGTCCACATACATCTGTATGGACAAGCTCTAGGTAGTCCTCATGCAAGTAGCCTTTCCTTGAGAAGGGTAACCTGTGAGATTTTCCAAACTGACTAGCACCACATTTATAGATCATGTGTTGCTTGGATACATTAGGTATCCCAAGCACACATTGATCTCTACATATTTGTTTTAAGGTTCTTTCACCAACATGCCCTAATCTCTTATGCCAAATTTCAAGCTCTGATAGTGTTTGATCTTTATAACTATAAAGTGCAATGTTCTTTGTATCCTCAAGTTCAAAAGTGAATAATCTACCTGTCTTTTCTCCTTTGGCAATTCTCTTGAATCCATGTTGGGGATCCTCCAAAAATGCTCCATATTGGTTGAATCTAACCTACAAACCCTTTTCCACAATTTGTCCAACACTCATCAAATTCTTGGTAATTGTAGGTATACATAGTACCTTGCTCAACAGATTTCTATTTCCATCAGAGGTCTTAACATTTCCTACTTTAATCATTGAGTGCTTGGTGTCATCACTTGTTTGTACCTGATGCTTACCCTTTGGTTCCTCAAGGTCAGAGAGAAGAGCTACATTTCCTACCACATGGTTTGAGCATCCTGAGTCAATGTAGAAGAGATGGTCATCATTTATACCTGGTTTTGAAGTCATGTTCATAATCATAAGAGAATCCTCTTGCTCCTCTGTGTAGTTGTTGTAATCTTTCCTTGATTTGTAGCCTCCTTGGTAGTTGCTATTGTAGTTGTTGTAGTTTTTATTGTATCCTTGATGGTGATTGAATCTCCCTCTTGATTGTGTATATCCACCTCTTTCATAACATCTACCTCTGTGATTCTTGAAGTTCCTGTAACACTCATTTGTAGTATGATTTGACAATCCACAAGTATTACATGGTGAGGAGTTATAAGGTCTCCCCCTACCTTACATACCTCCTCTACCCCTTCCTCTTGAGGTTCTACCTCTCGCTGCATAGTTGTCTTGGGAGGTAGCTCCTTCATCCTCAATCTTCTTGTTCTTGCCTTTCTCTTTGCCCTTACTTTTATCAGTGTATAGGGCAGAAGAGCTATTACCTCTTGATGAATATCCATTCTTGTTGAGCTTGGCTTCATGGGTAAATAGTTGCCCCATGAGAGTGGTAAGGTATGGAATCTGCATGTTCATGTACAAGTCCATGGAATTTGTGAAGCTCTCCCATTTGTCATCAGATTTAATACTATTGATTACTTGTCTTACAATCTGCTCCTCTTCAATTTCTTCTCAAATGCTTGCCAATTGATCTGCTAGATCTTTGACTTTGGTCACATACTCTGAGATGCCTTGCTTGGGTTGCTTTCTTTGAGTGGTAAACTCAATCCACAATTGGTTCTTCCTAGCCCTTGTGTTAGAAGAGAACTATGAAGACAATGTTTCCAAAGTCTCTCGGGATGTCTTACAGTTCCTAATGTGTGCAAGAAGAAAATAAAAAATTGACTTAAGTAAGTAAGACCTTGCTAATGCATCCTTGGCACACCATGTGTTGAGTCTTTCATGCTCCTCTCTTGTAGGTTGTCCTTTGCTTCTGAATATGGGCATCTCCTCATCTCTTGAGATGTATCTATAAAGGCTCCTTCCTTGCAAGTATGTCTTCATCCTCAAGAACCATGCTTGATAGTTGTTCCTGTCCAATTTATCAATGAAAAAAGGAAAACCATCTCCCATTTTACCTTAGCTTTGTTCCGATACCACTGTTGGGAAAGATGGATGGACACTCCAAGAAATGAGTAGGTACTGCCAAATCCTACTTTGTACTAGCCCCTTCTTGCTTCAGAGTTGAGTTGTAGGCCCTCTTAGCCTTCCAATGACACTATTCAAGTGCCTATGTACTTTGGAAATGATGTGAGCAATGATTGAATCAAAACAAACTACTTCCAAGTTGAAGGATCAATGAAAAACTTCTATTTTTGTTCATACACCTGCTGCTTGTTATGCTCAGTGCTTCTAGTACAGTAGAAATTAGAAAAATTCCTATTGGAGATATCAAATTAGCTTAATGAGCTAATGATTCCAAGTGGAATCACTTAGAATGATGCACTATACATAGAGCAATCAATTTAGCAATCAAATCATTACCCTCGATTTTTTAGGACCTCTATAGAGTTTGACCAGTGAGTGCTTGGAAACACGTTTCTCCAAATTGGCTAAATTAATTATCTTTAAATTTTGTGAGCATGTAGAGAACTTGGAGCTGATTCCAACAAGCTTTAGAACATTGAAAATGGTAAAGGAATAATTGAGATATGAGTAGTACAAGCTGCTTGTTATGAGTGACTATGATAGAGACACCGTAGATGAGGAGTATTGATCTATTGTCTTAGAGCAAAAATGTTGTACAAGATCATAGGCACATCCCTATACAAAAAGGTGTGCAAATTTATCTTCATAGTTGTCCCTTGGTGTTGTAAATACAATGCATCTCTTCCCCAATATTGTACTACTCTCAGTTGTCACATGAATGGTCGTCCCAAAATCATTTCATAATTATTGTCTTTTCCAAACTGACATATGGCTAAAGTGTGTTCAAAATCTACTCCGCAGGTGGTCAGCTTAATTATTTATACTATCCCTAATGCCCTCTCCACATGACCATCTGCTAATTGGATTTTCATGTGTGTTGGTCGTAGGGCTGGCTTTCCCCATTTTCCCCGAATCTCTTTGGTGGCTATGCCTACAATAGCTCTGGTGTCTAAGATGGCTTTAGTCATATATTTGTTAAGAGTGATGGGTAGTCATGTATTCCCTTCATCTCCCTCACTAAATTCTCCAACTTTATCGATCGGGAGTTGAATGGTTGATGGAGCTTCAACTTCTTTCTTCTTGTTCTTGGGCTCTCCAGTTTCTATTTTCAAGTGCCCAACTAATTGCTTCCACATTTGCGGCTTAGCTTGTAGTAATTCTTCTATCATCAATAAGCATTGTACTTTAGTTTTCCTAAGTTCCGATAAGTTGTGTGATATATGTCTTATCTTGTGACCTTTCCTCCTTGCCCTGGATTGTGGGAACATGGAATACTATCAACCTTATCTCGTATTCTCCCATGTAATTTGGGTAGAGTGGATATGCTATTCAATTCTTCCCTGTTTTGGTCTAAGATGGATGCTTCCTCATATACTTCTTCTAAGTTTGATATAGGTTGATTTTTCCATGTGTCTAATTCTTTGAAGGGTGGTGGAGAGTTCTCATTCTTTTTCCACCATTCCTCTTGAATCCTTGCCCATAATTTGTGTGGCCAATTGGCCTCTAGTTCTCGAATCACTGAGATCTATTCTTCCTTGTTATTCTACCGGTATCTTTCACTATTCTTCTCTTGTTGTTTTTCTACTAGATTTTGATTGTTATTTTCTAGGCATCTATATTTCCAATTTTTCTCTCTTTAACTCTCATTGTGGGTAGAGTTTCTCATGTTGATCTATGCTTGGTATGGTCATGATTCTAGACTAATAAGCCTTCAACCGCATATCCAAGTCCTATGGCACTGGGTTTGCGAAAATTGATTGTAGCTCGACTGGCTTCGATGCTTGGATCGTCTGACGGGCATTTCCTTGTGCTTCTAGCTCTTGAGGTTTCTTCCTTTCCTTCACTTCTTTCTCATTCTCTTCACTTTTCTTCTTCATCCATTCATTCCTTAGTTTTTCCCTTCTAGTCTTTCATCTTTGAGTTTTCCTTGTTTTGTTAGTTTCTTCTAGGTCTTTTGAATCCTCAACTATTTGAATTTTAGGTCCTAAACTTTTATCCATCTCAAGTTCAAAATCTATTTCTTTTACTGCTTGTCCCTTGGCTTGGGCTTGAGTAATGGCTTTTAGTGGCACAATGTACTCTTTATCACTTCCAGATGATTCAATAACTTCTATCACATTGATCTAGGTAGTGGTGGAAACCTTATTAGGGTTTTTTGAGCAGTCTCTAAACAGATGTTCCTTGCTACAATCATTGCAATATCCTTCCCATGTCTTAGGGGGTGGTGGGTTGTATGGCAGAGTGCATTCTCTTATGAACTGATCTCTACTGCATCTATAGCATGTTCCTCTTGGTGCAGGTGGTCTAGTAGGCAATCTCATTGGGGTTTGTTCCTTAGGTGTGGTGTACATCAGGTTCACATATTTTGATCCATAAGAATTTTCATACCCTTCATATCCGTAGTATTGTTGCTCATAGGTTTGTTCTACTCTATCAGGCTAGCGTCATAAGGATAATACTCTTCTTGGGTCTTCTCATATCCCTAATTTTTTATTTCCACATTAGCCAAAGGTGTAGCTAGGACTATAGCTCTCTCTAAATTTTCCTCAAGTTGAGTGTATTTGACTGGCAGTAAATTCTACAGATCGGGTGGTTGTTGTCCTACCACATGTTGCGATTGTCCATATCCTCCCTGTTCATATGGTCTAGGTGCTCCCTGTGGTCCTAGGTAAGGGTTGTACCTAGGAACCTCTTTGCCTTGTTCCCTCGGAGGATATCCATAAGGTCTATAGTTGAGTCACTAGTCTCGGTTGCTTGTTAGGTGGACAATTTGGCGGTGTTGTGATTGGTATATTTTTGCTGAATGTGACAGTACATGTTGGGTCCTTGATTTGGCTGTCTCTTGTATGAGTAAGGTTGGGGCAATCCTAAGCCTCCTCTTGTGCATGCGTGGGATGGATGGTCTCCACCGCACAGGGTGCATCTTCTCAACATAGGCATTCTCAATGGGGGATTCTGGTGGTTCCTCTATCTGTGCACTCCCAACTTTCTAGCTCTACCAATTCTACGAATTCCTCCACATAACTTGAACTAGATGTTACATTGCTCCGAGTCTCCTCTAATTTAGTGGAGCTTTGTGTACTTTTGAGATCCTCTGCTAAGTTGTCTTCCAAGTCTATGCATTCTTGCAGACACTTGCTCAATGTATGCAACCGCCATTTTATGTAGACTAGAGTTCTCAATGTCCTATTAGTCAATCCATCTAGAAATAGTGATATCATCTTTTGTTGTGAAGGCCTCTCCATCACTCGACATCTATCAATGCACTGGTTAAATCTTCGGGCTGCAATTTTTACTATTTCATTTGGAGCTTGTTTGAAACTATGAATTAATGATGACGAGTTCTGATTAATCCCTCGCTTGGTGAATTCTCCAATAAACTCTTGGGAGAATTGTTCATATTTCCAAAGTGATTTGGATCCAAGGGTTGGAACCAAGTCAAGGTTGTTCCCATAAGGGTTACCCCAAAGGATTCATATTGCACAAAAAAGTCATCTACTTGTTCTGCTCGCAATACTTGCTTGAATTCGACGATATGGTCATAGGGCTCTCTCGTACCATCATAATGATTTCTCATGCATTTGGCCACCTAGATTGGTCTCAACCTTCTTGCTAGTTTTGGGGGTGTGATCATCACACAAACTGCCGGTCTTAGTGGTTGTAGTCTTGGTCCTGCACATGGTTGTGGTCTTGCCCAAACGGGTGGCCTATTCATATGACCCATTCTTGAAGTAGTGTGGTTGTGGGGGTTCATTCCTGGCATAGAAAATTGAACATGGGTTCTGGTGGGGAAATTACACTGACTAGTTTGACCTGACATCATGGTCTCCATTCCTTGATGTGCTCCAAATGGGTTTTGCGAGGTAGTTTCCAGTTCTCGAGGAGGGAATGCACACAATCCCATGTATTTTAACCAAGACCTATCAACTTCATCTACCGGCCAATATCTCCTTTGACTTTGGTCTAGGTAAGTAACTCTAGATGCATCCTCTAGATCATTCAACTCATATATAGTCAGTGGGTTTACCCCTTCTCCCCATGTAGATGAGTCGGTTTGTAAAAGTAGATCTGATCCATGAATCAAATACACATCCATCAAGTAATCATCTTGTGGTATTAGGTCCCCTCTCAAGACTTGAGTCACTATGGACTTGCCCCTTGGGGTAGCCACAATGTCTCCGTTGTTAGGTCTTCGTGAAGTTCCTTGCCTTTCTAGTTCCCCTTTGTCATTGATCTAGTGTGGATTCTCGGTCAGCACATAGATCTGGCCCAACTTGTCCATATAAACTCCACCTTCATACTTGATAGCAGTGTCGGGAAGGAGTTAGGTGATGGGAAGAGCTTGCGCGAGGTTGGATCAGGCCCCTGTGTGCGCCGCTCCCATGTCTGACGAGCGACATCTGTGTGCTGGGTGCCTCACCCCTCTTTGGTATGGTATCATTGTAGGCCCCTACCCCTCGAAAGAGATGAGCGAATGTGCGTACACGTAAGACCGTAGGTGTCAGGAACGAAAGAATCCAGATACAATGCTAAAACACGGATGTTACCAGATCGATGTATAGACAAACTCAATGATACAATGCAAATATAGTTGAAGTCGTCCAATAAAATCTCTGTGGTACAATGATTCCCGCTACAATGCGGGTCGGTGATACAACAAACCGCTACAGTGCAGAATGGTGATACACAGTATGCCGCCACTACAGTGCGGATCAGTCAGATATAAGGTAGACCTCCTGCTATACTGCGAGAAGGCATCCACAGGACTCGACTTTGGACTTCAGTCAGCCTTTCATTTCTTTGGTCTTTGGTCTAAGCTTTGTTGGAGATAATGTCATATAGTACATTATCCCATGGTCAAAATTTGTCCAGATCACAGTATGTGTACATTTTGATCTTACTCCCTCTAAGAGCAAATCGAGTGGGTGCCTTGGATACATCGTTGTTCTTCCCTCATATAGACCCGAGCTCGATTCTTGCAATCAGTATCTCGCACAGCAACGTGCAAGATTTGTTTGCTCATACATTTTTAGGTAAAAGCACACAAACATGAACGGACAACGATGGATGTTTTTCTTCCCAATTGTGTTTTTGGAACGATCAATGTTCGTGTGAGTTTTTGGTTTTTATATCGTGCTTTATTAATGCCTTTGGAAGAGACACAAATACTATATAAGAAGCAATTGGTTCATTGTTCAAAGTATCCTAGACCTTTTGCAACACAAGCTTTGGTTCTTGGTCCCTCAGTAGAGGTGGTGCTCTAACACACATGGGGCAACCATGGTGCACTCTAGAAGCATGTTGACGAGTGGCTATGGAGTTCTTCTTGGAGGAGAAGAGTGTGCTCACACCCTTGCTAATGGAGAGGACTTACCCATCAGTAGCTTGATGGTGTGGATCGGCCATCTACATGATGTATTTGAAGATTGTCTTCTACATGAAGATTTCGGGTTACTTCAAAGACATTGGATGGTGGTTATCCTAAGATTTGCATCTTATGTTAAGAATTCAGGTACATGTTCTCAATCTTGTGTTGTAAGCTGGTTGGAAGTTTTTGCTCACATTTTGTATCTAGAGAGGTATCTCTAGAAAGGTAATTCATCATTCAGCCAAAACATTGGTGAATTCAGTCAATATCAGTCACATTTGTAGTAGAATTTTGATTCAGAGATATGAGGAGATGGTAAAACATGATTCTATATTCACTTCCATTTGTATACCATGTTTGTTTTCTCTCTTACTGTTAGTACTAGAGGAAGAGAAAAATTCATTTGAAGAAGTTAAGAGTGCTTGCTACTTCAAGATGAAGAGAACAAAAGGTATGGAAGAGAAGTTTGAAGATGTTGACATCATCAAGTGGAAGAAAGATGTAGAAGAAGAAAGCCCAACAATTCCAAAGGGAAAGTAAGACTTCCCTTTGGAGTAAGCTACTCCATTTTGCTTTGGAGTATATCTGGTAGTGATTTCTCTTTTGATGCCTCTATCTTGGAGATATGCATCAGACTCATGGGAGAAGTATTCTCCCCCTCCATCTAACCTTAGCCTCTTTAATATTTTCCCTGTTTGATTTTCAATAAGAGCAAGATATTTTTTGAAACAATTGAATACTTCATCTTTGTGCTTCATAAAATAAAGTATGGTCCATTTGCTACAATCATCAATGAATGATACATAATACCTGGATCCTGAAATCGAAGGATCTTTGCTAGGTCCCCAAACATCTGTGTGGACTAGCTCTAGTAGATCACCATGAATGTAACCTTTCTTCATAAATGGTTGTCTATGAGACTTCCCAAATTGACATGAGCTGCATTTGTATATCATATGTTGCTTGGATATATTTGGCAATCCAAGCACACTATGATCCCTACAAATTTGCTTTAAACTTCTTTCTCCTATGTGAACTAATCTTTTGTGCCAAATTTCTAATTCTGATAGGGTTTTTCCTCCGTAATTGAAAAGTGCTATATTTCTAGTATCCTCTACATCCAAAGACAAGTCTATGAGAACATCTTGTGTGAAGATAGTTTAAAGAAAAAGAAATTTCTTGTTTTGCATAATACGTGGTCATGATTTAGTAGTTTTGACAAAGTATTGCATTGAGAGGAAGAAAAACAACACATATATATTTTGACTCATATGTGTAAGAGTTTTGTTTTAGTTGAAGCTTTTGAGCAGGCAACTTACATTTTCCCTCAAAGAATTCTTGGAGTGTCAATACAAAACTACTTTGTATATGACAAGTTGCAGAGAATTATAGTTCTTCTTTATCTAACTCTTGAGGTAAAAGAGTTTTTTGTAGCAGATGTTGAAGACTTGGGTTGAGGTTTTGTGTTTGGAAAAATTACCTCATATTCAGTATTTTCAGAAAAATTATTCAAGAAAATTCAGTTTTTTGATGTACCAGTGAGATGGAGAATCTACTTTTTATGTTTGTCTTGATTTTTGGATACATGCTTGCATTCAAAAAGGTGTTCCATCAGATCCTATCACTTTATTGAGAAGTGGAATTAGCCAAAGAAAGTCAAGTAGATACTATCACATTTCACCTGGGTAGAATATGAAAAGATGGAGTATCAACTTGCAACTTTTGGAGTTCTCAAGGTGAGAGTTTATCCACTTATGTTTCAAGTAGAATTTGTAGATTCTTGGAAGGATTTTGTTGAAGAAAATTTTTACAACTTTATGTGAGAAGCATGGACACTTAGAGACATTCAGGTGGCAAATCAAACATTCAGTCATGAAGCTTTGATGACACCAGATTCTACACAGATATTTTGTTGGAGAGATCTTGATAGATCGGCTGCCTATTTATAGGTTCCCCCTGCCTAGGACATCCTTCTAGATTCTTCTAACCTCCTGTCAATCTTTCTATTTCCAGAATCATCTTGCATGTTCATTTTCTATTTTGGGAAAATCACATCCCTTATTTCTATTTTTGATTTTTCTCCTGTTTACTTTTCCTAGACTAAGGTTTTGGTTTCACACTATATAAGATTAATTAATCTAAGGGTTTGGACTTAGGTTAAAAACTAATTTCAAGGGTCCAAGTTAGGGTTTTTGATCGGAGAAATTAGGGTTTTTTCCACAATTAAGTCAAGCATGTCAATTCAAGGGTCTATTTATAGTTATGGTCTAAACTCAAAGGGTTTATAAGGGTTCAAGTTCGGTTTTCATGGGATAAAGTCATGTTTTTAGGGATTTTAAGGGTCAAACCTAGGGGTTTATGGATCAAAAGTTAGCTATTTACACACACAGATCTAACATAAATATTTAACACGGTTTCCCATTTCTTAATCAATCAAATCGGCCAAAACATGCACAGATCATAACCCTCTCTCGGTCAAAATGTCACACCAGAACCAAACATCAATGAACTTTGAAAAAAATTATTTACACTTCCCTGAGGGATTTCATCCCGACATTCGCCCCCACTAAACCTGCACATCATCCCGATGGGCTAGTCTGCAAAATCCAACAGAAGCGTATCAAGGTTCTTTTGAAACTCTTTTTAATTTTTAATGTTTTTCTCTTAAAAAGTTGAAACGTGATCTTATGCACTCCATGCAACTTTATAAAGATTAGTACAAATTTTAGAAAATTAAGTAGATTCAAGCTTCACAAACATCATACCATGTTTCTGCTTCTGCAATTTGACAAGTAACCATATGAATAAATTGTTGGCTTTCTAGATCTTCTGTTTGTTCAACTGGTTCAGATCTGACAACTCATCATAAGTACTAACATATACTAAGTTTCTTCTAACTCCGTTTGCTAGACATGCCTTGTTTCCCCTATTTATTTCCTACTGTCCAACTCTCCATCAGATCTCTTTTCTAATCTTTTACTTTTTCATTTTTCTTTTCCTCTTTCTTTTTCTTTTCTTTTATTTTTCACTTCATCTCAGCTCAATTTTTTTTTTAATCTTTATTTTCACAAGTGGGCCTATGCCAAAATTGGGTGCGACTCATGGACTTGTCCGCCCGGTCAAGTTTACCCCACCTGTCTGCCGACCCGACATAGTGCATGACATTCACAACGTCAGCCCTACATGAAATTGACGTCAGTTCGTGGCTCTGACCACACGGACAGAGTGACTCCACCCGCCTATCGACCCATGCAGGCGCATGACAACAGATAGGTCAGGCCTACGATCATTAGGAAAAAAGGTGAACCCTGCATGGGCCTTGTAGCTTAAGGAGTGATTAGGGATGGACCAATGAGAAGAGGGTGGTGGCCACAGTCTAGTCCCTTAATCACATAGGCTAGGCATAGGCTTCCATGGTTTTTGGGTGGTCAAAGAGGAGAAAACCACCTTGAAGACATGGTTTTGGTAGTGTGAATGGTTTTGAAAGGCTTGGGAATGAATTAGAGCCCTTGGATTGGCTCAATGATCCAAAGGTTGAGGTAGAGTGGCAAAAGTCAAGGCATCTTCAAGTATGGGCCCTTGGATTTGTTTGATTATCAATGGCTAAGATGCATTTCCTCCTTCAAAATGTGCTCATGCATAATAGCCGTTGGATGTGCCCTTTAATTCGACAATCTCCATTGAATCTAGCCCATTTTGAGCGCCCAAAATTGGGGCCATTGGATCTTAAGAGGATCTAATGGCTGAGCATCAACCCCCAAAAGGCAAAAGCACCTATCTTTCCTCACCATTAGATTAGAGGCCCATCCGACGGCTCTTGATGGCGGCGAAAATGTGATCAGCCCCAAATCCGGTTTGCCCTTGGATTGGCCAAGATCTAAGGGCTATAAAACCTGTAGAGCATGTGAGAAAAGGTGCTTCGGGTCATCATTACCTGCACGAACAATCAGAGCTTCTCTCTCTCTAGCTTTCAGACCATTTAAAATTAGCCGTTAGATCCAAGCATCCAAAGGCCAAGATAATTTCCATTTTAGAAATCAAACATGAAATCCTATAAAATACTATATAAATTCGAATACCAATAGTGGTTTTTTTTTGCTTCTTAATCTCCATGGTTTAGCATTTTAATTCCTAAAAATTAGGAATCCTTACAAGGCCATGCAGGGCTCACTTTTTTTCCTAATGTGAAACTAGCATCAGCTTGTGGCCTAAGGCCTAAAACAAGTGACATAGGCCTGTTACAAAGGGCATTTCTCTTAATTGTTAGATGTAAATGGCATGATTTTTGTTGGAAATGAAAGCTTGATAGATGACTTTTTGCATACCAAGTTTCATTATTTTTCAAGATCCTTTGATAGGTCACATAATCTCTGCACATCAAAGTGAAGCCTCTAGAATTTATGAAATGATCAGAGACCATGTCACCTAGAGGTGATTGGTTCTCTTAGCTCATTTACTCAAATTTAATGATTTTTGTTTCTACCATTAGATACACACCTACAGATAGTGTATACAAAAGTTCAATATGAAATAGTTTTCCAGTTAGGAGGTATAAAGAAAAGAGTAAAAGTTAGCCTCTGCAAAGTTTTAAACTTTTGTAGGTATAGAGGCTTAGTATTTTGGCCATTGTGAAAGATCCAAATGTCCAAATACTATGAAACTTATATCAATAAACATAGACTATACTAGATATGTGCTGTTAAAATTTGGAAGAAATTGGACATCATTTGATAGGTCAAATGATCTATTCTTCTGGCGAGGATTTTCCAAAGAATGGTACATGTGTCTGATGAGTATATGATATTTTCATATTGGAAACTCCAATTTCAAAAATTTTTGTTGGAGAAGCTACTCCAGTATAGACCCTATGACATACCCAAAATTCAAGGATTTTGAAATTTGTCTTCATAGTTAGAAGATATTTTAAAAGTGCAGCAACATTGTTTCTAGGCTCACCTAAGTGCAGGTGTAGCAGAGATAGAATTATACTTTTTGTTGATATATTTAGGTAGTGATGTGTGTGAACACTTTAGGACCACCAGGGCACTTTTTTCCCTCTTTAGGAGGTTTTTTTCCCCTGGCTTATACATACGCCTATTGCCCTAATGGGCTACTTATCTTTGTACATTCTCTAGTAATACAATCAGTATTGTGTGTTGTGCTCCAAGCTTCGTCTTCTTCCTTGTATTGTTCGTGTGCTTCCACATATGTCTAAATCCAACAATTGGTATCAGAGTAGGTCGCTGCTTCATCTAGGGCATCGTCGACACCTCTCCGGTTGTAGCATAGGGAGAAGTTTGAAGCTTTCCGCAAAGCTCTCGGCTTACTTTCTTTTGTGGAGTAATTTCCACATAGCTTGGCACTTCCTTATACATGAGTGCCAGCTACTTGTTCACCGCATCACTCCTAGAGGTTATTTGTTGATATATTTAGGTAGTGATGTGTGTGAACACTCTAGGACCGTCGAGGCACTTTTTTCCCTTCTTCGGAGGTTTTTTTCCCCGGCTTGTACATACACCTATTGCCCTAATGGGCTACTTATCTTTGTACATTCTCTAGTAATACAATCAGTATTGTGTTTTGTGCTCTAAGCTTCTTCTTCTCCCTTGTGTTGTTCGCGTGCTTCCGTAGACGTCTAACTCCAACAATTGGTATCAGAGCAGGCCGCCGCTTCATCTAGAGCGTCGTCGACACCTCTCCGGTTGCAGTCTCAGAATCATACAAATTTTGGTGAGCATACTGTCGCTTAGTGATGAGTAGCACCTCCTTTAATGTCAATCTGAGAAGACATGAGGATGGTATGAAGAGCTCGAACAAGTGATGACACAAGTGTGTGAGTGAGAAGCACACAAACATGCACACACATGCACACAACGCGCACACACGGCAAGACAAAGAGAGAAACAATGGAGTTCTCTAGGTTACTCAAAAAGTCTCATACAAGTTCAAATCTACAACAAGCTAACCTCAAAAATGAGCCCTCTAGCTCTATTTATAGTTTTTGACTAGCCTTGGTCTTGACCAGACCTAGTGTCCGACCTATTTAAAAATTAGGTTCTAGGGCTACTTTGGAGGCTCAAACGAGCTCTGAAAATTATGTAAATTGGTACATAAATACTACTAGTACTCCTCAAGCTTGAGGACTCCTCGGCTTGCACAAAATGGAGTAGGAATAATCAAGAATGGTATTTACAAATGATGTGAAGTGACTAAGATCACTATTTTGGAAATATTATTTTGTGGAAAAATTATAGGGCCTATTTGCCAGATCTGCATTGACTACTTTGCCTTCTTGTCCCTTGCTCTGACTCCCTTCTTTGTCTTCCTTGTCTTGTGAGTCCTTGGGTGCCCTGGTTGCTACCAACATCCCCTCTCTCTCGCATCTGTCGTCTCTCACAGACCCTTGTTTGGCTGAGCATTTGACATAGTATTCAACCACATCTGAAGTTAGGTGATGTTCTTCTAGTCGCAGCCCTCGTGCTAAGTTTGTTAACAAAGCATCCCAATCTACCAGCCCTGGGACGTCCCGATGTGGCAACCACAATTTCTCGAAGTGTAAGGTCCTCTCCACAACAAAAAGTTGAAGGAGATATGAGGGTCTGGGTACGAATATTTCAGAGTGGTATTCCCAGAACCCTGTGACAAACATCTCCTCGAAAGTTTGGTTGTAGCATGCTGGGAGGTACTTTATTCTTGTGTTTCAGGCATATATTAAATTAATTGAGGGGGTTGTGCTCATGTCATACACCAAGTCTAGGTTGCCTGCAGTGAAGCCGACTCCTGAGAAATGTGGGTCTTTAATGTTTTTGACTATTCTGAATGTGACCAACATTAATTCAAATATCTTCATACACATTTGTGCCATCACATCAAGGGTGTTCCGTAGTCTAATACTCCAGTGACGGATTGTGGAATCATATATGCAACCGAGGTCTGTCCTTGTGGAGGTGCTAGATACACATAATTCAACCATTGTGCACAGCCTTTGACGTTCTTCACTATGATGGCAAACTCAGACCATGTGCGTCTTCGGAGGATGGGAACGTAACATGGATTGTACTTGATAAATAGTGGCATGTTATCCATGTACGAACCATTTCTGGATAGGTTTTGAGAAGACGAATCCTCCATGTGGGTTAGAAGGTTGAACCTTGCTTAGCATGTTCAAGTAGATCATCGGGTCCAAATTGAGTGGCAAAAGTCGGGGCTTTGCCACATCTTCGTTGGATCTCTGCATTGTAATCAGCTAAGAGCACACACTAAGGCACATATTGAGCATCATTTGTTCCTATCCAGCGGTGATGTGACATGTGCCTAAAGTACTCGGAGTTTATGATAATGTCCTCTAGTTTCGACATTGATTGAATTTGTACTGCGACGCGATCCTCATGGGTTTTGGATGTCTTTTCGAGTTCCTGAAGCCATTTGGATGCTTTGACTTCAAGGGTGTCCATTCCTTCCGATGTTTGCCAGCCGCCCGACATAGGCATAGGAACATAGGGTTCCTCATACGATTCATCAACTTCAATGGGCACCAGGTCTTCCATTTCTGGTTTGATGATTGGGGAGGGTTGTCTTTCATACTGAAGGAGCTTCCTTTGCAATTCTTCAAATTGCTCTTTTAGTGCCTTTACCTTCTCTGAAGTCAATGCCAACTCCTTGACCTTGGGTTGTTCTTCTTGCTCCCTTAGCTATCGGTGCAGTGTATCTCGTTCCTTTTCCATATCATCATGTGCTTCTAGAAGATTGGCATAGCTCTCAGGAATGGTCTTCATAGTCTCTCAAGGAACAACTTTGAATCTTTCTGGGTCAATCTCCTGGGGGGAAAACTTCCATTGCTGCCTCTAGATTTTCTTCATTCTGCTTTTGCAATCGCTTATTCTCTTCGAGGGCAGTGGCCATGTGTTTTCTGAGTAAGGTCAGGTTGCGACGGACTTTGACATTCTCTGACTGATAAAGTTCAAGTAGAGCTATTAGTTTTTTTAAGGATGGTTGGGGACCTTCTAATAGGGTCTGGTGGGCGTGCTCAAGCGTAGTGTAATGTTGATTTAGGTCAGTGTTTTCTTCTTCTAAGGCTGCAAGCTGCTTCTTTAATTGTTGGTGGTCCGCAGTTATATGACGATGACGGTCTTCTAGGGTCTGATATTCATTCTGCAGCTGATATACACATTGATGTAACGTAAAAAACATATTATTTACATTTAGGAATGCTGGGAAGGTGGAGGATGCAGGGGGAATGGGGAAGGGGAAAGGGATAGTGAATGAAGTGGACACAAGAGGTGATGTGGGGGGAGGGGGTATGGGAGATTGTGGTAGTGTGGGGGGAGGGAGTGGTGCTGTGGCTGGTGATGTTTCCATGGTGTCAAAAGTGTGTGTGACCGTGTAGATGGGGACAGTGGGTGGGGTGGATGTGATGTTCGTGAATTGTGTTGTGAAGGTGGGCATAGTAACCCCTCCAAGTTGGGTACTTGAAGAAAGAGGAACATATGTAGTGGTGGAAGTTGGGGTGGTCATGTCATAGGGAGAAGTGAATTGTGAAGTGAGGGGTGGAGAGTGTGGTGATGGCGGTGCCTCATGGTGTTCTTTCATGTGAGTAGTGTCTTCTGGTGCCGTGACATCTATGTGAATCTTCTTCCCAGAGCGAAGGGGACGAGTAGGCACTCGTTGCTGAAAGCGATGGATGTAAGCAAGAGCCGAATGAATGGCTTCATCCAGGGCAAGCGCATCTACGTAAAGGTTCAAGGATTCAATAAGCTGGTCGTCTACTGTTAGCAGCAGACAAGGAACTGAAGGACTGACAAGGCATGGCAGTCAAAGAAGAGAGTCAGAGGGGAGAGAAGGCACAAGCAAACAAGGGAGTCAACGACGATCTGGCAAGTAGGCCAATAATTTTCTTCATGAAGAAGCAAGTACGAGCATTCACGCAGATCTAGCACTAAGGCAACCCTTTAATTTTTCAAATCCTTACACAAATTAAAAGTGATTCTCATCACTAACAACCCCTGTAAATACCATGTTCACCTTTTTGTAGCTCCATTTTGTGCAAGCCAAGGAGTCCTCGAGCTTGAGGAGCCTTAGAAGTAGTTGCTTACCAATTTTCGTATTTTTTAGATCTCGTTTGAGCCCTCAAATAAGCCCTGGAACCTAATTTTTAACTAGGCCGGACACTAGGTCTGAACAGGGCCAAAGCTAGTCAAAAACTATAAAAGGAGCTAGAGAGCTCATTTTTGAGGTTAGATTGTAATTGAAACGAACTGGTAAGAGCTTCTTAAAAAGTAATTCTAGAACTCCATTGCTTCTCACTCTTTGTCTTACTGTGTGTGCGCGTGTGTGTGTATGTGTGTGCATGTTCGTGTGCTTCTCACTCACGCACTTGAGCCTCCACTTGCTCGAGGTCTTCATACCATCCTCACGTCTTCCCGGATTGACATTAAAGGAGGTGCTACTCATCACTGAGCTACACCAAATTTTGGCGCCGTTGCCGGGGATCGAACTTTGAGGACGAGCGTGTGATGGTAAGACGTAGAGTTGACGCGTTGGAGTTGTAGGTATTTTCTTCACTTTCATCTATTTTCTTGTTTTTTCTTCACCATCTTCATCACCATCATCATCATCACCATCTCCCACCTCCATCTCCATCATCGCGAAAATCTTCAGTTTTGATCATATCACCATCTCCACCTCATTTCCTTCATTCTACTTGTGAGAGAGAGCGAGAGAGCGACATTGCTTGCACTGTTTTTGCATGTTTGTTGTGTTTCTTGCAGGTATCATCATCATCATCCCCGCCAGCACGCTGCGCAGGTACGAAACTCGTCGAATTTGTCTCGCAGTCGCCAGCCTCTGTCGATCGCGATCGACAGAAAATTCGATCATTTGGTAAAACAAAGTTCACCACTAGCACAAGCATGATGAGCACATCCCAAATCACCTAAAACAGTAGAAAAATTCCGTGTTTTTCTGTCAATTGCGACCGACAGCCTCTGTCAATCGCGACCGACAGATCCTGTCAATCGCGACCGACAGACCCTGTCGATCGCGACCGACAGACTTCACGACCGACAGACTGCCACGTAGGACCCTGTCAATCGCGATTGACACCGTCGATCGCGATCGACAGCCACGACCGACACCTCTGTCAGTCGCGATTGACACCGTCGGTCGCGACTGACTGAAATTCAACGATTGATTGACTTTACGCGTAGCCACGTGTCCATCGCGACTGATAGGCCCCCGATTGACTGAAATTTCGGCGAAAAACCCGGAAAACGTGTCGATCGCGATTGACAGCCACGATCGACTCTGTCGATCGCGATTGACACTGTCGATCGCGACTGACAGGCCCGGCGGACACCTCTGTCAATCGCGATTGACAGACCTGTCGATCGCGATTGACAGGCTTTTCGGCCAAAAATTAGGGTTTGCTTTTGTTCAAAATTTGGGATAATTTTGGGGCAAAATAGTCAATCCATTATCATTTTTGGAGGTTCCTACACTTGAGATTTGGGAGAAAACCCTAGGATCTGTCAGCCAGATTGAATCCTGTTTTAACCCCCTAAACCCTGAATAGTCATAGCTTTTCCATACGAAATCCATTTTTTGAGCTCTTGGGCTTGTCGGAAAGCTCGTGGCATATACTATACGCCCTCAACTGTTTTTTATAAAGATAATGTGTGGATTTTCAGATAGGGTATTTTGAAGTTGACCATAACCAGGGGGATCAAAGTCAGGGGTCTTTAGAATTTTTTTCCTAAAAATCATTATGCAAGTTAGTGTATGTGCTACAGGAATGAAAATCATTGGTTCTGTCTTTAGAATTTAAATCTTAAAGCTAGCTTTGGAACTCTTACAGATCTATTGAGAGCATTGAAAGGCGTTCTAAGCAAGTGTAAGTGCAAGCTTGGGAACACACTTCCTGGGCATTCAAGGCAACCAAGAAGGAAACAAAAGGTTGGAAATTCTCAACTCCCTTTGTCAATTCCTAGCTTAGGCTAAGAACGACTAGTGATAGGAGTAAGCCAGGGCGACGACAGGCAGTTATCAAGTTGAAGACTACCTAAAAACTCAAGTTCAAGTTAAAAACCTAATCTCTGTACTGTCGATAACATAAAGGAAAAGAACCTAACGTGGAACGATCAACTCCAAGTACGAAAACTACTCAAGTATTCCTGACGACGCAATATCAGACAAGATCATAAACACGATAATCAACATAAAAAGGGGATTAAGTAATTGGTACAAAAGGACTCTGCAACGAGGTTGTACTCTGGACAAAAATTGGGCTACATAAATAGGCATATGAACCTTAGATCAGGACGACATCTAGTAAGGGATAGACAAAGCCTTAGGTCTTCAGAGGCTAGTGTCAATCATACTGCGAGGTCTTGGGCCCAGCAGTTGAGTCACCACTTGCATTACCCTAGCTCTGATATCAGTGAATCCGAGATGTCTCAGGGTATGGAGAGACCTACAGGTAGTTCAGGAGTGCCATACCTGCACAGAGTAGAAGGCCCTTACAAAACACAGTTGGAATACCTTAGGACCAACCGATTAGGTGCCAGCATCTATGAGGACGGCCTAGGAAGGTCTGTGGTACAGATTAAGAATCCTGATCAATCCATTGGACTAGAGCGGCCAGCTGTCAAGTTTGAAAACGGAGCATACTTGGACAAAGAAGGAACCATATACGTAGTCACCAATCACCCAGATAGGACGGACGAATTTGGGAATGTGATCTCAGAAGCGGACTTAGGGGACCTAGAGCAAGGAAACATGGGTACAGAACCTAGAACCCCCGGAGGCAAATCTGTTCTCACTAGGATTATCACACCTGAGTGGGTTCCCTAAGACAACAAGAGCATAGATTTGCTCCTCAATCGAGAGACTGACGAAGCCTTTTGGAGGTACAAATCTGATCAGCCAACTGATATAGGAACAATCATGATCTATGAGTTTAAGGATCCTGATAGTCCAGGTAGAGTGACCTACTTAGATCACGCTTCGGAGAGGATCTTTGTGGTGACAGAAAATGATAGGCATGCTTACACTTGGAAGGGTGAATTCGTTTTTCCCCAACCAAGATCGAATGTATCCTATGGTCACCCTGGAGCTGGAACATCCCAAGCTCATGGAATGCAAAGAGACAGAAGTAGAGATAGACCAGAAGTAAGCTTTGCCAACCTAGTGGGCGGAGAAAGAACGAGGACGGAAACAAATAGAGTAGAACCTGAGATACTTAGAGCTCACAGGAATCAAAGAAATGCGGATGAGTTCCCTCTACCACGACCTAGAGAGCACACAAGAACCTTGAGACCGACTCAGCTAGTTAAGTCCATGAAGAACTACTTCGATGGCACTGGAGATCCATACGATCATGTGGCTGAGTTTAGGCAAGTCTTGAGAGCTGAACAAGTGGAGGATCTATTCACGTAGTACAATGCCTTTGGTCTGACCCTTAGGAACACTGCCCTGACATGGTTTCAGCCACTAAATGAGAGGCAGTTCAGGAGCATAGACCAACTCCTAGAGGCTTTCATTATTGAATTCTCTAAGAGTGGCATAAGGCATAATACCTCCTCGCTGATTCACAGCTTCAAGCAAACCCCTCAAGAAACTGTGAGACTTGCAGGAAGAAGATTTAGGCAATACTTAGAAAGATGCCTTGTTTCGGAGCTACCCACACCAGCCAAGCAAGTGGCTTTATTCTTGGATGGATTGCTAAGTATCAAATTGAGATCTTATGTGTACTTGAAGGACCCTAGGACCATAGAACTGTGTGTACGCATGTGCATTGACATCGAGGATAACCTAGGGGAGGAGTTAGAGCTTTCCAAGATATACAAAGATTCAGATAGTACCTCTAGCCTCTCTTCCACGCACTCCACATCTATTGAAGAATTAGCTGAGAAAGTAGCTCAGAAATTAGGTGTTACTAGCAAACAGATCCCAAGGTTTGCCCCTGTGAAAAGATGCTATACTTGTGGTGGCGACCACATGGCAAATGTATGTCCCATTATGGCTCAACCCCAAGTTAATCCTGGTAGCCAGTACTGCACTATAGAACGAAGGTACACAAATCACACCGCGCAAGATTGCCCCTACAATAAGCAAACCGTTAGGCAGACGTACCCACAGCCATACCCTCAACAAGGAAGATACTAGAACCAGTACCCACCTCAGCAGTATGCTAGGCCTCAACAAACCTACCAACCCTACCAAAACCAACAAAGGCCTCAGCCTGTGCTAGCACAACAACCCCCAGCTCCAGCTAATGTGATTCCGGTAAAGTATGCTGTGGCAGAAGAAAACCTGAATAGAGCCATTGTCCCTGTAACACCACTGCTTTCTGAAAGTGACCCCAGTGACCATAGCTTTGATTCTACACATGTCGATAGACCCCAGGCTTACTACATGCAATCTCCTGAACATGGTGAGTCCTACTATAGTGAAGATCCGAGTGAACCTAGTTGGGAGTCAGATCACACAAACCTCATGTATACAAACCCCAATCCTAGGCCTCAACCTAGACAGGTAAGACCTCCATTCCCTAGAGGACCATGCTACAGATGTCAAGGAGATCACCTCATTCGTGATTGTCCCTTGCCTCCACCTACACAACCCCAGTCAGTGACGATTTAGGGCTTTTGCCAAGAATGTGGAAAGGAGCATCTCTTACGAGATTGCCCAAAGAACCCCAATAATATGCCAAAAATCACTCCTATCAACGTTGTTGGGTTAGTGGTAGACTCCACAGGGAGCGTGACTTCCACTGCACCAGTACAGGTAGTCACTAGAGCCCAAACACTGCAGCAAAACCAGGGTGTAGGCCAAGAAAAGAGCCCAGATGTTAGTGAAACAGAGAGCATGACAAAGAAAAGGACTAGAGCGTGGAAAGATAGTCAGGAAAGAATGAAAAGACAATGGGCTAAAAAGATGAGTGAACTCGAGGAAAGCCTCAGAGAAACAAAGGTCAGGATAACTGAACTCACAGCTCAAACTCCCTCTCACACCGCCCCACCTCCACCACCTCCACCATTCCCAAATCCATCCGACTAGCCACCTTCCAACCCGCCTCAACTAATTCCACCACCCCCTAGAGTAGGATCAGTCCTAGCAGATCCCACTCCCGAAGACCTTAATATGATGCTTAAAGCATATCAGGCCAGAATCCAAGAAGGGCCAAATGTAACTGATTATGAAAAGTGTTACCCAAGAGCAGAACTAGAGTTAGAACGAACCAAAATTTGTGCTAAGATGGTGGAATTGGCTCAGACCATGTTTGAAGCCAGTCGCCTATTTAACATCTCTAGTTCAGCGAAGACACAGTTGCACTTTGATGGACTGTTAGAAAGAATAGAGAAGCTGATTGCACAATCAGAAAAGGAACCCACCTATCAACATAAGGACAAGGCAAGTGAAAGAGAAAGTCTTCCTGCCCAGAAAGCCTATGTGCCTAACTCTACGGAGCCAGACACATCATCTTCTATGAATCGGTTCACACCAGAATTCCTACACGAGATTCAAGAAGACAAATGGGCTAAAGAGAGTGAAGTCCCTCCTCCTATCGAACTTGTGGATGATGCACGCGACCAATTCCCACAAGACATCCCATCCATTTATGAGGAGCAGGAGAGCACCCACTCTCAAGAAAGATTAGACTTTGAGTCTAACTCTCTACAAGAATTACCCCACTTCACAGGCCCATGGAAAGCTAAGTCTACTTGTATGAGAGCACCCACGGTGATGGTACGAAATGAGGACTCAGTCTTACCTAGGAACACAGAGGTAGTGAAAAACACTAAAGTGCAGTGCAATCTCAAGTTAGAAGAGCTACTCAAGGTTAGACCTGAATTATGGAAACATGTTGCCAAACAAGTACCAGAGATAGCAAAACCTCGTTCCCAGGTAGGATCACATAGGACAGTGCCAGAAATACCCTTGGATAAGATAGGAGATATGTGTGAAGGTGAAGAAGGGAACACCTATCTTCCCATTACCTACCAGGAGTACACCACCAAGGCAATTTTGGACTCAGGTGCAGGAGCTGCAATTGCCACCACTTCCCTATGGAAGCGTTGGGGCAAGCCAGCACTCAGGCCAACGAGAATGAAATTGCAGATGGCCGATGGTCATATTGAAAGACCTTAGGATTGCTAGAAGGAATAACTCTCACCACCTGTGGTGTCGAGTTTGAGCATACATTTGCTATATGTGACTTCAGCAAAAATCATGCCTATGAGATGATTTTGGGAAGACCATTTATGCGACAGTTGCAAGTGGTACAGGACTGGGGAACCAATTCCTTGTATTTGCAACACTTAGGTGTTACAACCAAAGAAAATCTCAAAGATTACTCTCATAGAGATGTACCTCCCATCCAATGGAATCCCATCCATAGAGCCAAAGATGATACAGAATCGGTGCATTCCATAGGGTCAAGATCCTCTTGGATGCATGAAGACACCCACTTATGGATGTGCAAAGTAGCAGTAGACGAAGAGAAGAGAGAAAAAGCCAGAGAGGTAGGTGCAAAAGAAACCCATAGATCAATCCAAGACCCAGCCTATGTGCCTGTAGTTTTTCCTGACGAAGAATTTGAACCCCATGGCTGGGCAGAAATTTTAGCAACCATGGATGTAGCCATCAATGAGGAACAATGGACACCTCACTGTGATGAGGATGGCTATGACATTTCAGTCTTCTCCATAGAGCCAATCATGGGAGAGGCAGTTCTAGAAGAATGCGAACCTAGCCATGATGCATTTGAGGATGCAAGTGACTCCGATCTAGAGTCAATCATCATGGACCCACCATTTGCATCAGATGAAGAATACTTCCATGAAGTAGAATTTCAACCCCAGAGACATGGAGAGCTTACAAATGATGTAAGATTAGCCACACATGTGACCCCGAAGGAAGAAGGAAATAAACGAAAGAAGAGAGAAGTCTCACCAGAAGAGGAAGAATCTTTGTTTGAGGTCCCGGAAAATTTTAAGAAGTATGAGATAGATGACAGGAGGGTCATGATAAGAATGCCTAAACGAGAGGCACAATCAGGAGAGGCCTATGATAACAAAGAAACCACCAAGAAAATAGTAGTGGCCCTAGAAGAAGGAGAGGAGAGATGCACGTACATAGGCCATGACCTAACAGAGGAAGAAGAGCATGCGTTGATAGCCTTGCTAAGAGAATACAGAGATGTATTCGCTTGGAGTTACAAGGATTTGAAAGGTGTTGACCCTGATATATGCTCACACACTATCCCCATGACCTCAGATGCTAAACCCTCTAAGCAAAAGCCCTATACATATAACGATAATTACGCTGCTAAGATCAAAGAAGAGATAGATAGACTGATTGAAGCTGGATTTATCTATGAAATTGAGCACACTGAGTGGGTATCCCCCATCGTAGTGGTGCCCAAGAAGAATGGCAAGCTACGTGTATGCATTAACTTGAAGAAGGTTAATGCAGCCACAATTTGAGATAACTACCCGCTTCCCATCACAGAACATCTCTTAGAAAGAGTGGCAGGCAAGGAAGTGTACAGCTTCCTCGATGGATTTTCGGGCTACAATCAAGTAGCCATAGCTCCAGAAGATCAGCACAAGACAGCTTTTGCCATAGAGTGGGGTATATTTGCTTTTCGTGTAATGCCATTTGGGCTTACCAATGCACCAGCTACCTTCCAGAGACTAATGTGCCATGTATTTAAAGAGTTCTTGAGGAAGAATTTAGAAGTCTATGTTGATGATCTTTGTGCTCATTCCAACATTAGACAAACCCATATCCCTGAACTCAGACAAATCTTTGACAAATGTAGAGAATATCAAGTCTGCCTAAACCCCGAAAAATGTGTTTTCATGGTCAGGCAAGGCAAGATTTTAGGGCACATAGTGTCAAAGAATGGCATATCTACTGATGAAGAGAAAGTGAGAGCGATAGCAGAGCTACCTAGGCCAAAGAATGTCAAGGAAGTACAAGCTTTCATGGGGCATTGTGGTTATTACCGACGATTTATACACATGTATGCTGTCATTGCAAAGCCCATGTACGGACTTCTGACTAACTTTGAGTGGACGGATGAATGTGAGAATTCCTTCCAGGAGCTTAAACAAAGATTATGTTCAGCACCAATCTTGACCACACCAGATTGGAATAAGCCATTCCATGTTCACGTGGATGCATCCAATTATGCCATTGGATGTGTGCTTGCACAACCTACTGGTGAAGGTAATATGGATCTTCCAATTGCCTATGCCAGTAGACAATTGAATGCAGCTGAACGGAATTACACCACTACTGAGAGAGAAGGCTTAGGCATGGTGTATGCGGTTAAAAAGTTTAGACATTACTTGCTTGCAAATAAGTTTAAATTTTTTACTGACCATCAGGCACTGCTATATCTTGTGAACAAGCCATGCAATACAGGTAGATTGGTAAGATGGTTTCTCTTACTAATGGAATATGATTTTGAGGTTGTGGTAAGAAAAGGGAGAACTCATTTGAGAGCAGATCATCTCTCTAGGCTCACATCTGGAGAAGCCCCACAAGGAGTATCAGATGACCTTCCTGATGCTTACTTGTTTAATTTGGAAGTGGTGCCGCAGTGGGCTAAGCCATTGGTACCAGTATTGACATACGGGCCTAACCATCCTGTAGTAAACACACAGAATAGAGAGGTTGTGAGAGCCCAAAAGTACCACATCATGGCAGGAAGCATGTACAAGCACACAGATCAAGGAATCTTAGCTTGTTGTGTGGAAGAGGATGAGTACAATAAATGGTTGCATTTAGCACATGTAGGTGCGTTAGAGCAACACTACTTAAAACAACGAACCCTACAGACACTAAGGAGACTCGGAGTACATTGGCCAACTATGGAAGCGGATGTCCAAAGGTTGTGCAAAGAATGCCCAATCTGTTACACTAAACCACCTGTGGAACACGCCACTCTTTATCAAGTGTCCATTGTGCCAGATTGGAGTGAACCACTAGTATCCTTCCTGAGGACGAAAACATTCCGTCTAGATATGACCTTGGCTAGGAAAAGGAGTTTAGAACAAGAATCCCAGGATTACTCACTCATTGGTGATAATCTATATAAGCGTGGTAAAGATGGTTACCTGAGGTTATGTGTCCATGAAAGTGAATATCTCAAGATCTTGGAAACTGCTCACCAAGGTGTAGCAGGTGGACACTTTGGACCAGATCGGGTGATCAAGGCAATACTATTTGCGGGCTTCTGGTGGCCGACCCTTCACATGGATGCACATACCTATGTGAAACGATGTGATGTCTGTCAGAGAACTCAGTATCCTATACGTAAAGATGAGATGCCACTGAAACCTATGATGGGTGGACGTGCATTCTCTAAGTGGATAATAGACTTTGTAGGTCCTATTAATCCCCCAGCTAAGGGTTCCCATGCAGAATATATCATTGTTGCAACAGACTATCTAACTAAGTGGGTAGAGGTAAAAGCCACAACGAAGAACGATGCTCAAACAACTGCTAAATTCTTGTTTGAGAATGTATTCACAAGATATGGGCTACCTATAGAGCTTGTAAGTGATAGAGGCACTCACTTCTTGAACGAAGTGATTGAAAATCTACTCCAAGAATTCTTGGTAATACATAAGAAGTCTGCCCCCTATCACCCTCAAGCTAATGGACAAGCCGAAAGCACCAACAAGATCTTATGCAATGTACTGACAAAATTAGTGAACACTAAACGCTCTGATTGGGACAAACAGCTACACCATGCTGTTTGGGCATACCGAGTTGCCTACAAAATGGTACTCCAAGCCACCCCCTTTCAGATGGTATTTGGCCAAAACGCGGTGCTACCCTTGGACTTCTTGATACCTACATTGAAGGTAGCACAAGAGCACGAATGGACGGGTCATGAACTCTCCTCTAGACTTTTTGACCTTGAACGATTAGGAGAAACAAGACTGAGAGCAGCTGCAGGGATATATGCAGCTAAGAAGAGAAAGAAGGCATACTTTGATGCCCATGTGAAGGATAAGGGCTTGAAAGCAGGAGATCTAGTTTTAGTCTACACATTGAAACAACATGCAAGGAAGCTAGAAAAGAGAGGCTACGGACCTATGATCATCAATAGGATCTCCACGAGTGGAGCAGTACAACTAGCCACTTTAGAGGGTGATGTTCTCCCAAACTATATTAGCGGATGCAGAGTCAAGTTGTATCAGGAACCTCTCACAGAGGAAATGCTAAGTCGACTCAATACTGCTAAGCAACATAAAGAGGAAGAAAAGCGAATTCGAGAAGAAGCTCAAGCAGAAGCCCTAGAGCGCATCCGGAGAATGAAATTAAGAAGACAAGGTAGAGAGCACCCTAGGCAAGATGCATATGTAGATCAAGGATATGATGTGGCTATGTGTGAAGTTTCAGGTGTTAGCTCACATAGGATAACTGATCGACGTCCTTTCATAACCTTAGATATAGGACAAGGAAAGAGTGCAAGGACTGTAAGAGCCTTGATTGACTCAGGTGCAGCCACTAGTGCTGTTAAATTGTCTTACTGTCAAGAGTTGCAATTAAATGTCAATCCTATGGAAGCATATCTCATAGGATTGGAGGTGTGGAAACCCCTTGCATGGGCGAGGTGGAACTTCCCCTCTATATTCATGATGAGGCAATGACAGTTAAAGTGCTAGTATGTCAAGATGAGGATCTCACTGAACCTCTTGTCTTGGGTCAAGACTGGATTTATGACCAAGCAGTCAACTTAAACCTAAGAAGTGGACTTCTTCAGGTATGGGTGAAGCAGACTAGAATTACTATGGAGTTAAATAATGGAGCACTCAAGGAACTAGGAAAGGCACAGACTCCTGGTCCCTCCAGGGGTGCACATGAAGTTGACCATGCTGTTCTTGTCCAAGGCTATGTGATGCAGAAGAATGAAGATCTCAAAAAAGGAGTCAGAACCACAACGGAACTCCCTTCTTTTCCAAAGGCCAGAGGGAGGCAGCAACCAAAGGTGGGTCAAAGGCAGAAGAAGCAGAGTACTACCTATGTCGGAGATCAAAAGTACCTGCGCAGCAAAATGTCTCAGCTAGTGAAACAAGTGTGGGTGCGGAAAGGCGAACACCCGGTTGCACTCAAGCCAACCACACGGGCAAAGCCTCTTATTAGTAACCAACAACACGACACTAATAAGAAGTCTTTCAGAAGTTCTTCTGCTAACGTGAAGTCTATTTGGGTGCCCAAGAAGTCGATGAAGGCTAGCCCACAATCAAGACAAATTTGGGTGCCTAAGACTTGTTTGCGGTCTCAAATAGCTACACCAAGGCCACACCCTAGACAGCATGATCCATTCACTCGCACAGCCGGCATCCACTCGTTTTCAACACTCAGGAACACACTAAGGTCCATGAGCACGAACAGAATCACTGGTAAATGGGTCCCTAAAAGGCCTCATTTTCAAGCCGACTCACCTATAAAGCTCTCGAGAGTCTCTACGAAACCAAGAGCAAAACCCATCCACTGCATTTGGCAGCCTAAGACGTGTAACAAACCCCCGGACCCCATTTGTAAATCCATGACAACCTACTAACCACATCACTATCACACTACATCATTCCACTTAGCTCTTAGGTCTATCGAACTCCTAACCACACACACACTCGCACCGAGCACTTCCTAACCCATTATTCGCTCCCGACCCTCATGATTATGTTGTAATGGGAACAACGACGGTTCTCTCTTGTCCTGTACAATGTTAACACATGTGTGTATATTCTCACAGAGACAGGCAGCAAGAAGTAACATGGCAGATACGGTAGGAACTAGCTCCCAGGCAGGCACCAGCCCCCAAGTGGTGGACATCGAAAGCCTTCCGGTCGAGGAGGAATTAAAGGAAAGACCAGCGGCATTAAGGGCATTACATGCCATACCGATTCAGAATCCTCCACAGGGTCACACAATGCCAGTGGGCAAAACCTCACACTGGTTCAGTGACGTTGCGGGACCTCTGGGTGAAGGCACATACATGTGGGAGTCCGAGGTAGAATTCAATGGACGTTGGGGCAGATACCACTTCTTTACCAGGGAGTTTGAAAAGCTACAGAATAACGAAGGACTGAAGCCGATATGGAAGAAGGCTGGGCTCTATGATTATTTCAAGTTCCAACTACCAAAGCCCGATTTTCTAAGGTGCTCATACTTGATTAGCACCCTCACTCCAAGCAAAGACAAAAAAGGATACAGCTCCTTTGTACTCCCATCACTCACAAGGGGCAACGAGCTGAAGCGTTTCCGCTTGACTATCAACTTGGTAAGAGAAGCTCTCGACATGAAAGGTATGCACATTCCTACGGAGAAAGAGACAATGGTCCCGATAATATGAAGAACAGGAATCTGACGAAGTTAAAGGACATGGTCGCGATGACACCTACGATCGCCGTTCATTTACGCATGGTCATGCAACATTTCGCATTTCCCGCGCAGGAAAGGTTCACAATGCCTCCCAAAAAGATCTGGTTTAGCCTCTACTTAGCAGATGCCTTTGATTTGACAATCAATATGCCCCACTGGATTATTGACCAGATTCATTTGGCTCATCAAAGGTGGTATAAGAAACAAAAATCTGTACTGTATGGTTGTTGTGCGCTTACCAGAATTGTGTATAGATGTCTCGCATATGATGTACCGGTGCAAAGGGCTCTCATTTGGACTAGAGCACAGGAGTTTCAACGCAGACTGTCAACCGTAGGGCCTCCCTCAAAGAAGATGAGAGGCACCGTCCAGATGCCTTGTGCACAAGCCCGCGGTGCCACCCTAACACCTGAAACAACTCCTAGGCTTCCCAGACGAGTACAACCATTTACTATCAGGTTACCCAGGCACAACACAGATGGCCCTAACCTTGTGTTTCCACCAGTACCTATTGATCTGGAATTTCCCCACGGGTTCACTTTGGAAGATCTAACGGATGAAGAAGTTGCCAGAATCATTGAAGCTGTTAATGCGGAAGTCGAAGCAGAGCAGGGTAGTGGACAACAAACGGCTACAGAACAACCCCAGCCAAGACAACCAGAAGTGGTGGAATTGGAGGATGAAGAAGAAGGCCAAGAGGATGAACAGGAAGGATTTTCTGATGAGGAGGCACATGACTATGAGCAAGAGGTTATACAGGAGCTAGAGGGTGCCCCAGCATATACAAAGGAGTTGAAAAAGCTCTACGATACCATCAACAGGGTCCAACAACAACATAAGTTATCCCTTGCAGCAGGAAAGGCTATCATGCACCAAATCCTTGAGGAGGAAGGAGTTGACGAACAGTATCGTGCCACACTGGATATGATCTCTGATGCCTTAGGAGTACCTGAGGCAGTGCAGACGGCGCTGGCACAATCACGCAGAATGGAAAGAAGATACGGAAGACGTCCCCCACGAACAGGGAAACAAATGAATGTATTAGGATCAGGACCACAAGGCACCCCCACAACCACGGGCACTGCACACACCGCTCACGACACCGAGGAAGCCCATGTGTCCAATCCACCCCCATCACCCCCCTTGCCACCCCCGCCTCCCACTCCACCACATTCACCTCCCCTTACCAATGTAACAACCACCGTTACCGCCTCCGAGTCCATCGCCATGACTGAAGCACAAACCGCTAATCAACCCACACACCCTCTCAACACCTCCCGTGTATACACCTCCCGTGTATACACCTCCACTAACACTATAATCCTAACGGCAACTACTGACATTCCCATTCCCTCACTCACACTTTCGGGCAGTTCACATTCACAACTGCACACACCACTGTACACATTCACCACAATCACTGCACCCACCATTCCACTATTCACAATCACTCCCACTGCTGCTTCCACCATGGATTTTATGGACATATCACCCTCCACTGCACCTCTCCCTCCTCCCATATGGCCACAATCTCCCATTCCCCCACCACCCACTTCACCATTTTCCAGCACCGCATTCACACTTGCCTTCCCCTTTCCCTTCCCCTCTGCACTTAACACCCTCCCTGCATCCACCCCCATTAATAATGTATTTAATAACATGTATCAGTGCATGTCTCAGTTACAACAACACTATCAGCACCTCGATGCTCAGCATACAAGTTTATTCAGGAGTCATGAAGCATTACAAGGAAGATTCATTGACTTAGAGCAAGAGAAGAAACAATTACAACAGCAGTTTAGTGCATTGCAAGAACAACATGAGCAATTAGTGGCAAATCCACCGCAGCCAGATGCCGAAGAAAGACAACAAATGGATGATCTGCTACACTCCCAAATCACAGAGAACCTCAAGCTCCACCGCAACATGGCTCTATTACGGAAGCATATGTCTGCAGCCCTGGAAGAAAATAGACGGCTTCAGACACAAAACGAAGAGAACTTGGAATTAGCCATGGACGGTTCCCCACAAGAAATTGACCCGGAGAGATTTAAGGCCATTACCTCGGACAATATGCAAATCATATTGGAAACCCATGCTGATCTCCTTGAAGCCCATGCAGCCTTAGAAAAGGAAAGAGACGAACTACGAAGGCAATTAGCAGCTCAACCATCACCACCCAAAGAAGTCCCAACCACAGCTGACACAACTGACGAAGTAGCAGCGCTCAAAGCACAACTCGAAGAATTACAAAAGAAAGTGCTTGTGTATGAATGCCAACCCTCCCCCTTGGTAGAACCAGAACCTGAAGACCTAGTACCAATCGAAGTAGAGGAAACCTTTGAGGACCCGTACGTTCCGATGCCAGCACTTGGAGGCAAGCAAACAGATGAGGGCATGGACACCCTTGAAATAGAGGCTCCGGAATGGATGCAGAAATTGGAAAAAGTGGCCACAACTCATGATGATAGGGTGGCAGTCCAGATAGCATTGATGTCACGCTTGGAAGAGGTGGTCATAAAATCGGACTATTTTAGGAACCTCTCTCATCACAGGTGGATCGGCACCTCCGACGACTTGTATGTTCCTTTTTGTGTCTTAATGGCGGACTATAATGCTGAAATCAAGCACCACACCTCACGGGAACCAACCTCTGCCACACAGTTTGCACCAGACGACATCCCAGAAAGTGCCAAGCAGGGAAATATTCACCAACCGACTTGGAGAATTCGACTGCTTGAAACCTACCCGGAAATGAATCGCACATGGAATAACATGCCCCTGTATATCAAGTACAATCCCTGCTACTGTCCTGTTTTCCGAAGAAGGTCGTGGCCGGAATACACAAAGATGGTGCTGACAACCAAAGGCTGCGAGAAGTGGCTCAACTATGTCTACTTAGCACCACCTAAAGGTCAACCTACCGTAGGGTATATGATATCGACAATTCGGCATTGGGGTGTCAGGTTCAAAAACGTACCAGATGTCATGACACAGATGTGTCTTAAAATTTTTGAACTCATGATAGTCACCTTCCGGACCTTCAAGAATGTTAAGGAACCTCACCTCTCGGCGCTCGGATTCAATGAAGGCAATCACGATCTTGTTTATGACATGAGCACAACGCCCTCTATTAATGTTGTTTATGCATGGCATGCCCGCATCAAATACCTACCGGCCTGCTTCAAACAGACATTTGAAGAGATGTTTGTCACCGGGTTCTGGGAATACCACTCAGAGATCTTCATTCCCAGGCCCTCACATTTATTACAATTGTTTGCAGTGGAACAAGCTCTCCACTCAGATAAGTTACGTATGCCACATCCAGAGGTTCCCGGGCCGGTAGATTGGGATGCTCTACTCACAGACTTGGCCAAAGGATTGAGGATTGCCGAGCATCACTTAGCGCAAGATGTCGTTGAGTACTACATCCAAAAACCCACACAACAAGGGTCTGTCAGGGACGACAGACGCGAGAGAGGGGGGGGGTGTTAGCAGCAGACAAGGAACTGAAGGACTGACAAGGCATGGCAGTCAGAGAAGAGAGTTAGAGGGGAGAGAAGGCACAAGCAAACAAGGGAGTCAACGACGATCTGGCAAGTAGGCCAATAATTTTCTTCATGAAGAAGCAAGTACGAGAATTCACGCAGATCTAGCACTAAGGCAACCCTTTAATTTTTCAAATCCTTACACAAATTAAAAGTGATTCTCATCACTAACAACCCCTGTAAATACCATGTCCACCTTTTTGTAGCTCCATTTTGTGCAAGCCGAGGAGTCCTCGAGCTTGAGGAGCCTTAGAAGTAGTTGCTTACCAATTTTCGTATTTTTTAGATCTCGTTTGAGTCCTCAAATAAGCCCTGGAACCTAATTTTTAGCTAGGCCGGACACTAGGTCTGAACAGGGCCAAAGCTAGTCAAAAACTATAAAAGGAGCTAGAGAGCTCATTTTTGAGGTTAGATTGTAATTGAAACGAACTGGTAAGAGCTTCTTAAAAAGTAATTCTAGAACTCCATTGCTTCTCACTCTTTGTCTTACTGTGTGTGCGCGTGTGTGTGTATGTGTGTGCATGTTCGTGTGCTTCTCACTCACGCACTTGAGCCTCCACTTGCTCGAGGTCTTCATACCATCCTCACGTCTTCCCGGATTGACATTAAAGGAGGTGCTACTCATCACTGAGCTACATCTACCCCTTCTTCGCTCAACATTTGACTTATCAGCATCTTTCCTATTTCACGTGACAACTTGTGATGCTCCTGTACTCATTTCATTGTCTCATACAATCTTTTTATCTACGCAGTATAAGTTGGGGCACCCGCTAGTTCTGAAGTTTCTTCGTGCTCGTGGTCGTGTTCCTCATCTGATTCCTCTGCCTCGATCTCTTCTTCTTCGTCGTTCACCTCTACTACTTCAGGTTGAGTGGGGGTTGGCTGCCCTGTAGTCATTTGCGGTCCGCGGGCTTGGGTATCTTCAGTCTCAAGACTTGCTTCATTGATCATTCTTAGGATTTCCTCATCTGTTAAATCATCCAAGGTGTAACCTTGGGAAACTCCAAGTTAGAGGGGATAGGAGGGAAAACCAGGTTAGGCCCTTCTGTACTTAGCTCGGGTAAGCGGATTGTAAATGATCGGATGTGTCTAGTTTGAGGAGGTGTTATGTCTGGCATGAGTGTAGCACCCCTTGCTTGGGCACATGTAATTTGCACTACTCCTCTCATCTTCTTGGGTGGTGGGCCCATTGTTGATACCCGTCTCTGGAATTCTTGAGCTCTTGTCCACAGCAACGCCCTCTGGATGGGCACATCATAAGCTAGGCACCTGTAAATAATCCGTGTAAGTGCGCAACATCCATGAAATACATTCTTATTTTTCTTGTTCCGGCACTGATGTGCTAAGTGGATCTGGTCAATGATCCAATGGGGTATATTGAGTGTGAGATTCTCTGTTTCTGCGAGGTACAAGCTGAACCAAATTCCTTTGGGTGGCATGGTGAAGCATTCTTGAGTTGGGAAGGCGAAGTGCTGCATGATCGTGCATAAATGGAGGGCGATGGTCGGTGTCATGGCCACCATGTCTTTCAGCTTATTGAGATCCTTATGCTTCATCCTTCCAAGAATCAGAGTTTCTTTTTCTATAGGAATGTGCATTCCTTTCATGTCCAAGGCCTCCCATACTAGTTGATGGTGAGTTTAAACCTTTTGAGCTCATGACCTGTAGTGAGGGAGGGAAGTACAAAGGTGCTATCTCCCCCTTTGGCTCTGCTAGGGGTTATCGTGCTGATTAGATAGGAACAACGTAAAAAATCAGGTTTTGGTAGCAATGCTCGAAAGTAGCTGTCCAAACCAGCCTTGATCCACAATGATCTCATTACTTTCGCATTCTGATATTTTTCGAATTCACGGGTAAAGAAATGGTATCTTCCCCACTTGCCATTAAATTCAAGTTCGGCCTCCCAAAAGTAGGTACCTTCTCCGAGAGGACCTGCGACATCGTTGAACCAATGTGCATGCTTACCAACTTGTGAGGTATGCCCCTGCAGAGGGTCCTGAATCGAGATCACGTGTACTTCCTTGAGTTCTTGGGGTCTCTCAGTTAATTGGGTCTTGAGGGGAAGATTTTCAATGTCCACTATTTGGGTGCTCGACCCCGCTTGGGAGCTAGTTCCTGCTGCTTCTGCCATGTTACTTCTTGTTTGTTGGTTCTGTGAGAATATAGAAGCATGTGTTAACATTGTAGTGGACAAGATAGAACAATTTTTGTCACCGTTACAACATTAACATGAGGTTAGTGATAGGTTAGTAGGTTAGTGAGTGCTCGATGATTGTGTGTGTAGTTAGTGAATGAATAGTCCTATGAGCTAAATGGAAAGATGCAGTGTGAGGATGATGCAGTTAGTAGGTGGAGATGAATTTACAAATGGGGGTCGGGGGGTTTATTACAATGTTTGGGCTGCCAAACACAGTGGATGGCTTTCGGTTTTGATTTTGTGGAGACTCTCGAGGGCTTTATAAGATGTTTTCTTGGAAATGAGGCTTTTTAGGGACCCATTTACAAGTGATTATGCTCGTGCTCATGGGCAGATATGTGTTTGTGCATGTCGAATAAGAGTGGGTATCAACTGTTCGAGTGAGTGAACCATGTTGTACATGGTGTGGTCTCTGTGTGGCTATTTGAGCCCGCAAGCAAGCCCTAGGCACCCAAATTTGTCTTGATTGTGGGTCAGCCTTCATCGACTTCTTGGGTACCCAGATAGACTTCACTTTAGTAGAAGAATTTTTGAAAGACTTCTTATTAGAGTCGTGTCCTTGCTCACTAATATGAAGCTGAGCCAGTGGTTGTGACTAGACCGCAACAGGTTGGTCGCCTTTCCACACCCACACTTGTTTTGGTGGTTGAGACACCGTGCTTCGTACTTTCTTTTGGCTTCGAGCATAGGTCATCTGCGTAATCTGCATTTGATCCACCTTTGGTTGCCGTATCCCTATGGCCTTTGGAAAAGAAGGGAGTTCCATCATATCCTTGACTTCTTTGTTGAGACAATCATCCCTCTGCATCACATAGTTTTGGACAAGAACAACATCATCATCTTCATGTGTACTCTTGGAAGGACGAGGAGTTTATGCCTTTCCTAGTTCCTTGAGTGCTTCATTTTCTAACTCAAGTGTAATGCGATTCTGATTTACCCAGACCTGAAGAAGTCCACTTCTTAGGTTTAGGTTGATTACATGATCATAGATCCAGTCTTGACCCAAGACAAGAGGCTCAGTGAGGTCCTTGTCTTGACACACTAGCACCTTAACTTTCATGAGAACATCTTGGAGGTAGAGGGGAAGTTCCACCTCGCCCATGCAAGAGGTTTCCAAACCTCCTAATCCTATGAGATATGCTTCTACAGGATTGACACTTAAGTTCAATTCTTGACAGTAAGAGAGTTTAACAACACTAGTGGCAACACCTGAGTCAATCAAGGCCCGTATGATCCTTGCACTCTTTCCTTGTCCTATCTCTAAAGTTACAAAAGGATGTCGATCAATTATTCTATTGGAACTTGCACCTAAGACTTTGCACATAGCCATATGATATCCTGGATCTGCATAGGCATCTATCCTAGGCTGATCTCTACCCTATCTTCTCAATTTCATTCTTCAAATGTGTTCCAATGCTTTTGCCTGTCTTCTTCTTGGACTCGTTTTTCTTCTGCCTTACGTTTCTTGGCAGTGTTGAGTTGATTGAGCATTTCCTCAGTGATGGGTTCTTGATATAGTTTGACTCTGCATCCACTAATGTAGCTAGGGAGAACATCACCTTCTAGTGTAGCTAATTGGACTGCTCCACTGGTTGAGATCATATTTATGATCATTGGTCCATAGCCTCTCTTCTCTAATTTCCGTGCATGTTGCTTCAAAGTGTAGACTAGGACTAGGTCTCCTGTTTTCAAGCCCTTATCCTTCACATGTGCATCAAGATATGCCTTTTGTCTTTTCTTGATTGCATAAATTCCTACAACATCTCTTAATCTTGTTTCACCTAGTCGCTCAAGGTCAAAGATTCTAGAGGAGAGCTCATGGCCTGTCCAGTCATGCTCTTGTGCTACTTTCAATGTAGGTATCAAGAAGTCCAATGATAGCACTGCATTTTGGCCAAATACCATATGAAAGGGTGTGGCTTGGAGTATCGTTTTATAGGCAACTCGATATGCCCAAACATCATGGTGTAGCTGTTTGTCCCAATCAGAGCATTTATTATTCACTAATTTGGTCAACACGTTGCATAGAATCTTATTTGTGCTTTCGGCTTGCCCATTAGCTTGTGGATGATAGGGGGCAGACTTCTTGTGTACTATCAAGAACTGTTGGAGAAGATTTTCAATGACTTCATTCAAGAAGTGAGTGCCTCTATCACTAACTAGCTCTATTGGTAGCCCATATCTTGTGAACACATTCTCAAATAAGAACTTAGCTGTCGTTTGAGCATCATTTTTTGTTGTGTCTTTTACTTCTAACCACTTGGTTAGATAGTCTATGGCCACAATGATGTATTCAGCATGTGAACCCTTAGCTAGGGGGTTAATAGGACCGACAAAGTCTATTCCCCACTTAGAGAATGCATGTCCACCCATCATAGGTTTCAATGGCATCTCGTCTTTACGAATAGGATACTGAGTTCGATGACACACATCACACCTCTTCACATAGGTATGTGCATCCATGTGAAGTGTGGGCCACCAAAGACTTGCAAATAGTATTGCCTTGATCACCCGATCTGGTCCAAAGTGTCCTCCTGCTACACCTTGGTGAGCAGTTTCCAAGATCTTAAGATATTCACTCTCATGAACGCATAGTCTTAGGTAACCATCTTTACCACTTTTGTATAGATTATCCCCAATGAGTGTATAGTCTAAAGCTTCTTGTTCTAAGCTTCTCTGCCTAGCTAGGGTCATATCTTGAGGGAATGTTTTCGTCCTCAGAAAGGCTACTAATGGTTCACTCCAATCTGGCACTAAAGACACGTGGTACAAAGTAGCGTGCTCCACAGGTGGTTTAATGCAACAGATTGGGTATTCTTTACACAAATTATGTACATCTGCTTCCATAGTAGGCCAGTGCACTCCGAGTCTCCTTACTGTCTGTAAAGTTCTTTGCTTAGAGTACTGTTGCTCTAATGCACCCACATGTGCTAACTGCAACCATTTAGCGTGCTCATCCTCTTCCACACCCAACAAGCTAATATCCCTTGATTTGTATGCTTGTACATACTCCCTGCCATGATATGGTACTTTTGAGCTTTTACTACCTCCCTATCTTGAGTGTGTACTACTGTATGTTTAGGCCCATATGTCAGCACTGGCACTAAGGTCTTGGCCCATTGAGGTACAACTTCCAAATTAAACAAGTAAGCATCAGGAAGGTCATCTGATACTCCTTGTGGGGCCTCTCCAAATGTGAGCCTAGAGAGGTGGTCTGCTCTCAAATGAGTCTTGCCTTTCCTCACCACAACCTGAAAGTCATATTCCATTAGTAAGAGAAACCATCTTACTAATCTACCTGTATTGCATGGCTTGTTTACCACATACAACAATGCTTGATGATCAGTAACAAATTTAAACTTATTTGCAAGCAAATGATGTATAAACTTTTTAACCGCGTATACCATGCATAATCCTTCTCGTTTAGTGGTCGTATAGTTCTGTTCAGCCGCATTCAACTATCTACTAGCATATGCAATTGGAAGATCCATATTACCTTCGCCCGTAGGTTGTGCTAGCACACATCCAATAGCATAATTGGATGCATCTACATGAACATGAAACGACTTATTCCAATCGGGTGTGGTTAGAATTGGTGTTGAACATAATTGCCGTTTAAGCTCATTGAAGGAGTTTTCACATTCTTCAGTCCACTCAAAGTTAGTCAAAAGTCTATACAGAGGCTTTGCAATGATGGCATACATGTGTATAAAGCGTCGATAATAACCACAATGCCCCATGAAAGCTTGTACTTCCTTGACGTTCTTGGGTCTAGGTAGTTTTGCGATAGCTCTCACTTTCTCTTTGTCCGTGGATATGCCATTCTTTGACACTATGTGTCCTAGAATCTTGCCTTGCCTGACCATGAAAACACACTTTTTTGGGTTCAAGCAAACTTGATATTCTCTACATTTGTCAAAGATTTGCCTGAGATCAGGTATATGTGTCTGTCTAATGTTGGAATGAGCACAAAGATCGTCAACATAGACTTCTAAATTCTTCCTCAAGAAGTCTTTAAACACATGACACATTAGTCTCTGAAAGGTAGCGGGTGCATTGGTAAGACCAAATGGCATCACACGAAAGGCAAATATGCCCCACTCTGTGGCAAAAGCCGTCTTATGCTGATCTTCTAGAGCAATGACTACCTGATTGTAGCGGGAAAATCCATCAAGGAAGCTATACACTTCCTTGCCTGCTACTCGTTTTAGTAGATGCTTGGTAATTGGAAGCGGATAGTTATCCCCAATTGTGGCTGCATTAACCTTCTTCAAGTTAATGCATACATGTAGCTTTCCATTCTTCTTGGGCACCACTACAATGGGAGATACCCACTCAGTATTCTCAATTTCATAGATGAAATCAGCATCAACCAAGCGATCTATCTCTTCCTTTATCTTAGCAGCATAGTTATCATTATATGTGTATGACTTTTGCTTAGAGGGTTTGGCATCTGAGGTCATGGGGATAGTGTGTGAGCATATGTCAGGGTCTAAGCAAATACATCTCTGTATTCTCTTAGCAAGGTTATCAACTCTTGCTCTTTGTCTTCCGTCAAGTCATGTCCTATGTATGTGCATTTTTCTTGTCCCTCTTCTATGGCTACAAATATTTTCTTAGTGGTTTCTTTGTTATCATAGGCCTCACGTGATTGCGCCTCACATTTAGGCATTCTTATCACGACTCTCCTATCATCTATTTCATACTTCTTAAAGTTTTTAGGGACCTCAAACAAAGATTCTTCCTCTTTGGCTGTGACTTCTCTCTTCTTTCTTTTCTTTCCTTCATTCTTAGGGGTCACTCGCGTGGTTAACCTTACATCATTTGTGAGCTCTTCATGTCTCTGAGGGTGAACTTCTACTTCATAAAAGTATTCTTCATGTGATGCAGAAGGTGGGTCCATACTGATTGACTCCGGAGTCACTTGCATCCTCGAATGCATCAGTGCTACGTTCACATTCTTCAATAACCGAATCACCCATGATTAGATCTATTGAGAAGACTGAAATGTCATAGCCATCCTCATCACAGTGGGGTGTCCATTGTTCTTCATTAATGGCTACATCCATTGTTGCTAGAATTTCCGCCCAGTCGTGAGGTTCAATTTCTTCGTCAGGAAATACTACAGGTGCATAGGCTGGGTCTTGAATTGATCTATGGGTTTCCTTCGCACCTATCTGTCTGGCTTTTTCTCTCTTCTCTTCTTCTACTGCTACTTTGCACATCCACAAGTGAGTGTCTTCATGCATCCATGAGGATCCAGACCCTATGGAATGCACTGACTCATTATCATCTTTGGCTCTATGGATGGGGTTCCATTGGATGGGGGTATGTCCCTATGAGAATAGTCCTTGAGATTGACTTTGGTTGTAACACCTAAATGTTGCAAATACAAGGTTCCCCAATCCTGTACCACTTGCAACTGCTGCATAAATGGTCTTCCCAAAATCATCTCATAGGCATTATTCTTGCTAAAGTCATATATAGCAAAAGTATGCTCAAACTCCACACCACATGTGGTGAGAGTTATTCCTTTTAGCAGTCCCAAGGGTCTCTCAATGTGACCATTGGCCATCTGTAGTTTCATTCTCGTTGGCCTGAGTGTTGGCTTGCACCAACGCTTCCATAGGGAAGTGGTAGCAATTGCAACTCCTGCACCTGAGTCCAGAATTGCCTTGGTTGTGTATCCTTGATGGGTGATTGGAAGATAGGTGTTTCCTTCCTCTCCTTCACTCATGTCTCCTATTTTGTCCAAGGGTATTTCTTGCACTGTTCTATGAGATCCTACCTGGGAATGAGGTTTCGCTACTTCTGGAACTTGATTGGCTACATGTTTCCATAGTTCGGGCCTAACCTTGAGTAGCTCTTCTAAAGTGAGATTGCACTGCACTTTAGTGTTTTTCACTACCTCTGTGTTCCTAGGGATGATAGAGTCTTCGTTTCTTACCATGACTGTGGGTGCTCTCATACAGGTAGATTTAGTTTCCCATGGGCCTGTGAAATGGGGTAGTTCTTGTAAGGAATTAGACTCAAAGTCTAATTTCTCCTGAGATTGGGCACTCTCCTGCTCTTCATAAATAGAAGGAATGTCATGTGGGAATTGATCATGCATGTCATCCACAAGTTCAATGGGAGGAGGGACTTCACTTTCTTTAGCCCATTTCTCTTCTTGAATCTCTCACAGGAACTTTGGTGAATACCTATTCATAGAAGAAGAGGTGCCTGATTCAGTGGAATTAGGCGCATAAGCTTCCTGGGGGGGTGTAGCTCAGTGATGAGTAGAACCTCCTTTAATGTCAATCTGGGAAGACGTGAGGATGGTATGATGACCTCGAGCAAGTGAAGGCACAAGTGCGTGAGTGAGAAGCACACAAACATGCACACACATACACACACACGCGCACACACAACAAGAACAAAGAGGAAGACAATGGGGTTCTTTTAGATTACTTTCAAAATGCTCATACAAGTTTAATTCAATTACAAGCTAACCTCAAAAAGGCCTACTTGCCCGATCTTCTTTGACTACTCTGTCTGCTTGTACCTTCTCTTCGCTCCGACTCCCTTCGTTGGATTCCTTGTCTTGTTAGTCCTTCAGTTCCTTGACTACTGCTAACACCCCCCCCTCTCTCGCGTCTTTCGTCCCTGACAGACCCTTGTTGGGTGGGTCGTTGGATGTAGTACTCCACAACGTCTGTTGCTAAATGATGTCCCACAATTCTCAACCCTTTGGCCAAGTCAGTGAGTAGAGCATCCCAATCTACAGGCCCGGGAACCTCTAGATGTGGTATACGTAGCTTTTCTGAATGGAGAGCTTGTTCCACGGCAAATAACTGTAATAGATGAGATGGTCTGGGAATGAATATCTCTGAATGATATTCCCAGAACCCCGTGATAAACATTTCTTCAAACGTCTGTTTGAAGTAAGCAGATAGATACTTTATACGGGCATGCCAGGCATAGACGACGTTAATGGAGGGCGTGGTGCACATGTCATAGACAAGGTCCTGATTCCCTTCATTAAATCCAATAGCCGAAAGATGAGGTTCTTTGATGTTCTTAAATGTCCTGAATGTAATCAGCATGAGCTCAAAAATTTTTAGGCACATCTGTGCCATGACATCTGGGACATTCTTGAACCGGACTGCCCAGTGTCGGATGGTTGAAATCATGTAGTTGAATGTGGGTTGGCCATTAGGAGGTGCTAGGTACACATAATTTAACCACTTTTCACATCCTTTAACCGTCAAAACAGTTTTTGTGTACTCCGGCCAAGACCTTCTTCGAAAGACAGGGCAGTAGCAAGGATTATACTTGATATATAGAGGCATGTTATTCCACATGTGGACCATCTCAGGGTAGGTTTCAAGCAGGCGGATCCTCCAAGTAGGTTGATGTATATTCCCTTGCTTGGCACTTGCAGGGATATCATCCGGTGCAAACTGTGTCGCCGAGGTTGGTTCTTTTGTTGTGCGTTGCTTGATTTCAGCATTGTAATCTACCATTAATACACAGAATGGAACATACAGATCATCAGACGTGCCAATCCACCTATGATGGGAGAGGTTTCTAAAGTAATCCGATTTTATGACGACTTCTTCCAATCGTGACATAGGCGCTATCTGAACTGCAACTCCCTCATCATGGGTTGTAGCAACCTTTTCCAACCTTTGCATCCATTCAGGCGCTTCGATCTCAATCGTGTCCATTCCTTCTTCGGTTTGCTTACCTCCGGGTGTTGGCATGGGAACGTATGGGTCTTCAAAGATCTCCTCCACTTGAATTGGCACTAAGTCTTCAGGTTTTGGTTCTGCCAGGGGGGAGGGTTGACGTTCGTATTGAAGAACTTTACTTAGTAGTTCTTCTAGTTCTGGTCTGAGTTCTGCGACTTCTTCCGAAGTGTCGGCTGTTGTTGTGACTTTGCTTGGTGACTCTTGCTGAGCTGCCAGTTGCTTGAGTAGATCATCTCTTTCTCTTTCTAAGGCTGCATGGGCTTCCAGGAGGTCGGCATGGGTTTCCAAGACGATTTGCCTATTTCCAGATGGGATAGCCTTTAATTTCTCTGGGTCGATTTCCTATGGTGAACCCTCCATTGCTGCTTCCAAGTTTTCTTCGTTCTGTCTCTGTAGTCGCTTATTTTCCTCGACTGTTGTAAACATGTGTTTCCGTAATAGGGCCAGGTTGCGTCGAAGCTTGAGGTTCTTTGTTATCTGGGAGTGTAGCAGCTCATCAAGTTGTTGTTTTTCTTCCGCATCTGACTGGGGTGGATTGGCCACTAACTGCTCATGTTGTTCCTGTAAAGTGACATACTGTTGTTGTAGTAGCCGCTTTTCCTTCTCTAAGTCAATGAATCGTCCTTGTAATGTTTCATGGCTTCTGAACATACTTGTATGCTGAGCATCTAGGTGCTGATAATGCTGTTGCAGCTGAGACATACACTGGTACATGTTATTAAATACATTATTAATAGGGGTGGATGCGGGAAGGGTGTTGAATGCAGAAGGGAAGGGAAAAGGGAATGGGAGCGTGTATGCTGTGCTTGAAAAGGGTGAAGTGGGTGGTGGGGGAATGGGAGATTGTGGATGTATGGGGGGAGGGAGAGGTGCAGAGGTGGGTGATATGTCCATGAGGTCAAAAGTGGATGCAGTCGTGGGAGTGATTGTGAACATGGGAATTGTGGGTGCGGTGATGGTGGTGAAAGTGTAAAGTGGTGTGTGTAGTTGTGAATATGAACCCCCAGGAAGTGTGATCGGGGGAACGGGGTTTTCTGTGGCTGCAGTTAGAATTACAGTGTTAGTGGTAGTGTATACAAGTGAGGTGGTGATAGGGTGTGTGGGTTGTGTGGGTTGACTGACAGTCTGTGCTTCGGTATGGGCAGTGGACTCTGAGGCGGTGAAAGTAGTGGTTACACTGGTAGTGGGAGGTGAAGTTGGAGGAGTTGGAGGTAGGGGTGGTAAAGGGGGTGATGGGGGTGCACTGGATGTATGGGCTTCCTCAGTTTCTTGAATGATATGAGCTGTGCCCGTGGTTGTGGATGTGGTGCCCTGTGGTTCTGATACTAATATATTCATTTGTTTTCTCGATCGAGGGGGGCGTCTGCCATATCGTCGCTCCGATCTTCTCGAGTGTGCAAGAGCTGTATGCACCGTCTTAGGTACCCCCAACGCATCAGAAATCATATCAAGGGTTGCTCGATATTGCTCGTCCACACCTTCCTCTTCAAGGATTTGGTTCATGAGGGCTTTTCCTGCTGCCATGGACAGTTTGTGCTGTTCTTGAACTCTGTTGATGGTATCATACAGCTTTTTCAACTCCTTCGTATAAGCTGGGGCACCCTCAAGTTCCTGTAGAACTTCTTGTTCATATTCTTGCTCTTCTTCTTCTGTTTGTCCACCTCGTTCCTCCTCTTGTTCTTCTTCTTCTTCATCCACTTCAACTACCTCTGGTTGTCTAGGATGGGGTTGGTCTGTAGCAGTTTGTTGCCCACTATCTTGCTCTGCCTCGACTTCCGCGTTAACAGCCTTTATTATTCTGGCTACCTCCTCATCAGTTAGGTCCTCTAATGTGAAGCCGTGAGGAATTATGAAGAATGCTTTGTGGTTCATGCGAAACAAAGTGAACTGGAAGGCTCAATAATCTCAACAAAATTCATGGAGATGGCATCGTGTATGGTCAAAAGTCAGGGTTTACCACATAGCTTCTAGCTTGAGGTTGTCATGTGTGCAACATATGTACTTAACAGGTGTCCCATCAAATAATTGCAGTCTATCACTCCATATGAGGCTTGGGATGGCCGCAAGCCATCTTTCGCTGATCTCCATGTCTTTGGTTTTCTAGCATATGCATTTGTGCATGAAAAAGAACACATAAAATTGGATGATAAACTAGTAAAATGTATTTTTGTTGGGTACAATTCTGAAAGCAAAGGCTATCATCTCTATCGTCCACATACGAAACACATTTTGGTTATCCATGATGTTGTTTTTGTGGAAGATGCAATTCAGCCATTACTCTCATATGCTAAGGAGACATCACTTAGCTCCAAAGACGTGTATAACACTTTGCTGCCTCTTTTTATAGGTGGACAGTTGAGTGCTAGTCCAAATGAGGAAATTATGATGATGTAGATCATTCCATTTTTTATGCAGATTTACATGATGCACTTTTCGATGAGAGGGATGATACAAAAAAGGCAAAAACTATGCATAAATGGATACTGTAGGCTTTGCAAGATAGAAAATTAGATGCAACTCTCTCATATTGTACTTGTTCAGGCTCTCATAGTGCTTCTTTTACATCATATTTCTATGCTATGGCTGCCTCTGGTCTTTGTGATGAGAATGAGCCTGTTTCTCTTGATGAAGTGCAAAATTCAAAAAATTGAATGGCTTCCATGCAATCAAAATATGATGCTACTATGAAGAATGGTACTTGGTCTTTATGTGATTTTTCCTCTAGACAAAAAGGCCTTGTTTAAATGATGCATAGTATGATGTCCTCTAAGAAACTTTCACCTACGTTTTGCTTATGCAATTGAAAATAAAAGATACAGATTCTATGTACTAGAAACAAGTGAAATCCTACTCTCTGACAATACTTATATTGCCAAAATTCAGATTTATGATAAACATGCAAAAATTCTAGACTTTATGAATCCATATAATTATGAATTTTTTGATGCACATTTAGATGCTTACATTCAATGGTATAGGGGACACAATCAACCTTCTCAAGCTCCAAATATTTTAGTTGATTGAGGTAAAGAGAAAGTTATTTCTTCTATACCACCACTATCTTCTTCATCATCTCCATCTTTTCCTACACCACTTCTTGATATATCAACTTATGAAGTTGGAGAACCCTCAAGATCTCCAAAAGAAATAGAAGAAAAAGATGTTGCACCAATACTCAAGACTCTTCCAATATGGTTATATCAAATTGTAAATTATAGTGGAGTAGAAAACTTCAAAGTAGGTAGGACAAGATTTCAGAAAAGGAAAGAGAAAGATAATGCAGATTAGATAAATGATACATAACATTTCAAGATTAATAATATACTTGCATTAACTTCAAGTGAAGATAAACCTACTAGTGTCAAAGATGCTTTAGAAAGTCCTATTGGAAGAAAGCAATGCAGTATGAAATTGATTCTATATACAACAATCAAACATGGAAGCTTTGTGAGTTACCAAAAGGTAAGAAAACAATTGGTATGATGTGGATCTCAAAATAAAAAAAGAAAAGTAGATCACACCATTGATAGGTATAAAATACATTAGAAGTTAAAGGTTATGCACAAAAGAAAGGTATTGACTATGATGAAACATTTGCACCTACATCTAGAATGACCATAGTCATAATAGTTCTTTCTCTTTCTGCAATTTTTAGCTAGAATGTATACTAGTTAAATATCAAGATAACTTTTATTAATGGTAATCTACACAAAGATGTCCACATTTAGAAACCAAAAGGTTTTGTTTTGAAGAACCAAGTAAAGAACATTTAGTATGCAAGCTTATCAAAGCACTTTATGGTTTGAAGCAAGCACCAAGAGCATGGTATCAAAAACTACATTTACCTTTTATCTATTGGTTTTGAAAACTTTGAAGCAGCCCCTAACCTCTATGTTAAAGAGGAAACAAATGTCTTGATTATCATCATAATCTATGTTTATGACATTATCATGACAGGTCCCAAGGATTTTGATCTTTAGTTCTTTAAGTCACAAATTAAGCATACATTTGATATTAATGATCTTGGGATTTTACATTACTACTTAGGCATTGAATTCAAGTTCAAGAATGATTGTATGTATATGACACAACAAAAGTACATTGACAAAATTTTAGAAAGGTTTGAAATGATAAATTATAAACCTATGTAGACACCTATGGATGTTAACATATCATTACATGAAGATCTAGAGTCATAACATTTTGATGCAACACTATATAGTCAAGTAGTTGGGTGCTTGATCTATCTATGTAATACATCTAGACATTCAGTTTGCATATTCTCAAGTATCAAGGTTTATGCACAAACTACTCAAAATTCATTGGAAAGTAGTTAAGAGAATATTTGGATATTTGAAGGAACGGTATTTATGAAGTTGTGACATTTTTTACTAAAAGGTTTCGCAAATTTTGATTGGGTAGCTGAGAGAGATACAAGAAGAAGAAGCACAAGTGGTTATTGTTTTTATGTTGGAAATCACCTTGATCTCATGGCTATCTAAGAAACAAACAACATTATCTAGTTTTTCAAGTGAAACAGAGTATAGGGCTACCTTTACAACTACACTTGAAGCAATATGGTTACAGAAAATTCTGAGTTATCTTGATGTTCATGTTCATCTACCTATGTAGATATTTCTAGATAGTCAAAGTTCTATTGTTATTGCAAAGAATCTTGTTATTCATGCTAGGACAAAGCATATTGAATTTCATTATTATTACATTTGGGAACAGGTATCTAAAAGCACATTGAGCTAATTTATGTACCAACAAGTGAAATTATCATACATATTTACCAAAGAATTATCCAGAGATAGATATCAAAAGTGACGCCAAAATTTGAACCTTATGCCATATGACATTGAAGGGGGGATTGTTGGAAAACAATGTCAGAATTTGCAAATCTATCAAAAATTCAAGTAATTCTAATGTTAGTACTTAGTGAAAATTTGGTCAAAGATGGTAAAAAAAATTATTGCACCATTGGAAAATACTCATTAAGAGCTTTCTAATATAACACTTCAACATCTGACATCAGAGAGTCAAACAAAAGTCAAATCATAATTTCTACTTTTCACATGCTTTTCACGTAAAACATTGCTTTTCAATAGATTTTTCATAGTTAATTGGCATGCTTTTTCATATTAACTTTCATGACACTTTAAATTCTATATAGAAAGACCTAAGGAGGCCATAAATAATCAATTCTTAAGCATCTAAGCTTACAATATCTAGAGTTAAGAGCTATGAGTAGTTTTGGAGGTGTATATGCAAATCTGGAGGAGTTTTTGGCAATTTTACTATGTTCTTCTTTGCACTACCAAGTGTGCATGCTTATTTGGAGAGTTATAGCATGGAATTTAGGGTTTCTTCACATTTTGCTATTGTATTAGGTATTTACCTACACTTCATTAAGAGAAGTTACCATTTGCTGCTCTACATGAGAGAATACCTAATTTTAGAATTAGGGTTTATTGTAATAAATGTTTTGAACAGCTCATATCCTTCTTTTTGCACATATTCACTTATATAATACCTCTTAGACACTTTCATACTATATTTTTTTTGTTAGAACCCTTTAGATTTAGATTATATTCAGATTTTTATATCATAAACACATTTTATATTGACATTTTGCATTTAATCAGTGTGTGGAGTAGCATTAAGTTGCTTCATTTTTATAATTTTCTTCATCTCTCTATATTGTCATTTATCTCTATTCATCAAGTCAAGGTGTGTTACATGCCATTGTCAAGTGTTGGAAAGATCTTGGATTAACCTATGATTATTGTTTGGGCTAGCTACCACACTTCCAACATCCCTATGCAAGTAATCTTGTATTTTTTGCTCAACTTCTTCATGTTGACTTTGAATCATCCGATAAATTTCTTTACAAATAGGTTTTGAATAAAAAACTAAGTCAATCGCATTATCCATGTCCCCCCTAGTAGGTGGTAAAACCACCAAGAAACTCAAATGGAAAAACTGTTGGAACATCAAGCTTACACTATGCTTGAGGTGTGTTTGATCTACATCAAAAAGCTATCGCTTGGATTACATCGAAAGAATATACGTTGGAGAGTTCTTTTACCTATGCTCATTTATTGTATTTTTTGAGAGATTTTTGATGGTTCATTTATCGTTGTAAAAACCTAGAGCTTTACACATGTAAAAGTAGAAAAAGAGAGCCAAAATTCCATGAGTTTGAGGTGGTTGAGTTGCATTTAATCAATCAATAAATCACCTAAAGTAGATCAAAGTAGATCTTCACTTTTCCTAGATTGTAGGAAAGTGAATTACCTCTAACAACCATTCCCACCTTCATTTGATTTTAAAATCCACTTGTAGTAGTCATGGAGACCACTTGAAAATTCTATATAAAGACTTCAAAACACTTGTACAATACATGGAAGCAATATACATACACTTGTGACCATCATTGTCTTGCTCCTTCATTTTGTCCATCATCTTCTTCAACAACAGTAAGCTTGCATAGGCTGTTGCTCTCTCTATAGAGCTCGCAATTGGATGGGACATGGCTCATTGGAAAGGTATTAGTATTTAGTTAATGTCTCCAAATTTTTGTAGCATTTGGTTTAGTAGATTGGGAGAAATCTTGATTTTTCTGTGTCAAGGTCAATCTCTATGTATTCCTAAAAAATAGGAGGTACCACCATTGAGTGTCTGATTCATTCCTAAAGCATACTTTTCTTATTCCTTATACTCTTGTGCATTCTATACACACAACTCTATGTGTATCACTCCCATGAAAGGATTTTTTCTAATTGTAATCACACTGGTTGCTATGAGCATTTCAAGTTCATTGTTTCTTCCAAAGATAGTAAGTTTTTTGAGCTAGTCGATGCACAAACCTATCTGTCTTGTATCGACTCTTTCTCCTTCATGATCCAAAGTACATAGTGCATTTTATTGTACTTATCGCATGCCTATAAGGTCTATTTGAATCTCCATAAGCTCAAGGGCTGGTCTTGTGCCGGTTGGATGGACCAAACTTTGTCGCTTTGTAACTCACTTTTCTACCTCCTACAAGCTTCTCCAAGTTCGTTTAGTGGTATCGGAGCTAGATCAAGATGGGTAATGAATTTCCCTCAATGATCGAGAAGCTTGATCGACACAACTATTTGGCTTGGAAAATCAGAATGGAGGCCTATTTACAATGTAGAAATCTTTATGGAATTGTAGTAGGTGATGAAGCTATGCCTATTCCAAGATCCAAAGGAGGACTTACACAAGAGGGGCTATAATAGAAGGGACTTCAAAAATTATTCAAAAGATCAACCACATGAAGACTAATTGCTTCTTATGAATTTAATACACAAAGAAGGTAAGGAATATGATCATTTGTTCTACATAGACTCAGGATGTTCAAATCATGTTGCAGGCAACATTGTTCTTCTATCTGATTTGGAAAGTCCAAAGCAGAGACATGAAGTACAAACAGGGGATGATACAACACACAATGTGGAGGAGATTGGTAATGTCAAAGCTTCCAATGGCATGACAAACATTCTAAGTAAGGTTCTCTATGTACCCACTATCACTAAAAACCTAATAAGTGTATGCCAAATAGTTGAAAAAGGCTTGCAAGTTAGGTTCACCCAACATGGAGCTTTTGTGGAAGATCAATGTCAAGGCTTCAAGAAGATATCCAGAGGTGAGAGGCATGGTAGGCTCTTTACTTTTGAAGTATGAGAAACCAAGAACATAGCTCTATTCAATTTTGGGTCTCAAACCTTAAGCGAACTTTGTATAAGCTCATAGACTATGAAAAATCTGTGAATGATTCGGCATGTGCAGTTCATGATTCTCAGGCTATGTTAGATGCAAAGCTTTGGCATGCACGCTTTGGTCATCTGAATTTTGCTAGTCTACTACGCTTGCAGAAATCTGATATGGTGTCTTCTTTGCCCAAGCTTGAGGCACCTTGAAAACATGTATGTGAAGGCTGTATTTTGGGCAAAATGCAGCGTTCCTCCTTTCCAAAGGATGGTTCAGTTCGGGCTACACAGAAATCGCAGCTTGTACATAGTGATGTCTGTGGTCCTATGCAAACACCCTCTTTTGGGAATTACCTTTACTTCGTGACTTTCATTGATGATTTTTCCAGGCATGCATGGGTATACCCACTCAAAGCAAAGTCCAAAGTGTTCATGTGCTTTAAACAGTTTTTGGTTTTGGCTGAAAATCTATCAGCATGTAAAATGGGCACCCTCCGTTCTGATCAAGGGGGGGGGGGAATATATGTCTTCTGATTTTAATGCATTTCTGGCTGAACGTGGGATAAAACACCAGTGTACAGTGCCGTATACACCTCAACAGAATGGAGTTGCTGAACGAAAGAACAGGTCACTCATGGAGATGGCGAGGTGCATGGTCAAGAGTCAGGCTTTACCACATAGTTTCTGGCTTGAGGCTGTCATGTGTGCAGCATATGTACTGAACAGGTGTCCCACTAAAGCGCTGCAGTCTATCACTCCATATGAGGCTTGGCATGACCGCAAGCCATCTGTTGCTCATCTGCGTGTTTTTGGTTGTTTGGCATATGCATTAGTGCCTGAACAACATCGTAGAAAATTGGATGATAAGGCAGTAAAATGTATTTTTGTTGGGTACAGTTCTGAAAGTAAAGGCTATCGTCTGTATCATCCACAGACTAAATGCATTCTGGTTAGCCGTGATGTTGTCTTTGTGGAAGATGCTATTCAGCCATTGCTTTCATGTACTAAGGAGACATCTGTTAGCTCCAAAGACATGTATGATACTTTGATGCCTCTTTTTACAGGTGGACAGTCTAGTGCTGGTCCTAATGAGGCAACTTCTCAGCCTTTGCAGGTTTCATATGATGATGCAGATCATTCTATTTCTGATGCAGATTTACATGATGCACTTGTTGAAGAGAGAGCTGATATTGAGCAGGAAAAAACTATGCCAAAATGGCTAGTGCAGACTTTGCGTGACAACAAATTAGATGCACCTTTGTCATATCGTACTCGTTCAGGCTCTCATATTGCCTCCTTTGCATCAGATTGCTATGCTATGGCTGCCTCTAGTCTCTGTGATGAGAATGAGCCTGTTTCTTTTGATGAAGCACAAAATTCAAAAAATTGGATGGCTGCTATGCAATCTGAATATGATGCTATAATGAAGAATGGTACATGGTCTTTATGTGACTTGTCTCCTGGCAAGAAGGCCATTGGCACTAAGTGGGTATACAAGCTGAAGCATAAACCTGATGGTACAGTTGACAGGTATAAGGCTAGGCTTGTTGCAAAGGGTTATGCGTAGGAAAGAGGCATTGATTTTGATGAGACCTTTGCACCTACATGCCGTATGACTACTGTTCGGAGCATTTGTGCACTTGCAGCCCATCATGGTTGGAATGTACATCAGTTGGACATTAAAACAACATTTCTGAATGGTGACTTGCATGAAGAAGTGTATGTTTTTCAGCCCCGTGGCTTTGTGCAGAAAGGGCATGAAAAACAGGTGTGCAGGTTAAAGAAGGCATTATATAGTTTAAAGCAAGCACCACGTGCTTGGTATGAGAAGATACATGCCTATCTAGTTGCACATGGTTTTTATCTTACTGTTGCATTAATATACTTCCAATAGCGATGTTAGATGCATCAACAAAAACATGAAACAGTATTGCCAGTTTGGTGCATCCAAAATTGGTGCCTTCATAAGCAAAGTTTTAAGATGGTCAAAACTGAGCTGGCATTCATTAGTCTAGCAAAATTGGCGAGGGGGTACAATAGTAAGCCGAGTGAGAGGAATGGTTAAATGGGGCAACCACCAGAGATGGCGGCCATGCCAATGAATCTAGCCCAAGAAGTGCATAACTTCCTTGGGTGTAGTGCGTGGGGGTGCGTCTAAGATTATTTGGACTTTGTTAAGGTCCACCTTAATTCCTTATTTGGATATAATGTGGCCCAGGATTTTGTCATAGGCCACCAAAAAAATAGACTTATTCAGGTTTACATAGAGATGGTATTCTCTACACTTTAAAAAGTAGCACGGAAGATGCGGTAAATGTGTGGAAGCGTCATGAAACATGGAGCAGTCATCCAAGTATACTCTCATAAAACTTGTGAGGTAAGTTGAAAATATCTCTTGCATGTAGTGCTGAAAAGTGTTGGGTGCATCTCATAAGCCAAACCACATGACAGTACATGCATACACTCCCCAGTTTGTAATGAAGGTAGTCTTAGGAATGTCTGCTTCAGCCATTCTAACCTAGTTGTACCCATTGTAGCCATCTAAAAATGAGTACATCTCATGGCCAGCTACATCATCCAACATACTATCCAAATATGGAAAAGGAAAGGGGTTAGGCACCATAGCGACATTCAATTTGTTGTAATCAACACATATTCGTAAATGTTTGTTCTTTTTAGGGATGATCACTATAGGAGAAATCCACTCCACATGCTCCATGGGGACAATAAATCCAACTTTCAGTATTCTATCTAATTCCTCTTTCACCTATTGGACGTAATTAGGGTTCATATGATAACTCTGTTGTTTGACTGGCCTTGCATCCTATTTTAAGATCACTTGGTGTTAATAAATACGAGGGTCCAAGCCCTTCATATCACGGTAATCCTAGGCAAAAACATCGGTAAATTCTTTTTTTGAAAAATCCTCTTGAAATGCAGGAGGCAATCCTGCTTTGATCTTCACTGGGTGCGGGTTGCCTTCATCTCCTAAGTTACAAGTTACTAGTTAGTCTTCTGGCACATAGAATTGTTATGACATAGAGGGGTCATCCGAGAATTGGAATAGATAGCTCATATCCGTTGTCGAGAAGATTTGCATCTTCCAGTTGATGACCAGAGAAAATGAAAACAACTTTATTGGTGAACTCTAACCTTTTATATCACTATTGATCAGTTGTGTTGATTCTTATCCATGTTAATGTGTGAAGCCTCGCTCCTCGAATGTCAGCGTTACCTGTTTTAGAAGTTTTCGTGACAAGCTCATCATTATCATATGATTTGCACTTGCATTCTAGATCGGAACTGATCGCTACAATAAATCGCTAAAGTTAGAGTTCAGCAATCGGAGGTCATTCTTTTTGTAAACATAAAGTAATGCAGACATCAGATCGGATGTGGACGAGTTTGAGAGTTATAAGACCAGCGTGGATAGATTATGCTTGCTAATTATATCGAATCTAAAGCTACAAAGGAGCATGATCAAAGGTTGAAAAGAAAGGCTAATACAAAAAGAAGGGGGAAAAAGCTACATGCGCGGAAATTCTGGGAAAGCATATGAGCAAGGAGGAGTGTGTCGTCGCGGGGGAAAAAGGAGGGCAGAGAGGAAGCACAGACTTTTGGAAGGGGCAGGAGGTCAATTTTATTTGATGAAATCTTACAGGCGCTGCATCTAATCTAAAGTTCCTCTGACTACCTCGGATGTGCAATTCGGTGATGGAAACATGAACTAACAACGACGATGACGGAGGTCAAATATATCAATCACGATCTGACATATGAAGGAGTTTTGATGAATCTTGATCTGGAAAAAAGCCAATAGACATGAGTTAACTTCTGTTTAGCTTGTACGATAAACACAAACTACAATTTCATACTAGCAATGCACTGAGTTGTGCGATTGTTGCTGTTCTGATAAGCCATCTGACAAATTCTTTGAACTTCTGGAAAACTTCTGACAAATTCTAACGCCTTATGGTGAAGGTAGACGAGAGGCCGAAGAGAGAGAGAAAAAAAAAACAGAGACTGATTCTAAAAGGCAGGGTGCGCTAACGCTTAGACATGTGGGAGTTCTTTTTGACAATTCAGAAGTGATGCGAACATCTGTGCTACCGTATGGGTGCATGTTAATCAAAGCACTCTACTTGTTTCCTGTTTTTAATGATCATCTAACTCCTACTTAAATTTGTTTTTTAACGCACATCTATGAGATGAAGAGTTCTGATGTACTGAAGCTTTTCAAATCTTGGTCATTATTTGTTCTCTGATGCTGACTATGGAATCTGGCGCTGTTTAACAAAATGGAGTAATAATGTTCACACAACGAGAAGCAGATGGAAGACATAAACAAAAGCTTGGTGACGAACGCTGAATAGATAATCGTTTCTGAACTCTATCATATTTGTTTTTGTTTTTAATTTCTGCAATTGACTACGTAATCAGTCAAAGATTGATGCTTGGATCTATTGTGCAACTTCTGTTTAATTATTATTTTGTGCGTTGCGTGGAACATATTATTCAGAAGTAGATTATGTACGCAATTGACTCATATACGCAAACAATATCTTATTATGCAGAAGCAAATCATATATGCAGTTGTGCAGTTGTTTTTTAGTAGGTTGTTGTGACTCTTAGTTTTGAGTTTTGCGTTTTATGAGCCAATCTCTGTCATGCGATTTGTTGTTCTTTGTGCAAGTATTCACAGTTATGCTTTGTTTTAGATCACGAGCTTTGATAGCTACAATTCGGATTTGTGTTGCGGTGGTCAAAACTATATATACATATGTCATTGCTGAATGTTCATAACATTGATTAAACTATATGATCTTGCTCAACACTCTTAATTTGATCAAATTCCATCCAAAGAATGGATTTATCAATCGAATAACAAGCCATATTCCATGTTATCAAGTGCGTAAAGCTACTGTACATTCTCGTAGAGTGAATTCCTTTCTCTAGAATACGAAGGTGTATTCCATTAAAGAGATGCCTAGATGCGGTTAAGTATGATCTTTTAATCTATTAAACATTATTCAAAGACATTATTCAGAGATAAGTTGGATGATTATTCCTCTGCAATGTTGTGCTACCTTATTATGCGCTGTTTTTCATGATTTTCTTCATCGCTTTTATTAATGGTGATAACTGACATTGTAATCGTTATGGCATGAGCACGTATTGGAATGATCCACATTTTGGTATGAGGTTATGAATAATCTAATCACATTTATATTTTCTCTTTGAGTCTTTATGGTACCTGAGCTTGCTCAAAGCACCCCGCATGTGCCGATCGATTTTGGCGGATGAACTGATCCAACATCCGAGCATCTACACGACCCGACTTTGGTGAACCCGACGTGAACAAACGGCATTGCGACCCAGGTACAACCGACGGGAAACAAATTCCAGGTATTTATATTTGAATTTTTTTGGCTTGCATATAGTTAAAAACAAACATGAGTGCGAATGTCGAAAACCTTCTGCATGAAATGGAAGCACGATTAGTTTCCTCTATAGATTTAAATCTTAATTCCAAGTTTGAGTCCTTAAACTCGTTTCTTTCAATCTTAATTACAGTCGTATCTGATTTTAATGCGAATCTTAAGTCAATAGATACTCAATTTGATCACGAGTTTAGGAAGTTAGAAGGAGTTCTTCATTATGAACTATCAAATTTAAATGAACAGATGGAAACATTAGCAAATCATGTAGAAGAAATCTCTTCATTTAAAACTATTGGTCAAGACATTGCAAGTTTAAAAGAGAACATTGAAAGGTTAAACAATGAAATACATGATAGTGATACATGTGAATGCAAAGATAGCTATCAAGTACGAGTTCAAAGTAGATCTATGTCTTCTATTGACCAAAATCCTTTACCCGATTATAGAAGAGTTGATCCTAGGGCATTATATCAAAGACCAAAGAGAACTGTAAGATGCTTTTGGTGTGACCAACTAGGTCATACTTATAGGAATTGTATGGCCTATGAGAAAGCATGTAGGCAACACTTGGTATTAGAAAATGAACACAAAATCTGTGATTATCATACGAAGGATTCTTTACACTTGAACCTAGGTAGAGGTGGGATGGTAAAATATTTTGAACAAAAACAAGTAAGATCAAGATCAAACAAACAAGTGAAAAAACACTGGAGAGTAAAACGTGAAAATACCACAAAATCTAATGATCAAGACAATAATATGATGGATAACCCACAAGTTGAACTGATGATGCAAGATATTAAGCCAAATGATAAGCAAGAACATGAGAGATCAACTTATGAGAAAATAGGAAAATATGAAAATTTACATAATATTTCAATTGATTCTGATGATCAATCACTTGAAGATGAGAAAATTGAAAAGATGGAAGAACAAGTGAATCTTGAAACCAGCAATCAATCTAATACTAAAGGGAAAATTGAGAGATCTAAACAACTAAGAAATGCAAATGAGAATGCAAACAATGAGACAAGTTTTAATGTAAAAGAACAAGAAGTTTTTGAAAACATTATCAAACAAATTACACAAAATATGAATAAATCAACTAAAACCATTAAAAGGAAAAATGAGTTATGTATGCAATAAATTTTTGATGTCTTGTATTAAAAGTAAAGTTATCTACTAATGTGTTTTGAATAGTTATTTTGACAAAACAGTTACAAGAGGCTAAATTGATAAGAGAATATGTTATGATCAAGTTTATGATTGTTTATGAATGTTTTCATCCATGGCTAATATTTATATGGGAGTTACAACCTACTTCCTCATCAAAAAGGTATTTATATGGGAGTTACAACCTACTTCCTCCTCAAAAAGATATTTATATGGGAGTTACAACCTACTTCCTCATCAAAAAGGTATGTATATGGGTTTTGTTTTACTTTCTTTCTTTATAAAAGAAAAATTATGAATTTCATTAATGAATCAAATATAGCTTTTCTAATCAATGTTTTGAGTGATTTAATGCAGATCAAGCAAGAAAGGACGAATTGATGGAAGCTCCAAAATATGACTCAATATTACTTCGGTTTTTTATAGATGGATTATCTAAAAGTTTTTGAATTGATATATTTGGTTTAAATATTTTTTATAGATGGATTATCTAAAAGTTTTTCACGAGTTTTTTTTTCAAGATATTTTTCAGGTTCAAGATGAAGAATGGGAGTTTGTTGACAACAAAGTTTTTCTTCAAGAGTAGAATATGAAAAACCTTTTACTTCTAGTTTTGCACCATTTTGTATCCCTTTGCATTTAAAGTATGCATCAAATTTATGTACAAACACATGTTCAGCTTTTCCCTTAGATGCACGTTTATTTGCACCATTATCAAATTGTAAAATGCATTATGAAATCTGCGAGAAAATTCTAAGTATAGGAGATAGAAAACCTCTTCATCAAAAGCTCTTATCCCTTATGCACCATGATTTTTGAGAATGCACATAAAGTATGCATGTGGTAGGGTCACACTATATGACCATGCATTTAGGCACGATCTGATCTATACCCATGCACATATGAGAGACTGTAAGGATGAATGTATAATCACATTGCTATGTATGTGAGTGAGTGCACAAGCCTAACCATCCGAACCCTCTTACCTTACTCATTGCACCATATTTATTTTTTATGCATTTTAAAGTATGCATTTATAGGGCTAATTACGCAGCCGTGCATAAGGCACTTTCTTTTTAACCCATGCACATGCTATGAAGTTGATCATCAATATACAAAATGATTTTTAATATTGAAATAGAAAACAGGTTTTGTTTGGCGCATCCGGAGGATGCACAGGTTTGGTGGGGGTGAGTGTCGTAGAGATTCTCATCTCTACTCTCGCTTCTACCTACTTCAAATCCGAATATTTTTCGGCACAAAAGTTCACGATATGATTTGCGCATATCAAAGAAATCCGTCAAGTTGCTAGAGGAAGGGTCATCGATACCATTCTCTATTTCATAGAAAAGCAGTTATTTCGGAATACATCCAATAATTGTTGTGGTTGTATAGATTACAGGATATACCAAAGATCAAAAGCAATGAACATGTGCATTCTAAAGCATCGTCTACAGTTAGTTCTAGCAATGTCCAGCTTCATGATGCGCATGTATTAAAACAGACGAGTGGTTTTATTCTTAAAGTAAGTGAAAAGGAAAACTAAAGGAAGGCGGAAGATTAAAGGCAAAAAGAAGGTGAGGTAATTACAGGTTGGAAGCAAGGCACTCACAAAAATAGGAAAGGAAAAGCTATGTTCGTAAAAATTGTGGGGATCGGCTGGTTATTGGTCAGAGATAACAGAGGGTCGTGCGATGCGGAAAAAGGAGGGGAAGAGGAGATACCGTACAGGGAATCAGGGCAGAGGAGAATGACCAGATAAATATGATCTGAGAAAGAGAAGGGGCATCGTTTCGGAGGGTGGTGGCCAATCGACATTTTCAGAGAGGAAGAGCTGTGCTGAATGGTTTTTTATGATGATTGACATGAAGAAGGACAGTCTTGACAGGACACACTGAACTACCACGTCACGCAGAATCAGGAGATCAAATTTTGTTTTAGTTATGATATCGATGTTCTGATAGGAGAAAAGCCGAGGCTCTGACATTGAGGTTGAAGAAGCGCATGATTAATGGTAATCATTTGAGGAAAATCTGGGAAAACTCTTTCTTCAGTAATAGAGGAGGAGGTGACTGCCGTCCTGCTAGAGAGAAGGGGAGTGGACGCTTGCTGCAGAAGAAAAAGGAGGACATGTGATCGGACTCATGAAGCGCTATTCTGGCAGATGTTTAATCTGAGGCATGGGTTTTCTCATGATTGGAAACCCAATTCTCGGTGGTTCTCTTACTGACTACTTTTTCTGAGGACCTCAAAGACGTTAACTACGCATGATAAGTAGCTGAGGATTATCTGATCTTAACGCTTATTCTGAAGCGTTTTGAATTGATAACTGAAGCAGAGATGATAACGTTTCTGTTAAAACTGGGAAAATTCTACTTATGCTGATGGCGAACTACAATTGCATTATTCTACCGAGCTGAAGGCGAACAATATGGATTATGTTTTGAAGGTTAGCAAATGTATAAATTACATTATTTGAATATTTTTCAGTTGCGCTCCAAATACGTCGTGCTATTTTTTATTGATATCAACAAATTTCTTTTTAAAGATGTCATATAAAGCATTGTAACTAAAGAGGTATCGAAACAATTTATTTGGAATTCCTATTTACTCCTGAACGTGGTGCTTACATCTATTTTTTTCTAACCCTTCAAGTTTGCTATATCAGCGATGAACTAAGTTTGAAAGTATGTGCACCTGAAATGTTGACTGGATTTGAATGAATGCAAATTTGTTTTCCCATGCTGAAAATGATTAAGTCCTTAGTGTCTGCTTAACATAATGTTAAATGAAACATTTATGACTAGATACTCTGCGAAATACGAGTCCTTGTCTTTCCTTTCGCGCGATGAAACGCTTTAGATCTAATGATACATCGATTTGAAAATGTGTTTGAAAGTGTAATTCGCAGCTTTATAACAAGTTATGAATAGTAACTTATGAGTTTAATTCACTGAATCATCTCGGAATGACCCTATTGCAAGTAAACACAGAGATGTTAATTTCATTGTCAATGACAGGAGGAAGTGATGGGAAATTAATGAGATACAGAAGTTAATCCTTCAATTAGCATGGAGGGAAGAAGGTCTTTTGAATTATACTATGATGATGAATCATTTAGTGCCGTTAGCATCAACGAAGATCTTTTACACATTCTGAAAATTTATATCCCAACACTTGAACTTGTCAATCTTTTGTTAAGTTAGAACACAACCTCAACTTTCGCGTGCTCTAACTTTGGTTTTCCTATGCGAGTCATGTGCATAATTGATTGAGTTGACTATATATTTATATAGGTTCATGATCGGAATATACTACTTCAAAGCTTATTAGTTAATGTTTCTAGCTAAATTAGAATCTTCAAAGTTGGATTGTGTGATGAATGAAAGAAAATACGAAAACGAGGGAATAATGAAAGTAAAGATGACTGCCAATAATTAAAATGATCTATTTGAATTCATCTAGCAATGGAATTGATCACGATATCTAGAGAATTTCTAGTCGTGAGTTAATATGCACTTACATGAATTTGTTTTTTGAGGCATAAGGAAAATTTCGTTCATTTGCATATAGATTCTGATCAATTATATGATGAGTGAGGCTAAGACTCATGAAGGAAATACTCTTTTGTTTAAAGCTCATACGTTTATATTAGTCCTTTAACTTGACTCCAGTTGCTAACCATTTCTTGAGTTTCCATTTCACCTGAGTTGCTCCAAGCACTTGGCGTGCGCCGTATTTTCGGCGGTTGGCTTGATCCACCGACCGTCGCTTTCGCGCCGACACCGTAGAGTCTAAGAATTCCTCAGTTTCATTAGTAGCATGGTCCATGAGTGGCTGCACTATGTAGGTCGCTGGAGACCAGTTGTCTAGCACTTGTTGTAGATCTATTGTTCCCAGAGACAACAAATCCTGATTAGTAGTTAAAAATGCTTCCTCCTCCTTGCCTAACAAACCCTCTAACATGTGCATTGGTTCTGCGACATGGGCCGTTTGTGCATCTCACAAGGCTTTATGTCATCTAAAGGAACCACATATTTATGGTGGTTGCATTTAAAGATAAGCTCCTGTGTAGAACAATCTCGTAACATTTTGGTCTACTTCAGCCAAGGTCTACGGAATAATAAATTATAATCCAAACTGGATTGAGGTATGTCCATAACTACGAAAGTCATTTTACCCTATCAGGTGATAGGGATATCTCGTACTAACCCGATCGCTGAACTTGGGACTAATAGGCCATATGCACCAAAAAGTACAGGTTCCATATGGATCCATCCAAGCTTTTTACAAAGTGCCACTGTGGTAATATTCATTCATAACCCTCCATCAATTATTACATGAGAGATCTTATGATTTTTGAACCACAACATAATTAAGGGTACAACATGGTCTATCATAGAGTCAGCTTCCGAACTAAGTGTAGCCATGGCCGATGCACGAGTGGAGCTGGGATCAATCTGCTGTTGGAACTGCTGTTCGATACCTGGCACTAAAGTTGAGAGATGTCCCAAGGGGTGGTTATCGGAGCTTTAGATAAAATGTCCCATGCTACACTTGAACTAGTCAATTTCATTGTTGTTTTCGATGGGATCACTGGCCGTACTGTGACCAGGTCCAGTGTGGATTTTCTTGATTGGTCAGCTCTCTATCGAGTAACTGGTACAGGATCAGGAAAGACTGGTGGTTCTTCTCTAGCCCATTTGAATGCCTTGGCATACAACCAAGTGGAGTGCCTTATCGGAATGGGTCTGAACCATTGCTGCCTGCATATCCACTACTGAAATGTGAACTATGTTTGCCATTGGGCTTTGTCTCTCCTTCTTTCATTTGTCGTATTCGTGGGCTTCTTTACAATGATGGTGTATATGGTCGATATCCCTACAAAAATGACATTTAGGTGGAGGCAAGGCCATACTGTTACTTGTCTACCCTTGGTTCCACCGAGTCTGACCAAAGTTACCTGCCTGTGGTCCCCTATAATTGTTGTAAACTAGGTACGCTGCATTTGTAGATGAGGCAGTACATAGCTCATGGCTGCTTGTCCCTGCTCCAGAAGAACTGCATTTATAGCCAGCCTATTCTTTGTCTTGGCATTGTAAGGGTAAGTTTCTGTTGAATGGTTGGCTGTGTCACAAATAGCACAGTAAACTTGATTCAGTACATAGTTTGTTGCTACATGGCTATGGTTTTTACATTTTGTGTAGTTAACCTATTTTAATAGATCATCATTTTTATTTTTTCTAGCATTTTAACCACTCCATGTCTTTTGTGAAACCGCCAACCTCATGCTGCAATTGGAGCACTATTATTGCATCTACGGTCATTCCGCTAACACAACGAATAATAATAACCTATTTTAGCTGGGGGTTCAATCCATTAATAAACCATTGTGTTATTACATCATCTCGAAGATTTGCATGGGTTGGGGGTAGTTGTCGTAAGTGTGTGCAGAACAAGGTGGCATATTCTTGCACACTCTGATGCATTTTTTGTTGGTTATTCTGAAAATACTCGAGGATCTCTGTAGCATTTTTCTTTAGTCTAAAGCATTGTAAGAAAGCATTCTTCACATCATCATATAGGCCTGAAGGGGTTAGTATCATACTCAGTCAACCAGGAGGCTGCTTCGTTCACTAAGGTCAATTGAAACACTATAGCTTTGTATGCTAGGTCCACTGGATTTTTTAGTAATGCATAATTAATCTCAAAAGTATGCACATGGGTGTCTGGGTCATCATCGAGGAAACCTCCAAATTTTGCATATGTAACCCCTATAGTGGATGGCCTCCGTTGACCACCCTGCTGTTGTTGCGATTGTTGATTCTCGTTGTCTGCCATGACTTTGGGATTGGGATCTACTGGTTGTTCAAAATCATGCATAAAAAATGATTCTATAGGTTGATCTATTGCACACTTATCCACAGAGCCCTTGAGTGGTATTGGTTCACTCATGGGAATTCAAGTCTTAACAAACATGCTGGATCCCAATCTTTTGATAGGTAATTAGTGAAAGAAACCTTCCTATTACTCCACAAGTTTAAGGATTCATCTTGTACAAATGGCTCAATAGGAGTACTTGGTTCAGGGCTGCAATCAGTAGTTTTCTCAATAGTTCCAATAGATCTATTGGTTTCTTCACCAAATCATTCGATCTTTCAGTAGGCATTGAAACCTCACCTAATTTGAAAGTACCACTGAAAATCGAACCATTTCCATCGGACTCTGCATCGAATACCGAACTGTTGTCGGAAGGAAGTGGATTTTCACCGAGTTCGGTACCGATACCACTCACCGAATTGTACCGAACTCAATTTCGGTATGCTTTGGAACCCAAAAAATAAGGAAGTGTTGTGGTGCGACCCCACTAGTTTGTGTTATGTCTTCCCCCTCAGATGAATTCTCTTCAATATTACTGCATGGTGGTATCCCTAGTGTACTATTCATTTTGCAAGGATGTTTATCGTTTTGGTATTTAGGATTGGTTTTGCCTAAATGTGTTACATGCATGTATAATGATGTCTTCTCTCAAAAGTATATTATAGGCTCTTGTCAGGAATTATGTTCCAAGCCCCATGGCCGGCGCGAGTGTTAAAGCTCTATCCTAACTTTACTGTATCTGGTTAAGATAAGAATGATAGAAATACTCTACAAGGTTCTTGGGTTGGACAGGGGTCTATAAAACAAAGGCCCGATAGTATTTTTCCCACTTTACAAACTAATCAGTTATCATAAAGAATGCTACAAAGACATGTTATTATTAACTTCTTAATCTCTTAGACTTCCATGAATTATAAGTGCAACCGTACTTCTTATCAACACACTGCTCCGAGTGTCTCCTTACTCAGAGATCCTCATCCCACAATGACCATTACATGATTAACTACTACCAGATTCACATATAATACTGAGCAATATACAATAGATGCCAAATACTTTATCATCAACATGATTACGACAAGTGCACACCAACTTTCAATCAAAATTCTTTAATAGTTAATTACTTCAACCAAAATAATCACTTATCTGTACTTAACGACACCAAACAACTTCTATAGACGCATAGAATTGGATAACAACAAGTCTGCACTCGATCGCTCTGCCATAGACAGTCTAGTGCGGATTTGTCGAGCACCTCTCCACCGTTAAGCGACACAAGTACATTCCCTCTTTTATATTAATGTGATAAAAACATACATCGCTTTGACCATTACAGCGTTTCATCAAAGTATTTACAAAAATGGCTATGAATATTACAAAGGTTAATCCGGTGGCCTAAAAGGTTGTTGCCATGAATAGGGTAAGGTTTGAACTAAGTGGACACTCCATGGCTTTCTTTTTTGCATCACATCAATGTTAAAGTTTTCTTGTTCTTCCCCCTTATGAACTGGACGATTCCATTGGGCATGAGTGGGAGAAAGGCAACAAAAATAGAGGTTATCTTCCTGAGCATGTTCAAAATCATCAGCAGAAAATTTGAACCTTCTTGCTTTGATTTCTTATCCATGGGTGTTCATCTACCTTTCACAATATCTTGAGTTTAACAATCTTGAAAGGTTTAGTGGACGCATCAAGAAATTAAGAGGAACTATGAGATGTATCCTCATAGGTTTACGCATATTTAATAACTTATTTTAACATATTTGGTCACCTCAATCTTAATAGATTAATCCAATCCTCCCATTGTTTGGAAATAATATAACCCCTTGATCTTAAGAATAATCTCATGATACTAGGGGAAGATAAGTAGATAGAGGGAGATTACATTGAGTCACCCTATCCCACTCCTCCCGATGATGCTTCTCCTCATTCTCCAATAGAAACTCCTTGAGAAATAATACTTCAAATTCTTTCCGTTCTCTAGGGAGAGTATCAACGTCCTTTAAAGTTAAATATCACTTATATGCTCTTGGTCCTAATGAAAACGGATCTTCTAAAACTCTAAACTATGGTGGTGTTCACTTAAGTTGATGCAAATTGTTCCATTTTTTAAGAAAGGTATGTACAACATCCTAATTCTAGTCTCTATCATTGCCAAAAATAGGTTTCAAGTCCTTAACTAATGGAGCATCACAACTAGAATTTCCTAAATGAATCTTCAAGAACTCTTTTGGGGTTTTTGTGTATGATCTACGGTTCTTGAGAAGAAGTGTCTAGCACGTATCTTGGTGTTTTAATTCCTTAAGAGAGCTAGCTAAAGTATGCAAAATCGTTATAACGTTTGAGTTCATCCAAGCAAAGTAACATGATGTTTGTGTGTGAAAAACTTGTCATACATATCGATATCCTATTCTTGTTCATGCACTTCTACAACTTTATCTAGAGTTTTTGGGTTTTTGGTTTGTGAGTTTTCAGTAGTAGTGTCTTGCATAATTACTTCTTCCATGCCTAAAATTACATTTACAAATGAAAGAGCATATAAAATCCAAAGGATAACTTCAGTGACCATCCCTTGACCTTCACTCTAGCCTTGTCCCAAATGAAGCTCATAGTAGATGATAAACACCATGAAGTGGATAAAAAGTAATGTCGTGCACAAATACCATCTAATGAATGAATGAAAGAAACACTTATAACACATGCTATTACAAAGAATAATTAAAGATTCATATATGCAAAACTAAAAGAAATGGATACCAAAGCTTTGTCAAAGACTCTCAGAGCACGGTAGGATTTGATCTATAGCAAAACACCTCCATGCCAAGGTGGGAAGCATAAGTGAAATACACGATCATTGAAGACGTCACCAACACCACCCAAGGATAACCAAGAAAGTAGGATTGAGGACTATTTCTGGTAGCAAAACAATCAAATGAAATCTATTCCTAGGAAAATCTGGACCATTAGAAAGCCTAATAAAAAATTTCAAAAAGATTGAAAAATCTGTATGGTTGAATCTTTGAGTGGAGAGCAACAAGCATTGAAGTTGGCAGGTCACACAAAACCACCGACAAAAAGTATTTCTTGAAGAGGCAACTTTGTAGAGTTTCAAAATCAAGCTTTAATGGAGATCTCTTGAAATATGAGGACTAGGCGTGTATGATTACAAGGTGGCATCATTACTACAAAATCTATATGATTTTGTATGATTTGTTTAGTTTGGGTGTTAAATTATTGATGTGACCATAAGTGGTTCTAGCTTCGATCATGACTCTCTTCCACCACTTGAGAGATGAAAAATGACTCTTCTCCCGACCAATGCCTCTTCTTTATAGCTAATGGAACTAGGGGTTGTGGTTTGCTAGCTCTCTTGAGTGAACTCTTGGACAATGTCCTAGTCCACTTGAGTTATCCTTGATAAATGTCTTGGTTCACTTGAATTAACTAAAGTAAGAGCTTGTAGAAGCTTTGGATAAAATTTGCAGCACTCTTAGTGGGGATCAGACCTATGGCCTCATGGTTCCTACCCCAATTTTTTACCTTTTAGGCCAAGATCATTGCTTGGTTAAGTCTCAATGTGCATTTGACTATCCTCACCTCTAGGGGTACTCATAGTTTGCTAGAAGTTACTTTAGAACATTCCTTCCCCATTTCCATGATTGGCCTAAGATTCTTTTTGCAAGCATGCCACTAGTGGCCTAAGATCCACTTCTTTTTTCCATTTCCACCCATGGCCTGAGGTGCTTGGTTAACCATCATGTCCATCTTGGATAGGTCCAAGGTCTATGGCTCCCACATAGCTAGAGCGAGATGCTAATGAGACTCTTCATTGAATTGCATCAGGATCTAAAATAAATAATTCCAAAGCTTCTTTCAAGGCTATTTCTAAGGCCCTTCCACAATTATTGACTAACCAAGAATGTCAAGAGCTACATAGTGGACAAATCTTCTGGCTACTTAGTATGCCAACAGGCTTTGAGTGGGAAATGGTGGAAATGGGTTTTGGCCAAGTTGGGTACTAAATTAACTTATTGCAAGGGCATGCATCTCAACCTGGTAGGATGTGCAATTAGTGAAGTTGGAAAGAACTTGCAGAAATTTCCTCTAGACTAGCGATCCAAATAGGAGGGGTGTGCCCAAAACCAAGTGGAACTTTTGTGTTAAGCATAAAGATTCTAATGGGTTGGGCATTCTCAATGTTGGAGGAAAAGTAGATAAGATGGCTGCCAAGTGGATGACCAAAGCATGGTGTAATGCGAAAGCTTCATGGGCAAAATTGATTCTCAGAAACAAATCTTCTCTTATGCTAAAAAGAATCCCTAGGTGGAAGGGACTTGATCTACTCACTTTGATGTTTTCTCTACATCTGGTGACTCCAAAATCTTTGTCCCTAGTATGCTCCATATTAAAGAGTTGGAACAAGATGAAACTATACAGAAAGGTTAATGAAGACTAGAAGTGTTCAATTGGGATTATGCAAAATGATTTTATTTTGTTCCCTATTAGGGGAATCAAAGAATTTGATTTGGAGAACCTCCAAAGAGCAAGAAGCTATGGAACAAAGAATTTTGTAAGAGTAAACATATTTGGAACCATAAGAGAGGACACTAGGGGAATCAAAGAAGTTGACTCGAAGAACCTCCAAAGAGCAAAGACGTTATGGAATAAAGAATTTTGTAAGTGTAAACATATTTGGAACCATGAGAGAGGACACTAGATGAGATGTAAGGACATATACCCAGCTAGGAGAGTTGATTATGATGGTTGGTGTCTACTGAGACACATAATCAACTCTTGCAAAAACTCAAAGACACATCTCCTTCTTGGGAATGATCCACCCTGGATTGGAGGGTTAAGATGGACCAACGATGAAAAATTGGATAAAACTTTGAGGATCCATAAGCACCTTGAATAGCATATCTCCATTAACAAGAGATGGTGCCTAAACTAGTCTAATATCAGATGGCAATTTAAGTGCGAGGACCTATGACATCCTCTCATTGAGAGAAAAAAATCCGTACTTATGTGGAAAATTCTCCATTGAGGAATTTGGGCCAATGCCAAAGCTAATAAAATCTGAAGTGTAAGCATTACCTACAGGGCAGAGAGGGCCTTGATCACCTTTTCTTTTCATGCCCAAGGAGTCACTCAGTTTGGCAATCCCTTACCTAGACTTTGAGTTTAGAAATCAAACCAATTTGGAGGCAAGTGTTACTTGGAGAAGCAATTGGTTGCTCTTCTACCTTGTGGAATGCCATCAACGTGGAGGTGCTTTGGAAGATATGGAAAGAAAGATGTGCAACCAACTTTGATGACCATCCGAAAGAATGGCCGATTGAAAACTCCCTCATCTTGTTAGGGAGAACAATATTGTATTTGTAAGAAATCACCACCTTTCAGACACCATATGATTCTTGTCTTGGAAAACAACAAGATTAGAAGAAGGAAAACAACAAGCTTAAAAGAAAGTGGGTCACTCATGAGGGTGATGAAAAAGCTATTAACCTGTTCTAGAACTCTCTTTGAGCTGTTAGTCTCCTTCCGAATTTTAGGTCTTCACTTTTGTATCATCACAATTATTATGCCTTTGGGGCATCCTACCCGTACTTTTTGGGATACACGAGATCCAAAGGGCACTAAGCCCATTCACTATACAATTGTTCTTTTATAAATTCAAACATGGGAGATTAGGCCCCGACTAAACTTCCTTAAAAAAACATTCTTTTTCCATTTTAAATATTTTCTTTCACCAAATGAGAATGAACTATAAAGGATTCTAGGGAATATCCTTGAGCCCATGATTGAATCTAGGGAGCATGGTTCTATCTCTTTGTGGGATTCACCATTTTATTCAACTTGAAAAGAGGGGAATGTTTTTTTCAAGGGATCTGACTTATTTCCAAGTGATACATTCTTTTATTCCATCTTTCCACTTAACTATAGAATCTTTGTACAAATAATTGCATGCATAATTTTTTCGAGTGTGTTGATGTGCAATAAGAGTAGATCCAATCCACTTGCAATCAAAGACTATTAGTACACATGGTGGATAGGTGTATCATCTTTGTACCAAGTAATCTCCCACACAATATCACTCGTGTGTGCATGAGCATGATCTACCATCACCAATCAAGTACATGATGTGATCTAACCACCACTTTCCATGATCTGTGATGAGAAATGACCTAATCATGATGAGGAAACAATTACTTCATTCCTCATCATGATGAGGGGACACCCAATCACAACGAGGTCCATAGGATAAGTGAGTGGACCATAAAATTTTGATGATCCAAGATCTCCTTGTTGTGTGAAATTTGTTTTGTTGGAGACCTCCATAAGTCTTTTGAACTGTAAATAACCTCACTAGAACTCTCTTCAAAACATGCTTCAACACCATATGAAGCTTGGTATAATAGAAAACCAGATGTATCACACTTGAGAGCATTTGATTGTACTTGCTATGTTTTAATATCATGAACTAAGAATCAAACTCCATGAAGATAAAAAAGATGTGTATTCAGAGGGTATGTAGGTGAAAAAAGGGGTATATTTGCTACAACCCCACAACCAAGGAGCTAAAGGCAAATGAAGATGATGAAGGAAGGACTTCGAGAGGAAATGAAGAAGTAGAAAGCATAGTTCTTTGTAGACTGAAGGAATGAAACAAACACTCACCATGGAGTGGAGATAGTCCTATATCAAAGTCAAAACAATGTTGTAGGGAACAAAGGCAAGGCTAAGTTCACATAGATTGAAGATGATGAAGATTTGTGGATAAAACTTAATATAGAACTCTCATGGACATAAAGGAAACCATCTTCAACCTTATATTCCATGTGACTTTCTATATCATGAATGGCTTCAGAACTTGGAGAAACTAATGCTTCCATCGTGTCCAAAACATGCCCAAACCCTAAGATCGACTATCTACTTGCTTGATTTTGACATGCAAAGGCCTTGTCTCAGATTACTGAGATCATCAATTTGTAATTGCTATTGAACACCTATATAAGGAGGGCTTGGCCACATAGATCCTCAGTCTTGCCAATACCAGTCTTGGGATCTCAAGGATTCGTGATCTCCAAGTAAGTACTTTCCAAGTTGCAGTTCAAGTTCTAGTCTTGTTCCGAATTCTAGTCTTGTCTAGTTTGGTATGTTGGACGTCTTATTGTATTCTCTTATAATCTCATAGTATGAGATCCTATCTAATTAATTCTTATACCTAGTCCATATCCCAAAAGGGAGTTCTTGCAATCTAGATATATTGTTTTATACCTATGGTCCCAGGTTGTGGGCTCTCTTGCATCCTATCTAGTATATGTTTCCATACCTGTCAGTCTTAGGTTGTGGAACTTCTTGTATGATTTTATAATCTTGTATTATTTGCCCTACATAGGTGAACTTGTAATTAGAAGTATAGTTCCAAAATCTTGCCCAATCTTATGAAAGGGAACAATCTAATGCTCCCCTAACATTTTGACTAGGTTACCCTCATCAAGATTAGGCATCATGGAGGTTATTCATAGAGAAATAATTTTTTCTCTTAAAAACAAGTCAAGGAGATAGGGGAATAATAAAAAAGGATTCAACACCAAAATATTTAGGATGTAATCAAAGATCCTCAAAAGACAAATGAAGGAGTTGCAAATCATAATAAATTAATCTTCTTCAAGTACCCCCATGGCAAGTAATATGAAAAGAAATTTGATGGGGAAATATCAAAGTTTTGAGGATTTCTACAACAAGTGAATCTATTTATAAGGATGCAACCAAAAAGGTACCCTGACAATGTTTCTCAAGTAGGACTTATAGGAACTCTATTGTGCTTCCCTATTATTTCATGGTTTGCAGCTATCCTTGAGAAGGATATGGATATTTTATATAATTTCAAGGCTATTGTTGGAGAGCTCACATATTCTTTTGAAGACTCCAATTTTTCATGTATTGCCAAAAGAAAGTAGAAAGCTACATCAAAGAAATAGGCCTGCTACTATTTATGCATCCGAATCATTGAAGAGACAATGTATTATGCTTTTATTTTGGAGAAATTGACCATATGATATCCAAATGTCCTAGAAAGAAGAAACAAATTGGATTCAGGACTTCCATAATCACCATACCAAATCAAAAGAATCATCAACAGAGTCAAAATAGAATACATCCCACCATGAGAATCATGCAGTTGATGTTGCACTGTACTACAAACCCTTTCTAGTATGATCATGGATATCCATCATCATCATATTCAAGTACTACATATCAAGAACTCTACAAAGACCGAGAGCTATGGAGATTCAAGTCCAAGATTTTGAACCTTAAATTCCATGTGAGTTTCTATTCACATGATTGGTTTTAGAGTTTTTAGAAACTAATGCTTCCGTTGCATTCACAACATGCTGAAACCCTTAGATGGACTATCTACTTGCTTGATTCTAACATGTAAAGGCCTTGCCTCAGATTGTTGACATCATCAATTTGTAGCCACCCTTGAACAACTATATGAGGGTTAGACCACATACATCCTCAGTCTTGGAAATACTAGTCTTTAGATCTCAAGGAAACATGCTCTCCAAGTAAGTACTTTTCAAATTCTAGTTCCAGTTCTAATCTTATTCCTTGTTCTAGTCTTGTCTAGTCTAGTATCATGGACATCTTTTCTTATCCTCTTGTAATCCTATAATATAAAAAGAGATCCTTTCCAGTTCTTTTCTTGTATTTGTCCATCTCCCTCAAGGGAGTCCTTTTAATCCACGTATATTGTTTCATACCTATGATCTTGGATTGTGGGATCTCTTGCATCCTTTCTAGTCCAATTTTCCATACCCATTGGTACTGGGTTGTGGGAATTCTCATATTATTTTCCTTGCATGGGTGATCTTGTAATCAGAACTATAGTTCCAAAATCTTATCCAATCTAGGCAGAGGGCACAATCTAGTGCTCCCTTGACAAGATCATCATGCAAAGAAGAGGGAGACCTCGAAGACATACAACAAGGATCCAAATAAATGGAAAGATGAAGTAAGGAGGTTTGATAGGGTAAGGTATCCAATTGAGAGGGTTACATATGACTCATTAATGGCTAGGAACTTTGCATATATGAGAAAATTTATTGAAGAACCCACATGCTTTGAAGAAGCAAATACATGTAGGGGATGGCAAGAGGCTATGCAAGAAGAGATTGAAATTTTTGAGGATAACAAGACTTGGAAATCGGTTCTAAGAAAAAAAGACATAGCACAAAATTTTGAACATTGGATGGCTGCAATGCAATCTGAATATGATTCTATCATGAAAAATGGTACCTGGCCTTTATGTGACTTGCCTCCTGGCAAGAAGGCCATTGGAACTAAGTGGGTATACAAGTTGAAGCATAAAACTGATGGAATAGTTGACATGTATAAAGCTAGGCTTGTTCCAAAGGGTTATGCACAGGAAAGAGGCATTGATTTTGATGAAACCTTTGATCCTACTTGTCGAATGACTATTTTTTCATAGCATGTGTGCACTTGCAGCTCATCATGGTTGGAATGTACATCAGTTAGACATTAAAACAACATTTCTGAATGGTGACTTGCATGAAGAAGTGTATGTTTTTCAGCCTCGTGGCTTTGTGCAGAAAGGGCATGAAAACCAGGTGGGTTAAAGAAGGCATTATATGGTTTTAAGCAAGCACCACGTGCTTGGTATGAAAAGATACATGCCTATATCATTGCACATGGTTTTGAGAATAGTCCAACTGAAAGCACCTTATATGTTAATCATGCTAATGATGTGCTTCTGATCATTGTGGTGCATGTTGCCACTAGTCCTCATGACATGCATATTGCTGATTTTAAGGCTGATTTGCATGCCTCATTTGAGATATCTGATTTGGGGCATTTGCATCATTATTTGGGCATTCGGTTTATGCAAGTTGATGGTGGAATGGCTTTGTGTCAAACGAAGTATATTGACACATTATTGCAGTGTTTTGGCCTTGAAGATTGTAAGCCTATTGCCACTCCTATGGAGATAGGTTTACGAGTGAGTCTTCATGATGTTGGAGATGCATTTGATGTTGTTCTCTATCAGCAGGTTGTTGGATGCTTAATTTACTTATGCATTACTCGGCCAGATATTCAGTTTGTTGTCTCACGGATGATTAGGTTTATGCATTTCCCAGGTGTCAATCATTCATAGGTGGTTAAGCGCATTTATGACTACTTGAGTGGGACCCAACTACTTGGATTGTTTTATCCCAAGGGGGGATCACTACCACCAAATTTGCATGCTTTTTCTGACAGTGATTAGGCTGGTTGCTATGACACTCATGTGTCCACCAGTGGTTTTTGATTCATGCTTGGTAGCTTGTGTATATCTTGGTTGAGCAAGAAGCAGCCTACTATGGCCAATTCCAGTTGTGAGGCTGAGTATAAGGTAGCTTTCACAGTGACTGTTGATTGTGTGTGGCTCAGATGCCTTATGGCTGATTTGGGTGTTGGTAAGTGTTCTGCCACCACCATCTTCACTAATAGTTAGAGTGCATTAGCAGTTGGGAGGAACCCTATGTTCCATGCTTGCACTAAGCACATTGAGGTGCATTACCATTATGTCAGGGAGAGGTTCTCTGCTGGGGAGATCAACTTGGCATATGTGCCCACGCAGGAGAACATTGCAGACCTTTTCATGAAGGCTCTGCCTAAGGAGAAGTTTAAAGCTTTCCACAAAGCTTTGGTCTTACTTCCATTTGTGGATTGATTTCACATAGCTTGGCACTTCCTTATACATGAGTGCCAGCTCCTTGTTCACCGCATCACTCTTAGGGGGGATTTGTTGATATATTAAGGTAGTGATATGTGTGAACACTCTAGGACTGTCGGGACATTTTTTTCCCTCTTTAGGAGGTTTTTTTCCCCCGGCTTGTATATATGCCTATTGCCCTAATGGGCTACTTATCTTTGTACATTCTAGTGGTAATACATTCAACATTGTGTGTTGTGCTCCAAGCTTCTTCTTGTTCCTTGTGTTGTTCACATGCTTCTGCAGACATCTAACTCCAACAGTTATGCTTGTTATGAGAACTCAAAGACAAGAGCCAAGAAGAATGTTGTAATCTTCTCAAGTTTCCAAGTGTAAAAACACTACAATGGCTCTAAAGATTCCTCTGACAAGGTAGTGGAATTGTTTCATCTTTTGAGCTAAAGAAATAAAATATTGGCTCACTCAATATGATGCTTTTGGCCTCAAATTGATGAGATCAACTCTTAGTTGGTTTCAACCACTTAAAAGAGGTAGATATAGAGGGTTGGATCACTTTCTAGATGAGGTCACATGAAATTCTCCATGATACAGATCAAGCATGAGATTTCATCCACAATCCATACTTTTAAGCAAGGCAAGCATGACTCTATGCACTCAGGTACTTGCCCATTTAACTATTACATATATAAAATAGCTCAAAATGTTGATATATATGCAAAATTCTAGATATTAGATTATTGCATGAGAAGAACTTGAATTAGAATATAAAAGAGAATCAAAGTTAGGAATGGAAAACCATCTATGAAATATGAAAAGAAAAATACAAGCCCCATTGAATAGATTGCGCAAGCAATAGCCAAACATTAGAGCATGAAACTGAGAATTATTTCCATGCAAAAGTTGTTGATGCCACCATGAAGATGCCTAGGCCATAATCACATGAAGATCTCCAACTAACTCAAAAGATCAAATCCACTTATAAATTCTATGTAATGATCGATTGAGTGGTGAGTTCTATATCATTTCACATGCATATAGATGGTTAATAATAACATTGGTTTCAAAGCTGTTAGGCCGCCGGAACAGAATGTAATAATCATTATTGGAAAATGTAGTTGGAAAGGATGCACATCGAAAGGATGTAGCATAATAGTTGTAGCCCTTTGATAATGAAAGAATGTGTGGAAGCGAGAGGCAGAGAGTGACACGTTGGACTATGGGTATGGGCGGTGTGCTTGCAAATTGGTTCCAATGCAAGTTACTCATATGGTTGTACTACTCTCTTACTGTTTTGGGTACTGAGTTAATGTGGTGATCTTTTCTATGTCCTATGTTCATTGGTGAAGTATAAGTTAATTGTGGTGGTGTGTTAATCGTCAGTAAGGAAATCTGTGTATTTCGATTGTGGCGAACACTTCGTTAATGTTGAGTAACTTGTTGATGAAATTAGTAGTTAAAGTCTGTCAGAATAGTCTGTGTACGGTAATGAAGAACATAGTGCAGTGAATGTTTGCATTGGCAAAAAATATATAGGGCCTCTATAATACAGACCCCTGACCACGCCAAGAACCCAGTGGTAGCTTTATCCCTGTAATAGTTTAACACTAGCGCCAGCCATGGGGCATGGAGTAGCCAGTCTGAGAGCAGATTAGGGTGGGAAGAAAGAATTCTATGATAAATGCATGTAACGCATCCCGGAGAATGTTATTAGAAGTACATAAGTGATCAGCATCCTTGGAAAGTTCCTAGCACATTGGGAACGCCAATGAAGGACAATCATTGGAAGGAAAGCGGGATATATGGGCTAGTGGAGTGGCACCTCAGTATTTTCTTGTTCAAGGACTACAGAGTATACCAGAAGTTCAACCAATCTCATCTATTGAAAGTACAGTCAATGGAGTAGTCATTGATTTCGGTGACAGTTTGGTGAATTACAGTGACAATTTGGTGAATTCTGGTGATAGTTTGGTGAATTTTGATGACAGCTCAATTTTTGGTTTTGATCTCGGTGAAACTAGTATATTAGTGGATGAAAGTTCTGGTGAAAAGTTCATCTTTGACATGAAATGCGAGGATGTGATCGACTCAATGATATCATACAATCGGAGAATTTGCAAAGTGGCTATACGACACAGCAGCAATCAGGATCAACTTGTTCATGTAATTCCGAAGTGATACTTCCTCTTGATTTAGACAACATGAGTAGTACACAGCAACAGCAACAACAACAGCAACATCAACAATATCAACAACATCAACAACAACAGAAGCAGCAAAAAATACCCCCATAGTCGGTACCTGCCGGAGTTACGTATACTAAATTTGGTGGATTTCTAGGTGATGATCCTAATGCTCATGTTCATACTTTTGAAATTAATTATCTTGTACGCAACTATCCATCGGATCCGGCATATAAGGCTATAGTATTTCAATCTACCCTTGTTAATGAAGTTGCTCGCTGGTTATCCGAATATGATATTAATCATTTCAGTCAATATGATGATGTTAAGAATGCCTTTTTATAACATTTTTGATTAAAGAAAAATGCAATTGAAATCTTTGATCACTTACAAAACAATAGACAAAAACCACATCAAAGTGTGCAAGAGTATGCAATGTTATTCCGCACTCATCTACGATAGCTACCATTGACGCATGCTAATCTACCGGATGATGTGATTACCCAATGGTTCATTAATGGATTAAACCCCCAACTCAAACAAGTTATGATTATACGATGTGTCGACGGCATGACCTTGGATGCAGTCATTGCCATGGCATTATAGCTGGAGCATAAGGTTGGTGGTTTTACTGAAGATTTGGATTGGTTAACGACTTCCAAGAGCACGAACGATGATCCACTAAAAAAAGTATATTGCACCAAATGTAAGAACCCGGGACATACCACTTTAGCGTGTGCATTAAATCAAATGTATTGTGCTATTTGTAATACGATGATGGGCAAGTCAAGAGCCAACTATTTTTCCTGATCCAATATGGATGGTCTAGCAAACAGTACAGAATACACCACCAGAAGATAGGAATCCAGTCCAATTGTCGTTGAAGGACACACCGGACTTAATATCGAGGACGTTGAATCTTGATTCTATGTGGCATATTTTATCGAAAGCATCTATTACGATGCTATTGGGGCAACTATTAGCATTGGTCCCTGGTATGTGACAATAATTACAACAACAAATCAGTCCAGGATCGTCGTGCACGCCTACTACAACAACCATAAGTCCGAAACTTGCTTCTACAGTGGACCATGCTATTCCTTTAATTACGACATGGTATAAAAACCACAAAATTACACAAGTATTAATTGACGGAGGCTCACGTGTTAATATTGCCACAATTGCACTCTGTAAAACGTTAGGATGGACTCAGATCGACCGGTCTAGTTTTTTGTAAGAATGGTTGATCAATCTAGGGTACATCTAGCAAATTTGGTGCGTGATATACCCATTACCCTATAGGGAGTAGTGTTCAAAATGACTTTTGTTGTTTTGGAATTACCTAAATCAATTTTGGATTACAACTTACTATTCGGGAGGCCCTGGTTGAAACAACCAAAAGTGTTACAGGATTGGTCTGCACATGAACTTATTTTCAAAAGCAATCACCAGAAATATGTAGTACCCTTGGATGATATGAAGCCTTGTGACCTTCATGCTTGACCTTACGTGGCCGAACCCGTGCATATGTTGGATGGACTTTCAGATGATGAAGAAGAAGCTTTTCTAGATGATAACTAGGATTTGCTAGCGTTGGGTACCGTTGATTTATAAGCCATCATGGATAATTGGACTCCAACCGCTTGTACGGTAGTTCCCCTTACCGAAGGATTGATGGAGCAGGTTTTGGATTCCACTAATCTGCAACAATTACTCCATCTGCCTAAGGATATCTCCATGCCTTGACAATTTTATGTACCAGAAGATCAACTAATCACTTGTAATTTGGGAGATGAGGCTAATCCGCATCCGGTCAAGCTTAGGGCTAGCTTACTTGAAACTTTTCAAGACGATTTACTACAGATGTTGAAGGAATTTGCTGATTTATTCACATGGGATTATCGTGACATGAAAGGATTGGACCCTCCTATCTACTAACACCGTGTGATGCTGAAACCATATGCTCGACCAATTAAACAACCAAGTTACCGAATGAATCCCAATTATGTTGAACAAGTGAAAGCTAAATTGGATCAACTGTTGAAAGTAGGCTTCATTGTTCCCATTGAGTATGTTGAATGGATCTCTCCTATTGTCATTGTACCAAAGAAAAACAAGCAATTACGCATTTGTGTGGATTACCGGAAGTTGAATGCAGCAATGGTGCCTGATCCATTTCCACTTCCCTTCCTGGATACCATGCTAGATGATGTTATCGCACGAGAAATGTATTCTTTTCTGGATGGTTATAGTGGCTACAATCAGGTACGCATGGCTGAAATGGATATTCCCAAGATCATGTATATACTTGTACGGTGATGTGGTTCGGTCTCCGCAATGCTCCCAGCACCTTTCAATGATGCATGCAGGAAATCTTTTCTCCCTACTTAACTAGGTTTATGCGAGTGTATTTGGATTATTTTTTGTTATTGGTGACGCATTGGCTCACCTCTATCACCTACGTTGCTGCTTTTCTAAGTGTCGGGAGTTTTGTCTTTGCTTAAATCCCAACAAATCTGTCTTTTCAATTTCTTGTGGCAAACTACTCCATCATATTATTTCACAATAGGGCATTCAAGTGGACCCTAATAAAGTGAACGCAATGTTGAATGCACCTTACCGTATGATACCAAAGGAAGTTATGAGATTCCTTGGACAAATACGATGGCATGGACGACATCTTCGATGGCTCGCTCATGTGGCTATACCACTTAATCGTCTGATTACTAGCAATCCTCGATAGTTTGCGTGGATGCAAGAATGCCAACTTGCATTTGATCACCTGAAAACGCTCTTGACACAAGCTCCTATTTTGCAAGCATCGAACTGGAAACTCCCATTCCATGTCTTTGTGGACGTGTTTGACATTGCAATAGGCAGTGTGTTAATGCAACAACAAGACAAGTGTGTCAATAGACGATTAGCCACTGCTGAACGGATTTATTATGTGACTGAATGTGAATGCTTTGGTTTAGTTTATTCGGTGAAAAAATTCTGGCACTATTTGTTGGGATGCCCATTTACCTTCCATGTGGATCATGTGGCTCTGGTTTATCTTGTACGCCAGCAACATTTAGATGGCAGATTAGCCAGGTGGGTGTTGTTGTTGCAAAAATTTGATTATGAGGTTGTACATCGCCCGAGATCAGCGCATGCTCTCACCCATTTCCTATCTCGACTTGATTCTGGTGAGCTCCCCAGTGGTATTGATGATACCACTCCAGCCATTTATGCGACTGATTGGATTCAAGATAATTCCCAGGTGCTACCTGTAGCACCTTCATATTATGATACCCTTATGATTTTTCTAACCAGTGGATGTCCCCCGAATAATACTTCAACATCTACTCACCATAAATTGGCCATGTATAGTCGTTGATTTCGCATAATTGTGGGAAGGTTGCATTATATGGACCCATTTGGAATGCTTTTACGATGTATCCCACCACATGGTTTCTTGTGTAATTATAATGGCTCATTCTTCTCCGTCCGCTGGTCATTTTTCAGTAGATCTCACATACCGAAAAATTCTATAGAGTGAATTATGGTGGCCCACTATGCATCACGATATTGCTACTTATGTCCAACAGTGTGATGATTGCCAACGATCTAGACAACCTTTTGCAACAACATCATTTTCCACTTCAGCGTGTTCTTCCTCTTGAGCCTTTTCAAAAGTGGGGATTGTATTTTTCTTTCGACGCATTCACCATGAGTGTCAAGCCATTATGCGACAGTTAGCCAAACGTGATTGTTGTCCTATCGGGTTACCTCACCTTCTTTCCTTTCTCCTCCCTATCATTCAACCTGTTCCGAATCCTTCGACAAATACCCTCCTATTGCACGAAGAATTTGGTCAAGTCATGGGCTTTGATGATGACGATGAATATCTTTTTCAGTTTTTCCGGGAGAAACGTAGGAAAGTCAGCCCTTCGCAGATTCAAGCCCAGGTTTCTTCTACTAAAGTAATTCTTCAAGACACAGCCTCGTCCTTGCATGCAACTTCTGCTCCACCCTCACCTAAAGATCAAACCGTCAAAGATACAGTTATGGACGATGCTCAACACACCGAGACGGTCGATCAAGAAAAGAAGGAGGTTCCCGACACAATGGAGGACACAATGGTGGAATCCCTTCATCAAATCGCACAGGCGCATATCGTTGAATCCCTCGTTCATCAGGAAGCCCAACCAGATAACGTGGAATCCAATGCGCCTCCATCCTCATCGAAGGACACGATTGATGATACCCATACCGCACACCTGGTAACCCCTCCTCCTTCACCTTCTCGGGTTCCCTTACCTCCTAGTCCTCTGATAGGCCCTTTATCTCCTAATCATTCGGTGGCAGTATCCCACTCTCACCCTATTCCCTCTTCTCTCGATTACTCCCCACCTTCCTCTTCAGTTGTGGTCTCTGTTAAACCCTCTCGACCATTATCAACTTTTTTAGTACCGGATTCGTTTGCCCAGTTAGCCCAAATTGGTGACTTCCTCCTACACTTATCCAAGCAACTCCCTACTCAATTGCATGATGCTCACCAGTCTCTCCGCACCGAATATCATGCAAAAGTGGATATGTTGGAAGTCGACATCGCTCCTCTACAAGAAGAGATTTTAGCGATCAAAGACAATGCATCTCTATTACAGGAACATGTATCAATATTACAAGAACAGGTAACAGTGAAAGATGAGATTATTGCAACCATAGATGCGAAGATTGCCATGCTCAAACAGGAGTTTCCAAGGTTTACTAAGGAGGAGCCTAATCACATTGAAGACATCAACTCAGATGATGAGGACATCATCAACTTAGAAGAATTCAAGGCATGGAAGTCCAAAGGCAAAGTCAAAATGAAGAAGTTGGAGGATATACCTGAATCATCCAACCAAGCAATCACAAGATCACAAAGGGAGAGCAAGAAGCCAATCAGATATGGGTATGACACTTCCTTAGTTAATAAGCACTCACTGTTTATCTTGCAAAAGACTTGTCATTTGAAGAACCATCATCGTATGAAGAGGCAAAGACAAGGCAGAATGGAAGGAAGCTATGGATGAGGAAATTGAAGCACTCAAGGAGAATAATACTTGCAAGCTAGTACCAAAGAAGGAGTCTATGAAGGTAATTGGTTCTAGATGGATCTATAAGATCAAGAGGAATTCTGATGGATCAATAAGTAGGTACAAAGCTAAACTTGTGGCCAAGGGTTTTGCACAAACCCAAGGAGTTGATTATGAACAAAATGCCAACCCAAGGGTTTTGCACAAACCCAAGGAGTTGATCACCTATGGTCAAAATGCCAACAATCAGGGTATTGGTAAGTGTGGCTACATCAAAGAATTGGAACATGTATCAATTGGATGTAAAAAATGCATTTCTAAATGGCTGGATTTCAGAGGAGGTGTACATGTCTCAACCCTTTGGCTATGAAGATCCAAGCAAGGTAACATATGTATGTAAATTGAACAAGCTCTTTATGGATTAAAGCAGGCACCTAGGGCATGGAACCATAGGTTGACCACATATCTTCAGGATCAAGGATTCATCATGAGTAAAGTAGATACTTCTTTGTTTGTTAAGAGAAGTAATTCAGAGGTAATATACCTATGTGTATATGTTGATGATATCATACTCACAGGTAATGATGCTAATGGCATCAAGCAGATTAAGAATCAGATGATGGAGGAGTTCAAAATTAGAGACCTTGGATCACTAAAGCTTTTTCTTGGACTTGAGTTAGTCTATACTAACTTTGTAATCTATATTACTCAGAGAAAGTACATACAAGACATGTTGAAGAAGTTTCAGTTGCAGGATGCCAAAGTAGCAAGTACCTCAATGGAGGTAAACCAGAAATTAAGTGCTCATGAAGGTGATGTGCTTGAGAATATTGCAGGTTACCAAAGCATAGTGGGAAGCTTGAACTATGCTACATTGACGAGGATTGATATTGCTTATGGAGTAAGTGTTTTAAGTCAATTTATGCACAAACCTAGGGCACCTCATTTGGAAGCAGCCAAGAGGATTTTGAAGTACCTTAAGGGCACTCAAAATCAAGGATTGTATTTTCCTTATACCTCAGACTTGGACATCAAGATATATTCAGATGTAGATTTGGCAAGTTGCAAAGATGATAGAAGAAGTACCTCAGGATACCTATCTTTTGCAGGTGATAAACCTATATCATGGCCTTCAAAGAAGCAACCTACTATTGCTTTATCTTCTACAGAGGTAGAGTATAGAGGATTGGCCAATGCTACTCAAGAGGCCATATGGATCAGATTGTTATATATAGATTTGGGTTTGCATACTATATCTCCAATGATTTTTGGAGATAATACAAGCTCACTACATCTTGCAACAAATCATATTTTTCATGCTAGGACCAAGCATATAGAGGTCCACTATCATTATGTGAGAGAGAAGCTATTGAACAAGGAAATTCAGTTGGCTTATGTATCAACTAACATGCAATGTGCAGACTTATTGACTAAAGCATTAGATGGTACAAAACTTTGTAGGTTTAAGTCTATGATTGGATTGCAGGACATTCAAGAAGATTGAAGAAGAAGACCAAGCCAAAATGTTTGGCTTGAGGGGGAGCTGTTGGTGCAAATACGCTAGAGTTTATTGAAGCTCCATGGAAACCATTGCTAGGAAGCCTTTATCTTTTACCATTTGTAAAAGTCATTTTTGACTTGGAAGAATATTTGTAACCACCACTAAACTCGTGGGATTTGTTAGTTGGAAAGGGCACGACTCTACTTGAGAGAATATCTCCTAGATTAGAGGATCACTTTTAGTGAGAGCCAGTGAAGGATTCAAATTCAAATTCAAATAATTCATCTATAAAAGATAGTTTGAAAAACTCACAGACAGAGATCATCTTTTCCGACTTCTTGTTGATTACTTTGTAAGAGAGTGAGGCTCACATCATAGCCTACACTACTCATTATCATTAGGCATTGATTATCATGCCAATATCTTGTACAACATTGTGTTCTAATACAATAGATCAATGCTTTTCATTTATGGTATCTCTATCATAGTTACTTAGAACAGTCATTTTGTATTGCTCATATCTCAGTCATTTCTTCACCATTTTCAATGTTCTATAGCCTCTTGGAATCAACTCCAAGTTCTCTACATGCTCATAAATTTTGAATATGATCCATTTAGCAGATGTGGAGAAAAGCGTGTCGAAGTACCCAGTGGTCAAACTCTGTAGAGGTCCTAAAATATTGAGGGTAATGATTTGATTGCTAAATTGATTGCTCTGTGTATAGTGCATCATTTTAAGTGATTCCACTTGAAATCATTAGCTTATTAAGCTAACATGATATCTCCAAAAGGAATGTTTCTAATTCCTACTGTACTGGAAGCACTGAGCATAACAAGCAGCAGGTGTGTGAACAAAAATAGAAGGTTTTCATTGATCCTTCAACTTGGAAGTAGTCTGTTTTGGTTCAATCATTTCTCACATCATTTCCAAAGTACATAGGCACTTGTATAGTGTCACTGGAAAGCTAAGAGGGCCTTCAACTCAACTCTGAAGCAAGAAGGGGCTGGTACAAAGCAAGAATTGGTAGTACCTACTCATTTCTTGGAGTGTCCATCCATCTTTCCCAACGATTAGGGCAATAGGCGTATATACAAGCCGGGGGAAAAAAACCTCCTAAAGAGGGAAAAACGTGCCCCAGCAGTCCTAGAGTGTTCACACACATCACTACCTAAATATATCAACAATAACTTCTATGGCTTGTCGTTATGGTCGAGGACCTCTAACATTCTTGGGTCTTGGACTACATCTTTGACCATTACTAGGAGACTAGTTTCAATGATTATCTTGACGATTGTTATTGTTTAGTCCCTTACTGTGGGAGAAATATTGCTAGGCTAGGTAGAGATCCCTCTTAATGAGGGCTTTGGGAAACAACATCTAACCAACTCGGATGTACTTGGTTTTGTCCTCATCTAGTAGAGGCGAGTACTCTTTTCCATCTTTACCCTTGTAGCCAAAAAGCCTCTTTTGGAATCATAGAAATTTTTAAATACCCATACTAGTTTTTATATTAGGTTTTTCTACCTTTGAAAGGATCAACTGAGAAGATATTTTGAGAATCAAACTGATATAGGACCAATTTTTATTATTTGTAGAAGACCTTCATGAATATCTTCCCACGAGAGTAAATGTAAAAGTTCCAACCTGAGAAACATCAAGTGAAAGAACATTAATCTAGCAATCCCAACTCAATCGAGTAACCATGATCACAATAGCAAAGACAATGCACCAAAAGGGAATCCACCTAAACACGATCATGCCCATTAATTTTGATCAAGCCAAAATTCGGTCCATGATCCATAATGAATGATCGAATACATCACTCAATACCAAGTCTACAAATTCTTATATCATGATGATTTGAGGTCACTAAATCATGGTTGTGGAGTCGATGATTGCTGATCGAGTGTCAGCCATTCAAGAATGATTCAATCAACTTGATGATGAGTGTTGAGGATAATTGTCCAAATATGATCACACTCAAATTATAGGAAAGAATTTTCTCCAAATTAAAACATTTTTAGGTCCTTATAAGTTTCTTGCCTCACTTATCATTGTGTCATTAAAATATTCTGGAAAATTATTACGTTATTTGTAAAAATGTTACTATAAAATTTCATGACTATGAATTTTGAATTGTGTATTTGTTGGATTTTATGGTCATTTGCAAACCATCGATCGAATATTTTTTTGGGTGGTTCAAGACCTTCCAAGCCTTGCTACACATGATCCAACCACGACACACAATCATCGATCCATCAAAAAAGTTTTCATGTCTCTTTATTTGCATGACATTGGTAAGATAATAAATATTGAAGCAATAATAATTCACAACTTTTTCATATTAGTTGGAGAGTCCAGAGAGAGATGATACGAAACCATTGCACTCAAACACGTGCTCAAAGGTTCTATTGTAGTGTTCAAGTGCAATTTGTCAAATTGATACTTCTCATAGCTGACAACACCACTCATAGCTTCATCTATCCCCCATGAACTTTGTTGAGAAGTTTCCCTTGACCATCTTCCTTGAGTCAAGCGGATTTCCAACCACATGTAAGATTCAAGAAAGCAAAAAGCAAACCAGAAAACATGCCATTAGCTTTTCCGCAGCGTCGTTGACTTATTTATATCATTTGCGTAACGGCATACGACTGCGCGTCTGAGCTGTTTCAAAGAAGATGATCGATCTCTTTCTACAGGGTGGAGCCCTGAGAGCTTCCATGAAGCATATGCTGAGCGAGGCACGCGCTGAGTGAACCGCGTCCAAAACAAACTGTGCTGCAAATAAATAAATAAGAGGGATGCTACGAATGCTTCACCTTCGCAGCATGACTTGCCGTTCCCTGCCCCTCCTCTCTTCAACTTCCTCATTCCGTCAAGGGTATTCCCAGACCGTTGTCGTTGGTCGCTGTCGAAGTTACGATGCCCAAGCCTTCCAAGTCGGTTTTTCGTCCACGCCTAGGTGTGACAATCGTGGGACGTATTCGCCTGCTGCGATTGGAATTACTGACTCTCACTTACGCCGCGCTTTAGTATCGTCACTTCTATGCTACGGAATGCAAACTCCTCAAGGGAAAACGCTTCTGGCTATGGCAGATGACGGCCTTCCACAGGACACGATTGGTCAATGTGCGTCCGTGCAACTAGAGACCTTATCGTATAACCAGGATGTCCATCCTTCCAAAGGAATGCTTCAAAGGTGCGTGCCCTGCCGAGTATTTTGTATCAAACAACTGTACTTTGCAAGATGCGTTCAGGCCGATCTTTACTGAAAGGCATCAGAATAATATGAATTCTCGCAGTTTGAGAAATAGAAACGTAGTAGCTTATGTCATTGAATACAAAGTCAATCCTGCAAGGCATTTTTTAATTGCTTCCTGCATTGATCCTACGCAACATGAGCAGAACCAAGATTGTAATGAGGAATATTCCTCCCCTGCATTGTGGGATTTGGGGGTCCCATGGGCACTAGTCCCATCCACTTGTAACCTTTCTTCTTTATTTTAATTAAAGTCCGGGAGATTAGGCTAAGGCCGAACTTCCTTTTATTATAAAAAAAAAAGATTGTAATGAGGAATGAACCTGCTATTTTAGGGTTTGACACTAGATTTTATTTAGATTGCTCATTTGACATTTAGAACCTGTTTCTGGTACCATCCAAGATGCAAAAGTGCATCCTTATTAGGAATCACGGTACCAAACAAGATGCCACCCTAAATACTTGTGAGAAAATCATCATGTGCGCAATCTCTTTTGTTGAGTCATGCTCTAATGCTCAAATGTATTTCATTTCCTGAATCTTTTTGCAGGCGCATTGAGGAGGTGAAATCAAAAGAGAAAGACGAGATAGTGCAGGAGATAATTTATGCCCTCGTTGCCTCTAAATTACTCTCTGCCATTTCAAGAACGCCTGAAGAACACGCTTCTCATTCACATTCCTCACTTTGTTCCTCAATTCATCCTTTGAGTATTCAAGATGTTTTAATAATGCAACAACGTCAGCAGTTCAGTGGCCTTGATGATATGCTGCAGGCCATTCATTCTTCGGATGTCCAAAAACTCACGGCTCGGCATGTTGCCATGGTCATTCACGGAAAAGCTTACACAGAAGCTGACAGGGTTCCGTCTGAACATAGAAAAGTGTTACATGTTGACAAATTCGATTTCGGGAAGCTTTATGCAGCATCTATCATGTACGGATATTTTCTGGCCAATGTGCAGCAAAGGTTTCAGCTAGAGAAAAGGTTCTTGATGGAGAATAGTGGAGTGTATCAGAAGGATTATGAGGCATTCTCTTTGGAATCCTATATGGCCCTTCAGGGTGCAGAAACCCTCCACCGCTGGTCGTGTATACGATCTTCCCATGCTCTACAGATCATAGACCAACATTGCACAATTTTGTTTGGTAAATATCCCTTCGGTCCTCACATTGAACAAGTTCCATTTGGTGATGCGGAGATGACTATTCATTTGAGTTATGTGAAGATTCTTACCTACCAAGCATTAGCCTTTGGCGCCCTGTTATGGGACGTGCAGCACAATTTCACACCGCTTTATCCTCATGTTTGTGGTGTATACTAACTTGATTCTTTTCCTTCATCTGGCATGATCCAAACTGTATGATCTTCATTAGCATAACCTGTAAAAACAGTCTTGTGAATATTTTCTACCATGGATTGACTCAGATACAGTCCAACCTACATCCAGAATATTTAAAATGCTGGTTATTGACGGCATCAGGAGCATTTTCTTATCAGCTGAAGTTCTGGGTGAACATATTTAGCTTGCGTTCGATGCATATTTGTTCGATAAAACGCTGAATAATCAGCCGGATGTGCTTCAGCCTTCATAACTTCAATACACAAACAGAGCTTTCTGACTTTATTTGAGTATAAAGTATTTGAGAAGGGCTGAAATTTAGAGCTTGGCTGCCAAACTTTTTTCTGGACCTGGAATGACACAATTTTTTTCGCAATGTTCAAATGTGCGACGTTGCAGAAGACTAAGACCTTGCAGCGCTATCACCCAGCAGGTCGTGAAACTCGAATCGCAGAAACATAGCAGTCCATCATTTCAACACTTGTTAACTAGATCATATTTGAGGGAAAATATATCATTACAGTTTCAGAAAACAGAACTATAGTTCAAAATATTCCTGTTACCATCATGGCAATGGAATTGATGTTGTAATAGAAATCATTTCAGATTATAAAACATCATTTGATAATATATTCCTGCACATTCATAATGTATCATAGCAACTACACTACAACATATGAGCCCCATACTGACTCTCATACTGACAAAAATACACATGTGGAAAATGCCCGTGGCCGGTATAAGCATTGATTTCATAACATTGGTATAAGTGTCAATATAAGCCTCTATATAGGCATCAATATAATCGTCGGTATAAACCTTTATATAGGCATGGGTATAAGCATCGGTATTAGCCTCTATATAGGCTTTGGGATACGAATCAATATGTCCATGGCAATACCGAAGGTATACACATCCGTATGTGTGAAGAGATGGATTTGAACTTGGAGAAGATGAAGTGGTGCTGCAAAAACTTTGCACTACATCAGCCAAATAAACTCTAGGGATATGTAGTGGGCCATTTTAGCTTGCCAAAGGATGAATTAGACACCCTATGTACCTTGGAAGATCAATCTCAAAAAGATGAATCAAAACAGATAAGTTGTCGTAGATTCAAGAACAAAAAATGCGATATTCATGTTCATACAGCTGTCCAATGTTTTGATCAATTCTCTGGCCACAGCAGCAATTGACTTGATTCCTTTTGGGGAACTCTTGTCAACTTAGTAAGCTAACAATCAAGAGTTATTTCATAAAAAATGATGGACTACATAAAGAGAAAAGTGTTTAGCAAGTTGTAGCATCACCCTGATTTTCACGGGCTGTAGCAGTACTCAAATCCGTGAGCAAAGAAATGTTAATATCTCAAGATTCCACGATGCAATGCTTATGAAGTTTTGTAGGGATATACTAGACAATATGATGATTCTATCAAGCTTTGAATAATGGAAAATGATGAAGTACAGACTGAGAACAAGCTCTGAGAAAATGAGTGTTCTGATGGAGTGCTGACAGAGAAGTAAAGTATGAATAGATATAGTCGACTTCAATTGAACATATCTCAAGATTGAAAAACCCAATTGCAATGAAATTTTATGAGTATGTAGTAGACTTAAGGAGAAACATTTGTCAACTTAAATCATTGAAAATGACGCACCAAGCTCATAGAAATCATCTCTCTAATCTAATTGAGAAAATTGAGAGATATGACAGTGAACAGTATACTCACAAAAGCATGAAGATATGAACTCAAATGATCATAAAAATGAAAGTATATTGATTGTAAAGTACAATGGGATTATTGATACAAATGTGCATCTTGAACCCATACTTTGATATGGCATCAAGCTAAGATCATGGAGGTCTAAAAGTGCACCTAAAGAGCTATGTGTTGTTGATATATTTAGGTAGTGATGTATGCGAACACTCTAGGACCGTCGGGGCACTTTTTTCCCTCTTTAGGAGTTTTTTCCCCCCGGGTTGTATATACGCCTATTGCCCTAATGGGCTACTTATCTTTGTACATTCTAGTGGTAATACATTCAGTATTGTGTGTTGTGCTCCAAGCTTTTTCTTCTTCCTTGTGTTGTTTGCATGCTTCCACAGATGTCTAACTCTAATAATTGATATCAAAGCAGGTCGCCCTTTCATCTAGGGCATCATCGACACCTCTATGGTTGCATTCTCAGAATCGCATGAATTTTGATGAGCATACTCACATTAGGGCGAAAAACGGCCCAAAAAGGGCCGTGTAAGGATTTCAATTAGTTGTGCTTAATCGGGATTAAAGTTGTCAAATCCTTTAAGAAATTCCGTGTAAGTTCATTTAAAACGTATCTTATGCAAATTTTGAAGAGAGAGAAACTCATATCATATAATCATGAAAATTTTATGTGATATCTTACGCCTCGAAGTTTGTGTGATATCTTACGCCTCAAAAGTTGAATTTTCCTCTTGTTCACGGACCTATATAATGTGTGCTGATGACGTTTTGCGCTTTTTTTCTCTACTTTTCATAGCAAGCCTGTTTCTCCCTTTCACGTCATTTTAGACACTTGCCGGTCATTTTTCATAGCAGACCATGGAGAACGTTAACCCAAATACTCTCGCTGACTTCCAAACAATCGAAATCATTGTAAAAAGTTCCATATCAACATTGCAGTTAGTCAGGAGTATGCGACGACAAGAAAAGTATTTCGAAGGGCTCTTCATCCTCTTGCAGTGGATGGATTGCGAAAGGAAGGCAAGAAACATATCGACATATGGACAGATGGATCTGTTTATCCAATTGATCCACAAACTGGAAGGTACCCCCCTTTTCATAATCTTCATGATCTGATTAGATTTGTGGGAGATGGTGAGGATGGTTTACGAAGCTATTGTTCAAGGCTCTGGGATATTTCAAGGAATTATGTACAATACATAAACTATTTACAAAACACACTACACCAGAAGAATTTACATATGAGGGAGCTAGAAAACAAATTATCCACTTTATCTTCTCAGTTAGAGTCTTTTAAAAAAATGAAAGAAACTCCTATAGGTTTGAGAATGCGGTCAAAACGAGTAAAACCTTTTTTAGATTTGACTGAAAAATCTGGCCAGAAAAAGAAAAGAATGAAAATTGTTAGAGATCATGTGACAAATGTGCTAGGTTTCAATATGTCGAGCAGTTTTGAGCGCATACATTTCTGTAATGAAATTTTGAGTCAAAATGATGTTTTAAGACTATTGAAACTAAATGAAAATACATGCTTGAAACGCTTTGTTTTTCAAAAACTCATGACAGAAATGAATCTTTTACTAGAACCATCTCAAATTCAAAATATTTGTGATAGTGTCGGAGTGAGTAGGAAAGGTTATAGAGCAATTTCAAAAGTTAGGTGTGAATTTTTAAAATTTAACAAAGTTAGAAGTTTTGGATTGCCTAGACCCCATCATGTAGGAAAGTTTCGGCTCTGCTTGAATAAGAAGATCACATCAGTATTTGGTGAATATAAACATATTCACGGTAACATGCCTTACGAAGTAGGAAAACAAAAGTTACATTTCACTTACAATGCATTTAACAACATATGGATAGATGTTATAAAACTTCAAACATACATGGTTCAGTTCTATAATATAAAAGAGCATGAATGTTCTGGTCTATTGAAATTTGTAATCAAACTTGATGAAGCTGAGCTTAAAAAACATCAAAAGATGGAGAGAATAAGCATTGCACTGATGAACAAAGCTTTGGACTATAGCCTTGGGAAATTGGATACTCCATCTCTCAAAGTACAATCAGAAATGGAGTTATGGTGGGTTGGCTGTGCTCAAGTTCCATCTGAGAGCCATAAAACACTTAAATGGTTATTCTCACAGACAAACATTCCAAATGTTATCCAAGGGCATCATGCAGGAGAATTGTTGAATGTCAAAGACTACGGAAACTTTCAAGTTGAGTGGCATTTGAGTGGAGACCTAAAGACACTCAAATTCATGTTTGGTATAAGTGGGGGAGAAAATTCTAAATACCCTTGCTTGTACTGCATGCAAAGCCCAGGCACAAATGGATGGATTACTAGAGCTGAGGGTGAAGAGGCTCCTTCTAGACAAAATGTTATTCTTCGTAACTACTCATCTTCTTCAATGTTTTGGGATCCCATACTTCCAATAGCATTGACAAATGTACACATATGTACACTACATGCAGAGTTAAGAATCATTGACAAGTTGGTCCGTCTTCACTTGGATTATGCATATTCTATCAAGCCTACAACTCTTGCAGATGAATGCATAAAAAAATGTGAATGTCTTTTTTCAAAAATGGGGTTTCATGGTGGTGATGTTCATCTAAGAAAAGATCCAAAGCTTTCACAAAATACAGGTGATGTTTTACATGATGTTTCAATGGGAGGTGCAAAAGCAAGGAGATTCTTCAGCAACCATGATGGCAAACAACTTAATGCCATGTGGAATTCATGGAAAACATTTTGTGAGGTCACGACTAATGTAAAAAGCAAACCAAAAATAGCAAAAAAGAGAATGGAGGTGTGGGTCAAACTAGATAATCTTTTAAAGATCATGAGGCAGCAAGTAACATCAAAAAGTTATGTGACAGATTTCAGAAAGGCGACCACAGAGCTTATAGAAACCATCATAGAGGCATGGGGTGCCAAAGACATAACATACTACTTGGTGAGCTCCAAAGATATTTTATTCAATTTATTTATTTTTAATTGAAATAAAGATCTAATGAAATTCTTCTGCTTTCCAGCATATTCTTCTTGTGCATGGTGCATACTTTGCAGAAAAAGAACCACTTGCCATGTGGAACACCCAAGGCATGGAAAAATCTCATTATCAAGCAAGGACAAGCTTCTTTAGGTGTACAAGGAAAGGAGGAGGAGTAACAAAGAGCAATGCCTTCAGAGAGCTTTTTGATTGGTTCTTTAGAAGACAATTACAAAGGACCTCATGCCAAATATAATCAGAAGGATATGGCTATCTCCAGACAAATCATGTATCAATATCACAAACTGAAAAAGACCACATTTCAAACAGAGCTTTAATATTTGCAATGTCTTTTATTTCTTTGAGAAATAAAAGATGTCATGTATGTACATTTCATGATGTATTATGCTTTGAAAAGAAATATGTCTACTACCATCAGATGACTTTGACCAGAGAATCAATAATAATTACACCAAAAAAATTTGCAATGTCTTATATCACATTGGGCAATTTTTGTATATGTACATTTGTTGAGATATAGAATTTGAAAAAATCAAGTCATTCCTTGAGCCTTTTTAAAGAGCTTGGCTCTGGCAAATCACCTCTATATCTCAGGAACTCTTTTCTCCTGTATCCAGCAATGCTTTTTAAATCTGACACCCCTGCAGCCATTGCATAGCTTGAATAACAAAGAAAGTACCCTGCCCTTGAAGCATTGAGTCCTGGGGCATATCCAAAAATTCTGAATGCAGTTTCTCTTTCAAGCAGTAAAACTCTGAAACATTAAAGGGTATTGGAGTGAAACCCATGTATTTTGATAGAGTCCTCAAGCAGAACAATGCAAAGTCTGGCTCCTCACTATAGTGCTTGTGAATAACACAAAAAGTGTCTGGGTTCAACTTTGGAAGATAGTGGATAATAGAATGAATATCCACCTTTGCTTTTCCTTTCTCTTCTAAGGCTTTTCTTGTTCCCTTGCCCCTGCCAAGGTAATTGTCTTCATCCAATAAAGTTACCTGTGATAAAAATGAAAAACATGGTTAGATGAAGTGCAAGCACACTTTAGGAAACATGTGAAGTAACTTGAAACTATTAGAAAGAAAAGCAAGAGACACGACTGATGCAAGCGATAAGGGTCTTCAGAGAAATTCAGACAGTCGTTATCGCTTGCATCGGTCGTCATCAATATCTATTTGCAAACTGCCTAGAAACATCTAATGTTTGATAAATGAGGGGAATTCCCACAAGCAAGACATGTATTATCATTGCTGCATGCAACTCCTAGACACGACCGATACAAGCGATAAGGCCAAGCGGAAAATATCCGATGGGCCTAATCGCTTGCATCGGTCGTGATCCATTTCTGACACTTCGAATGAAGAACTTGGACAAATCTGATACAAGAAAGAGATTTTGCATTGGTCCCATCTCATATCCTTAACCTAAAGTTCTTGAGAATATAGTTAACTGTATACCTTGACGTCATCTTCCTCAAGTCCAAACACGACCGATGCAAGCGATGAGGCCCGACAGAAAATATCTGATGGGCCTTGTCGCTTGCATCGGTCGTGATCGACTTCTGACATTTCTAATGGAGAACTTGGACAAACTAACACAAGATAGAGATTTTGCATTAAGCCCATCTGATCTCCTTTGCCTTTAAATTATGAGAATATATTTTACTACATACTTGACCTCATCTTCCTCTTCAAGTCCGAACACGACCGATACAAGCGATAAGGCCCAACGGAGATTATCCGTTAGGTTGTATCGCTTGCATCGGTCGTGGTCATTTTCTCACTTAAAAATGGAGATCTCGGACAAAAACTTTAATTGATAGAATATATCAAACAACATACCTTGACCTCATCTTCCTCCTCAATGAGCTCTTTTGAGTCAATACAAATTGTTCCTTTGTCCTCAGCGACATCCAAGAATGAATAGCCGCGTCCAAACGAGTATATTCCAAGTTGCTTCTGATGCTCATCAAACTCTTCATCAGCAAGTTTTGGCTTCTCTGAGATAGCTTTCTCAAAGCATTTTGAAAGAGCTTGTGATGAATCTTTGAATTCTTCATTAGACAAATCCAAATCAAGACGCAAAAATTCCTCTCTTCTTTCTCCTTTCTTATTGATGAATCTCCTTGCAACTTCTTCTGCCTCAGCTATAGCTGCAAGACAGTAGTCCTCCCTTAGATTGAAAAGTTCCTGAATGTAAAATAGAGGTATGAAGTCTTTCCCAGAGATAAAGTAAAAAGGTAGATTTGGGAGAAGTAGGGACTTCTCAGACACTTGAACTTCTTCAGTTGGCTCCCTTATTGCAGTCTCTGCTTTAAAAGTGGCCACATCAAAATCTTTGACCTGCTCTTCTTCTGCTTGGAGATTGATCTCCTCAACAATCTCCATGACACCTTTCATAGTTTTTGAGCTAGCCTCAAGTGCCAGCTCTAAGCAAGGCTCGTCTTCATCATGAACATTTTCCTCCTTTTCAACTGAGATATGATCAAGCCATATCAAGAAAGCAATGTTTAAAGGGAGCAAGCAGCAGTCCTTTTCATGCTCTAGGCATAAATCAAGCTTCCCTGGCAAAGGGGATATCCTTTTGCATTTTCTTGTGATTTTAGCCCTATCTATTGGATCCTTCCCAAAGATGTGAGGATGGACATAGGTTTTCTGAGAAATAGAAAGGATCCTCCCATTGACCAACCCCAAGAAAATCTCCCACTCATCCTTAAGAAAACTTTTCGAGTTCTCTAAGAGTTTTTCAAAATCAATTTCGGGGTTGAATATGGTCATTGCATCAGGAAAATAATCTACACTTAAACCCTCTTGAACCATGAAATCAAGAAGTTTCTCTGATGGAGAGACACTAAGGATCTCATTCATTACCTCCATCTAAGCTGCAGCTTCTCTTGTATGTCTATTAGGAGAACACAACCGATGCAAGCGACTAGAGCGAGTCAACGTAGGTCAAACGGTGAAAATTGCTTGTATCGGTCGTGTCGGCGACGACAGAAAAATACACATGTAGGTGAGACAAATTCTCTGAAGGTTGAAAGTTTGAGTTTGTGAAGAAATAGGTATTTATAGGCGAGGAGGGAAGAAATGGTCGAATGAGGTGGACCAATCACAGAGTGCCACGTGGCAAAGTGTACATTGCCCGATGCAACGGATATATGATGTGGATCAATCAAATCATGGCACGTGGCAAAAGACGTTGGAATTCGCAACGGGTATCTGACGTGGACCAATCGGGGCATGCCACGTGGCACAACGGTCAACTCAAAGTTTTGGGACCTATTTAAGCTTCCCTATTCATTTGCTTCATTTTTTTTTGTCAACACTTGCCAAGCGTCGAGGTTCCATTGCCACCAAGTTTTTTGGCTACTTCACAATTTCTATAGAGAGCGCTCTCTCCGTAAGGTAATGTGGACACGACCGATGCAAGCGATTAGGGACATCCGAGATTTTTGGATAACCCTAATCGCTTGGATCAGTCATGTTTTTTAAATAGCATCGAGTCCTTGATCATACCTTGCAAATTTTGGTTTCTTTTGTGTTGCTTGAGTATAACGCATTGTTACCTTTATTTTAACTTCTATTTATTGAAATATGATGATGAATTTAGGGACGACCGATGCAAGCGATGAGTGACATCCGGGCATTTACGGATGACTCTTATCGCTTGGATCGGTCGTGTCTCTAGTGAGACAAGTTCTCTGAAGGTTGAAAGTTTGAGTTTGTGAAGGAAGTAGCTTTCTATAGGCGAGGAGGGAAGAAACGGTCGAATGAGGTGGACCAATCATAGAGTGCCACGTGGTAAAGTGTACGTTCCCCGATGCAACGGATAGATGACGTGGATCAATCAAATCATGCCACGTGGCAAAAGATGTTGGAATTCGCAACGGGTATCTAACGTGGACCAATCGGGGCATGCCACGTGGCACAACGATCAACTCAGTTTTGGGACCTATTTAAGCTTCCCTATTCATTTCCTTCATTTTTTTCTGTCAACACTTGCCAAGCGTCGAGGTTCCATTGCCACCACGTTTTTAGGCTACTTCACAATTTCTATAGAGAGCGCTCTCTACGTAAGGTAATGTGGACACGACCAATGCAAGCGATTAGGGACATCCGAGATCTTTGGATAACCCTAATCGCTTGGATCGGTCATGTTTTTTAATATCATCGAGTCCTTGATCATAGCTTGCAAATTTTGGTTTCCTTTGCTATGCTTGAGTATAACGCATTGTTACCTTTATTTTAACTACGATTTATTGAAATATGATGATGAATTCAGGGACGATCGATGCAAGCGATCAGGGACATCCGGGCATGTACGGATAACTCTTATCGCTTGGATCGGTCGTGTCTCTTATAGTGGAACGAGTCATTGATTATCCGTCCGGGCATGTACGGATAACTCTTATCGCTTGGATCGGTCGTGTCTCTTACAGTGGAACGAGTCATTGATTATAGTTTTCCAATTAACTTTTTCTTGGTGGTAATTGAGTATTTTGCATTGTAAGATATATTTTATTGATATTTGATGATAAATTTAAAGACGACCGATGCAAGCGATCAGGGACATCCGAGCATTTCCGGATGACTGCTATCGCTTGCATCGGTCATGCCTCTGATAGTGGAAAGAGTCATTCATTATAGTTTTCCAATTATCTTTTTCGTAGTGATAATTGAGTATTTTGAATTGTAAGATATATTTCATTGATATTTGATGATAAATTTGAAGACGACCGATGCAAGCGATCAGGGACATCCGGGCATTTTCGGATGACTGCTATCGCTTGCATCGGTCGTGCCTCTGATAGTGGAAAGAGTCATTGATTATAGTTTTCCAATTATCTTTTTCTTAGTGATAATTGAGTATTTTGCATTGTAAGATATTATTTATTGATATTTGATGATTAATTTAAAGACGACCGATGCAAGCGATCAGGGACATCCGGGCATTTCCGGATGACTGTTATCGCTTGCATCGGTCGTGCCTCTGATAGTGGAAAGAGTCATTGATCATAGCTTTTTGAGAGTAAGTTTTGACAGTGGAAAGAGTCAGTGATCATAGTTTTTTGAGAGTAATATTCCACTTTTCCTAATTCCTTGCCTAAAGACTGATTTTTTGCAGAGTATGGCTAGAACCAAAAAGACAGCAAGGAAGTTGTACCCTGAGGGTTAGGACAAAAATGCCCAAGGGGAAAATGTCAAGGAGCAAAATTCCCAGAAGGTTCAAGCCAATGTGCCAGACAAGCCTTAAAAAAAAGGGGTCAAGTACCATGTAAAGTCCTTGAGGGAAATTAGAAGAGCTCAAAAGTCTGTGGGATTGTTGATCCCAAGACTTCCATTTATGAGAGTTGTCAAGCAGATCTCAGCCAACCTCTATTCTTTGATGAAGACCTCATCCTTTGTCAATGTGAGGTGGCAAACTCAAGCACTGCTATGCCTGCAAGAAGCTGCAGAGGACTTTGCTATTGATTTTACGAATGATGCCTACTTATGTGCTGCTCATTCTCATAGGGTAACACTAATGGCGAAGGATTATGTTATTGTTTCAAGAATAAGATATAAGTTTGATAAAGCTCTGGTTCCTAATGATCACCACGATAAAAAATTCTTTGATATTTTAAATATACCTCCAGCTCGAGCACCCAAAACAACAGTTGTCATTGAAGAGATCAACGCTCAAGTCACGCATGATCATGAAACTAGAACTGCAGCAAATAGTGAGGAGGAGAGGAAAAAGCAGGGATTATTTACAGAGGAAAGTGCCATCTTAACCCAGATTCAAAAGTTACAGAAAGCAAATAAAGAGCTCCTCAAGAAAGGAGATGGGCAGGTAATAGTTAATGTTGCAATGCCATGGCAAAATGAATTGTTTCTTGACATTAGACCTGAAGACAACAAAATGTTGAGGGAGCTTCATGTTGAAATATCAGATAGTGTGGTCAACATTTCACTCAGGTATATCTAGAGGCCTTAAAATGCTTTTGTTTTGCATAATTTCCTAGTTCCTTAACTGCATTTTTATTTCTTGATTTGTAGGGTTCTTCTTCAACAATGTGAGGAAGCGGTTCAAAGAAAAGTATTTATTTTAGATCCTCTGGTGACACAGTGTTTTTTGCATAAACATGGAGATGCCAAGTCCTTTCTACAGGATTTTACAGAAGAAGTAGAATGTGTTATTTACCCATATATTGAAAAGTAAGTATTCATCTTCATTTTGGAAACATATTTGTTTCATTTAAGAAAGTATATTTACATGCAACTCATTGACAGGGGCCATTGGAGTTTGATTATTGTGGACTTCAATGCATATCAAGCTCTTTTCCTCAATTCTCTTCCATCACAGCATGGGAATTGCAAAGTGTAAGTTACTATACATTTTGTTGTTCTCTATTTTAAAGCCATGCCATCCGTTCTGATTTTCACTTTACAATGCAGTGCTGCAAAGCTTCTCAAGATGCATATTGATCAGAATTTTCCAGGAATAGCTAAAATGAATGAACAAAAGCAATTTGGATACAGCCAAATTCATGTGCCATTGCAGAGAGACTCAACATCATGTGGCTGGAGAGTGATTGCAAATGCTGTAAGATTCTTGGAAAGAAGGTTCCACAGTCCTGAATTGAATTTATCAGACTACCCAGATGCATGGATCATCTTGATCAGAGAGAGAGCAATAAATAGTATCATGAAACATGCAATCTGCCCATATGATCCAGACTCACCTCCACCCACTCCACCTGATAAAAAACAGTCTGAAGATAAAAAGAAAGGGCTTCCTCTTCACTCACCACTAAAGCATGGGAACAACATAAAGAGTCAAGTTGAAAGCTCCAAAAAGGGACAGAAGCAATAGAGAAAGCAAGGCTCTAAAAAGGATAGAAAGGGTTAAATCAATTTTTGAGTCTTAGATTGAAATCAATTGTAAAACCAACCAAGGTTGGAAGATTTATTTATGTACAAATTGTATGTAGTTATGCCAATCTTCATCTGGAAGATGGTCACAGTTGTATTGAACCTCTTGAGAGTTAAACAAAAGTTCATTGGATGGTCCAATTAAGTTTATTAATGTCACAATTATGAATGCATTGTGGGTTTCTTACTTCATTCCTGTTGGAAAGTGTTTAAATTGGAGAAGTTACAGAAGGACATAAAGAATTAAGAGGACACGACCGATACAAGCGATACGGGGAATCAGAGAATCTTGGATTGCCCCTATCGCTTGCATCGGTCGTATTATCCATTTCACCGCTGTTGCTAGTTTTTATACTCGTGAGTCAAATCTTTACGCAAGGTCACTTCTTGAAGTCTCTCGCGGTAGTTTGCTAACACGACCGATGTAAGCGATAAGGGCCATCCGACAATTTCAGATTGCACTAGTCGCTTGCATCGGTCGTCTTCACTTATCTCGTCTCCTCTGTTTTATGCCTTAAGACATGCTCTTCTAATATTGAAATACCAAACCTTGGATTGGAATTTGCACCAAGTTCTCCACACTCTCTTATATTACTTGTTATGTGTACCATGATAATTTCTCTTGCATTACTTGAGGACAGAAAAGTTGGATAGAATCAAATTATTTAACTGAGACTAGTGTGCACCTTTGATAGACTATAATTATTAAATTGAAATTAGATATTGAATTCTACATCTCTTCTTCATCTAGAATTAACTTATGCAAGTTCCTGTATAATTATTTCTTAGTCATCAATTCACTCCTGCAAAAAAAAATCAATGGAAATATGAAATTAAGGACCTAAAAAATATCTAAGACATTTAAAATTAATAATTTAACACACATTGTTTGTAACCATCCTGCCAAGAAAATTCAATGGAAGTATCAATAGAAGCTTCTATTAGATGAAGATACATTATGTAAGAATTTCAGGGTTAACTTGTTACAATCTTAAAGGTTGGAACTTAATCACCCTTGGTGGTAGGCAGCTTATGCAAGATAATGATTTCTCTGATCTAATGTTAACTATTGCATCATCAATTGAGAATCTACACTGAGGTGATACCTCATCAAGGTATTCTAGAAGCTCCCTTACATTTTTGAGATTCCAATTTGCAGTGACAATTATTTTCCTTGATTGAAAATCTGGATGAATCAATACTTCTAACTCAAATTCTGGACAGCTCTCCTCTGAGTCCAAGGCTATCCAAAGTCCAAGCTTTTTTTTCCACCTTCTATAGTCATATCCTAGAACCAGAGATTGTCGACATATCTGATATGAGATTGAAAGAGAATTGGGACTAACTTTACATAAAATAATGTCACCTAGCTTTTGAACTTCTTTGCTATCCCATTCCCTACCTAAAACATCATCAATCTCTGAAATAGGGACTCTCCTATTCAACCACATTGTTTTTGTTTTCTATAATAACATGTTTTTAAAGCATGCTACAAAGACATGAATAGGCAAAAACCATTGAATCTTTATCCTTCTCGAAATTCGGCCTGCTGACATTGCCTTCTGGATGTCAAATTTAATTTTGCAGAGAAAACTTGAAACTGTTGAATGATCAGGAGCATCCCAATCTAATGAAGAGATGCAAGGACTAGGTACGTGTACAAGAATTCCATAAGAACTCCTCCCTGACGGCACTTGATAATCTGCATAATGGACAAATAACTCTATGCTATTGAAAAATTGAACTGATTTCTCTGCATACATGAGTTCTGCATATTCCTTATGAAGAACTCTGAATGTTCCTGTTAAACATTCAACAGGTTGCCATTCCACAATATTGGAAGGAAAGATATCTACAGTACAAAAACATATGTTTCATTATACAAAATCAACTAGAATGAGAGAAGAGCATTGTCAAACTTCAGTTACAGTACGAAGGGAATTGCAGATGATTTTCTAGAACAAGATCCTTAGCGGTGTACACATACTGTACTCGTGCAAACCAACCGCATCTCTTCAATTTGAAACTGAGAATACGTCCCTTCCAATGGTTTCTTGTGTTGTCTCTTTTGGCACGCTTGACTTTATGGGCACCTCTACAGCTAGGAAGCATAGTTACCCAGTCATTTACTTTCACGGAAAGAGGTTTCCACAAAGAATCCTCTCTTCTGTTGTAAACCTCACATGAAGTTACGCGATTGGAAGGACGACGAGAAGAAGAAGCCATTTGAACTTAGGAGAAGAAGAATGTTCAAAGCGAGAAACCGACGTTCACAAATTTTGGCAGTATTTATAGAAAAAAAGGCTTTGTACACATGGAAACTTTGGATTTGATGTTAACCCTGTCGTTGAATGATCATGACATTTTGTGAACCCAAAAATATTTCGTATCTTCAAAAATCAATTCCTTCTTGGAAATTCGAGAATATGCTTTGTGTAGTGTGCAAAAGTATCTTTTTTTGCATCAAACCAAAAAATTGTACACTGAATACGAGACTCTTCATCATTTTAGCGGCACTTTGAAAGAAAATTGTATTAAAAAAAGAAATTCTCCATACGGTTAAAAGAGACAACAATGTTATATTCTTGTACACGTGGAAAGACGCTATTTGTCAATTTCCTTAATCTCTCATTAGCAAACAGCCCCTTTTCGGCCGTTTTTCGCCCTAATGAGTGTGCCGAATCGTGATCTGAGCTCGTTTCGGCCTCCGAACGCACTATCACAACGCTTGTGCAGGCTATTTCATCTTTTTGTGCCAAAGATATATACCACTTTCTGTTCGCCAGTATAAGCGTCTCGAAGTCTACTACAAGTTTAGCATAATTCATATAGGTAGTTCTGTTCAACTTTTTGAGATACAGTCAATTTTTTGCATCAAGATATTTTAGTCACCGACCATGGCTGAAAGTAGTGATGTATTTTGTATGTTGGCTATTGAGGATAAGTTGGATGATACCAACTACCCGTTGTGGGCTTATATGATGCGACATGTATTGGTTGCAAAAGGACTTTTGAACATTGTGCAGGGTGTTGAAAAACATCCTATCACACGTGCAACTGTTACAACTGCATGTACTAAAGCTGATGCAAAAGGTGTCAAAGATGATGATATTCTGCATATTCCTATTCGTGCTGCGGTTTCTGCTACACCTACTACAGAGCAAATTTGTTGGGATGGAAGAGATGCCCAGACACATGCATTGATAGCTTTGTCTGTCAAACGTGCCATTATTCCTCACATTCACTCTTGCAGAACAACTAAGGATGCTTGGGATACACTTACCACATTGTACCAAGCTAGGAATGAGGCTTGTGTTGCTTACCTCCGAAAACAGTTGGAGAGTGACCACATGAATGAAGGTGATTCTATGGATAGTTTTCTAACAAAGATCAAAGACTTGAAGGAACAATTGATTTTTCCTGATGAGGTTATACCAGATAGCTCTCTTGCACAGACCGTTTTGAATGGTCTTCCTGATTCATATCAGAGTTTTGCTTCTATTCTTCGGTTGATGATGAAAGGCAATCCAAATGCCTTCTCATTTGAGGAGTTAGTCTCTGTTTTGTTGCAGGAAGATCAGTCTAGGTAGAATAGGTCCATTATGCGTGTTGCAGATCAAGCTTTCATGGCTAGTCAGAAGGGCAAAGGAAAATGGAGCTCTTCAATTAGTAAACATAAATCCGCTAATTATGCATAATCAAAGAGAGAAGACAAAGATGAAAAGAAATCAGAAAAGAAAAAATTGTTTTGCAAGTATTGTAAAGGAAATGATCATATCATAAAGAACTGTCCAAAACTGAGTGCTAAAGAGGCAAAGAAGAAAGAGGTTGGAATGGTTGTTGTAGAGGCCTCTACACCAAAAACCGAGTCTGCTAATCTTGTGCAGGAAGAAGAATGGGCATTTACTATTGTTTGCAATTTTGACCCATCTTCTCATGAGCAGTTCATGTCTGGAGTAGACTAAGATGTTCAGTACTTTGAGAGTAGGGCGACCAAACATATTACCTCACAACATAGTTTCTTCTCTTCACTTGAGCCTGCCCCTATAGGGAATACTATTACATGCTCCAACAAATCCTCTTATCCTGTTATGGGAGCTGGTAAGATCATTTTGACTACTATTGATGGTAGTTCATTCACTTTGTCAGATGCTTTGTTTGTGCCAGAGATCAAGAAAAATCTGTTATCAGTTTCTGCATTAGCCAAGATTGGCTTGGTTGTGAAATTTATTGATGACAGATGTACAGTTCATGATCTGTCAAATGGAGACATGATTATTGCTTCTGGCATTTTACGTCATGGGATATATAAGGTCATAGACTATGAAAGATGTGTAAATGGTTCGGCATGTGCAGTACATGATTCTCAGACTATGTCAGATGCAAAGCTTTGGCATGCACGCTTTGGTCATCTGAATTTTGCTAGTTTGCTATGCCTGCAAAAATCTGAAATGCTGTCCTCTTTGCCCAAACTTAAGGCACCCCGAAAACATGTTTGTGAAGGCTGTATTTTGGGCAAAATGAAGCATTCCTCCTTTCCAAAAGATGGTTCAGTTCAGGCTACTCAGAAATTGCAGCTTGTACATAGCGATATCTGTGGTCCTATGCAGACACCTTCTTTTGTAAATTATCTTTACTTTGGGACTTTCATCGATGATTTTTCCAAGAATGCATGGGTATATCCATTGAAGGCAAAGTCCGAAGTGTTCATGTGCTTCAAACAGTTTTTGATTTTGGCTGAAAATCTGTCAGCATGTAAAATGGGCACCCTCCGTAGTGATCGAGGGGGAGGGGTATATGTCTTCTGATTTTAATGCATTTCTGGCTGAACGTGGGATAAAACACCAGTGTATCGTGTCATATGCACCTCAACAGAATGGAGTTGTTGAACGAAAGAACAACTCAGTCATGGAGATGGCAAGCTGTATGGTCAAGAGTTAGGCTTTACCACAATATAGTTTCTGGCTTGAGGCTGTCATGTGTGCAACATATGTACTTAACAGGTGCCCCACTAAAGCACTGCAGTCTATAACTCCATATGAGGCTTGGCATGATCGCAAGCCATTTGTTGCTCATCTCCATGTTTTTGGTTGTTTGGCATACGCCTTAGTGCCTGAACAACATCGCAGAAAATTGGATGATAGAGCAGTAAAATGTATTTTGGTTGGGTACAGTTCGGAAAGTAAAGGCTATCGTCTGTATCATCCACAGTGTAAACACATTCTGGTTAGCCGTGATGTTGTTTTTGTGGAAGATGCTATTTTTCCATTGCTTTCATGTACTAAGGAGACATCTGTTAGTGTTACCATTAGTGTCTATGTGAAAGGCCAAATGGCCACCGGACACATCTTTGTATATGTTCTTTAATAAAACATATAGTGGCCTGGTCAGTCATAGACTGTAAGCTCGATTGCATTTGTAAGACCTAAGAAGTCTGTCTTCGTGCTCCCTGTGTACTGTGTTTTCTGCGTATTCTACAGCCTCTACGTGGAGTACTGCGTGCGGCCTCAGGAGCTCGGTTTTCTACTCTCGAGCATATCATCGTGGAGCTCTTGAGAAGGAGAGCGCACTGTGGTGCATTGCCATCGAAATACTTCACTGGTATCAGAGCAGTTCGAGGCAAAAGCTTTGTTCCTTTTGTGCGAGCGAAGCGAGCATCCCCCCCTCCCCCCCTCCCCCCCTCCCCCCAAAGGCTTTCGACTAAGACGGCGACCAAGGCATACCTTGGCATCCGAGTCACCGAAGTCACCGTTGGCTGCGCGCGAGGGAGGACCTCAACGATCAAGGAATATAGAGGTTCCCGGTACTTCCTGGGAGGTCACCCATCCCAGTACTGTTCCCCCCAAAGCTCGCTTAACCGTGGCAATCTCTTGCCACTAAGCTACACTCTTGTGGTGTCTGAAGAAGGGGAAAGAAAAAGGCTGACATTACCTTGAACAAGTTTTGGTCCCTCAAAGCTTCATTTTTTGCTTTCAAAGCCTAATTTTGAAGCAATTTTGGGGTGTTTTTGGCGCCATTTTGGAGTACTTTCGCAATAGTTCTCTTCACACAGGTCCAAGAACATCAAGAAGAGTGTTCTTTGTACTTCTCAGACAATAAATATCAACCATTGGGGCTGTATTGTCAGCCACACTCGTAAAACTACAGGTTTCTCGAGAGGTTTTCAATTTTGGTGGGAGCAGTCGCTACAAATTTATGCAGGTTTTTTAAGCCTAAAACATCAGAGTTGACAGACACTTGCAGGTGTTATTGGCTAGCTTTTGGGCTGTGTATTCAGCCTTTTAGTGTCATTTTACTGCATATATTGAGCACATACACACCATGTACGCTTCTGTACCGCTTATGTACGTCCATGTGGTCATTGATATAGCGGTTACGTTCTTTGCATAAAGCCTTTTACATTTGCTAAAGAGGGTCGTGGTGAGGATTTCTTAACTGGGAGACACTCAGATGTCGGGGTCTCTTCGGTGATGCAGGTGGAAGACTTACCTAGCCTCGCCATAGGAGATGTATGATAGTTGTTCATAGGTGCTCGATAAGCCTAGTTGCCTTTTATTGGGTAACAGATTATATGCAGTGGAGTCAATGATTCACTATGCAGGTAGACATGTCACTACTTGCAGTTTTATGATACTTTGACACTGGTCATACGCTAATTTTGTAGAGGATAGTCTAGCAAAATTTTTTCCAGATTTCTGGTTTAGTCAACTATACAGTGGTTGATTTACTCCTCGATACACTAATTTGTTGGTGTTTGGACTCTTCTAGCTCCATTATCATTCTATTCAGTTCTCTACCATCATGGCATCAGAGGTCTCAGGCACATCCAGTGGATTAGGGTCTAGTGCTAGTGTTCCGAGGAGGAGCTATAACTTGCAGGGCAAAGACCATTTTGAGATCCGAAAATTTGATGGCACAAACTTTGCTCTATGGAAGAATCAGATTAAAGATGTGCTGATTCAAAGGAGGCAATGGAAGCCAGTAAATGGGATTTCAAAGAAGCCTGCTGACATGGATGAAGATGATTGGGATGAGTTAGATGAAATGGCCAGGTCTACCATTTGCTTACACCTGGCAAATAATGTTTACTTTAGAGTATTAGACTGTGAAAGTGCAGAGGAGTTTTAGAAGAAGTTATGCAATACATATGAAAAAGAGACGGCATCAAATAAAGTGTATCTGATGAGAAAATTATACGACCTTCGTATGAAGGACACAGATAGTGTTGCTGCTCATCTAAATGAGTTTGATGCCATATTCTCCTCGTTACAGGCTCAAAAAATGGATATGGACAATGAAATGAAAGCAGTATTGTTGTTATGCACCCTTCCATCATCATGGGATACGTTTTGCACAACTATTAGCAATAGTGCACCTGGTGGTAAACTCGTCTATGATGACATATGTGGACTCTTGAGTGAGGAGATTTGTAGAAAATCTATGGTTGGCACTCATAGTGGAGATGCATATAATGTTCGTGATTCTTACCAATGAAAGAATCAGCAACGTGGCAGGAGCAAGAACAAGGAAAAGAATGGTCAATGGAATAAGAGTAGAAGTAAATCAAGGAAGAGGGATATCGAATTCCATTATTGTCATAAGAAAGGACACATGAAGAAAGACTGTTATGCATTAAAGAATGCTAAAGGTAAAGGACAAAATGTTGATGGGCATGTTAAAGAGTTACCTGCACCATCTACTTCGACTGTGAAGATTGAAGAAATTAATGCTATTTCTGATGATGCTGATGTGTTGACACTTGATAGTATTGTGCCATCTGAGGCACTTCTGGCTGATTCTCTTTCCCACACCTGACTGCTAGATTCTGGTGCTTCTTTCCATGTGACATCACATAGAGAATGGTTCTCTAATTATGCAGCAAAGTCTCTTGGTACCATGAGACTTGGTGACTCTTACCACTGTGATGTTGTGGGGATTGGAGATGTGGTTGTGCAGTTCATTGATCGTTCAAAATTTACTATGCATAATGTACGCCATGTACCTCAGTTATCACACAGTTTGATGTCAGTTGGTCAACTTGATGACCTTGGTTACAAGGTGGTCTTCTATGCTCAGTCCTTTCATATATCAAAGGGCAATATGGTTATTGCAAAAGGAAGCAAAGATGGCTCACTTTATCCTTTATTTGTATCACAGAAAGAACACTTGTTAGCTGTTACTGAACAACCTATGGCTTGTATTTGGCATGGTGGTTTGGGCCATATATCTCGTAGTGGAATGGAAAATCTTTCTCGTTCTGGCTACTTGCCTGTGTTATCTTTCTCTGATTTTTCATTTTGTGAGCATTGTCAATATGGAAAGCAAACCAGAAATGTGCATAAAATGCACATTGACTCTTCAATTCAGCCTTTAGATCTCATTCATACAGATGTGTGTGGTCCTATGCCCACTAGGTTCTTAGGTGGTTCTCTTTAAATTATCACTTTCATAGATGATGCTACTAGAAAAGTTTGGGTATATCCTATCAAATCAAAGGATGATGTATTCCCTACTTTCAGAAAATGGCTTGCTTCAGTTGAGACTCAAAAAGGAACTAAGCTTAAGGCTTTACGTTCATATAATGGGGGTGAGTATACCTCACATGAATTCAGCCTTTTCTGTCAGTCTAGAGGGATTCGTAGAGAGTTTACAACTCCTTATACCCCAGTATAGAATGGTGTAGCTAAGAGGATGAATAGAAATATTCAAGATAGAGTAGTCTCTATGTTGCATCATGCAAACCTCTCACAAGGTTTTTGGGCAGAAGCAGTATTGACTGCAGTTCATGTGATTAACCTTTCACCTAGTACTGCCAAAGGTCTGAAAGTGGCACAAGAGTTATGGACAGGGAGACCACCATATGATGATCATCTTCGAGTTTTTGGGTGTGAAGCATATGTTTATATACCCAAGAGTCTTAGACAAAAGTTGGACCATAAGTCAAAGAAATGCATTTTTCTTGGATATGGTCAAGAAGGACAATTTGGATATCGCTTATGGGATCTTGAAACACAGTCAGTGATTAGAAATAGTGATGTCATTTTTAATGAGTCTAAGATGCATAAACAACCCATTAAGGAGGTTGAAGTGAGAAGAGTGGTGTTTGAGGATACTAGTCCTCTGGTTAGCATGCATAAAAATGCTGCACATAGGGATGTTCAAGAGAATGTCCATTCAGATCAGTCTGCACATGTTCCTGTTCAACAACCATTGAGACGTTCTGCATGTGTCTCACATCCACCTGATAGATATGTTCCAGGTTTATATTTTTTTATGCTAACAGATGCCGGTGAGCCTTCTTGCTACAAAGAGGCTATGCAGACAGGGGATCATGTCAAGTGGGAGCGTGCCATGAAGAGTGAGTTGGATTCTATTCACAAGAATGGTACTTGGGACTTAGTACCTTTGCCAAAGGGCAGGAAAGCTTTACCATGTAAATGGGTATATAAGCTGAAATTCACATCAGATAGTGCTTCTCCAAAATATAAAGCACGACTTGTTGCAAAGGGTTTTAAGCAACAACATGGTGTTGATTTTGAGGAAATCTTCTCTCGAGTGGTCAAGATGACTACTTTGCGCATGTTGCTTGGATTCATTGCAATGGAGGACTTAGAGCTAGTCCAAATGGATGTGAAAACAGCTTTCTTGCATGGAGATCTTACAGATGAGATCTATATGGAACAACCAAAAGGTTATGTAGTTCCTGGCAAGGAAAGTCTAGTTTGTAAGCTCAAGAAGAGCTTGTATGGACTTCAACAGTATCCTAGACAATGGTATCAAAAGTTTGATGCTTTTATGAAGTCCCAAGGCTATTCTCGGAGCAATGAGGATCATTGTCTCTTCACAAAGAGATGCTATGATGGCAGCTTGATATGCTTGATACTTTACGTCGATGATATGTTGATTGCTGGGAAGTCCTCTTATGATTTGTCAATTCTCAAAAAGAAGTTGAGTAAGACATTTGATATGAAGGATTTGGGGGATGCCAAACATATTCTTGGCATGCGCATTACTCGTGATAGGAGTAAAAGATGCATATACTTGTCTCAAAGTGAGTACATATCCAAAGTACTTCACTAGTTCAATATGCAGAGTGGGAAGGCATTGAGTACACCTTTACCCACATATGTGAAATTGAGCAAGGATGACTGCCCCAAATCAGATGAGGAAAAGGAATTCATGACCAAAATTCCTTATCAGTTTGTTGTTGGTAGTCTCATGTACGCTATGGTAGCTACGAGACCAGACATTGCATTCGCAGTGGGAGTTGTGAGTAGATATATGTCTAATCCTGGCAAGAAACATTAGGAAGCGGTCAAGATGATTTTGAGATATCTGAGTGGCACTAAGGACAAGTGTCTATGCTTAGGTAGAGGGAAAGCATCCATTATTGGTTACACAGATTCTGACTATGCTGGTTGTGTAGACAATCGTAAGTCTACATCAGGGTACATTTTTCATTTTGCTGGAGGTGCTATCTCTTGGAGATCTCGTCTTCAAGAATGTACAGTTGTTTCCACCACAGAAGCAGAGTATGTTGTAGCAAGTGAGGCATGTAAGGAAGCATTGTGGCTTTCTCGTCTTGCTTGTGATATGGGTTTACATGAGCATGTACCTCACTTGCTCAGTGATAGTCAGAGTGCCATTGCTTTGGCTAAGAATCCAATCTATCATGCAAAGACCAAGCACATTGAGGTGAGGTATCACTTCATTAGAGATTGCTTAGCCACTGAGAGCATTATTCTTGAGAAGGTTCACACTCGAGATAATGATGCAGATGCTTTGACTAAAGCTCTACCACAGGATAGCTTTCGACACTGTTGTCACTTGATGGGGGTTACTTGATTCTTGATCTTATGCAATCACTTGTATACTATGTAACATGCCCATCAGGTGGGAGGTATAGTTTGCATACTTACACTCAGGTATTCTTTATCATTCTTTATTTTTCTCCCATAGTTACTCTAGCCATATTGGCCTTTAGTGGGAGATTGTTACCGTTAGTGTCTATGTGAAAGGCCAAATGGCCACCGGACACTTCTTTGTATATGTTCTTTAATAAAACATATAGTGGCCTGGTCACTCACAAACTGTAAGTTCGATCGCATTTGTAAGACCTAAGAAGTCTGTCTTCGTGCTCCCTGTGTACTGTGTTTTTTGCGTATTCTGCAGCTTCTGCGTGGAGTACTGCATGCGGCCTCAGGAGCCCGGTTTTCTACTCCCGAGCATACCATTGTGGAGCTCTCGAGAAGGAGAGCGCACTGTGGTGCATCGCCATCGAAATACTTCAGTTAGCTCCAAAGACATGTATGATACTTTGTTGCCTCTTTTTATAGGTGGAAAGTCTAGTGCTGGTCGTAATGAGGCAACTTTTCAGCCTTTGCAGGTTCCATGTGATGATGCCAATCATCCTATTTCTGATGCAGATTTACATGATGCACTTGTTGATGAGAGAGATGATATTGAAGAGGCAAAAATTATGCCAAAATGGAAGGTGCAAACTTTGCATGACAGCAAATTAGATGCACCTCTGTCATATCCTACTCGATCAGGCTCTCATGGTACCTCTTTTGCATCACATTGCTATGCTATGTCTGCATCTAGTCTCTGTGATGAGAATGATCCTGTTTCATTTGACGAAGCAAAATTCAAAAAATTGGATAGCTACTATGCAATCTGAATATGATGCTATAATGAAGAATGGTACTTGGTCTTTATGTGACTTGCCTCTTGGCAAGAAGGCCATTGGCACTAAGTGGGTTTACAAGCTAAAGCGTAAGCCTGATGGAACAGTTGACATGTATAAGGCTAGGCTTGTTGCAAAGGGTTATGCACAGGAAAGAGGCATTGATTTTGATGACACCTTTGCACCTACATGCCGTATGACTACTGTTCGGAGCATTTGTGCACTTGCAGTCCATCATGGTTAGAATGTATATCAGTTGGACATTAAAACTGCATTTCTGAATGGTAACTTGCATGAAGAACTGTATGTTTTTCAACCTCGTGGCTTTGTGCAAAAAGGGCATGAAAACCAGGTGTGGAGGTCAAAGAAGGCATTATTGCAAGCACCACATGCTTGTTATGAGAACATACATGCCTATCTGATTGCACATGGTTTTGAGAACAGTCCAAGTGAAAGCACTTTATATGTTAAGTGTGCTCATCATGTGCTTCTGATCATTGTTGTCTATGTTGATGCATGCTACTCACTGGTCCTATTGAGAAGCATATTGCTGAGTTTAAGGCTGATTTGCATGCCTCATTTGAGATGTCTGATTTGGGATATTTGCATCACTATTTTGGCATTTAGTTTATGCAAGTTGATGGTGGAATGGATTTGTGTCAAATGAAATATATTGATACATTATTGCAACATTTTGGCCTTGAAGACTATAAGCCTATTGCCACTCCTATGGAGATAGGTTTACGATTGAGTCTTCATGATGCTAGAGATGCAATTGATGTTGTCCTCTATCAAAAAGCTTTTGGATGCCTGATTTACTTATGCATTACTCGACCAGATATTCAGTTTGCTGTCTCACATATGAGCAGGTTTATGCATTGCCCAGGTGTCAAGCATTGGTAGGCAGTTAAGCGTATCTTTCACTACTTGAGTGGTACTCGGCTACTTGGCTTGTTTTATCCCATGGGGGGATCATTATCGCTAGATTCGCATGCTTTTTTTGACTCAAACTGGGCTGGTTACTATGACACTCGTGTGTCCACTAGTGGCTTTTGCTTCATGCTTGGTAGCTCATGTATATCTTGGTTGAGCAAGAAGCAGCCTACTATGGTCACTTTCAGTTGTGAGGCTGAGTATAGGGAAGCTTTCATAGCGACCGTTGAGTGTGTGTGGCTCAGATGCCTTATAACTGATTTGGGTGTTGGTTAGTCTTCTGCCACCACCATCTTCACTAACAGTCAGAGCGCGCATTGGTAGTTGCGAAGAACCCTGTGTTCCATGCTCGCACTAAGCACATTGAGGTGCATTATCATTTTGTCAGGGAGGTTCTCTGCTAGGGAGATCAGCTTGGCATATGTGCCCACACAGGAGAACATTGCAAACCTTTTCACGAAGGCTCTACCTAGGGAGAAGTTTGAAGCTTTCCGCAAAGCTTTGGGCTTACTTCCTTTTGTGGAGTGATTTCCACATAGCTTGGCACTTTCTTATACATGAGTGCCAGCTACTTGTTCACCGCATCACTCTCAAGGGGGATTTGTTGATATATTTAGGTAGTGATGTGTGTGAACACTTTAGGACCGTCGGGGCTCATTTTTCCGTCTTTAGAAGGTTTTTTTCCCCCGGCTTGTATGTACGCCTATTGCCCTAATGGGCTACTTATCTTTGTACATTCTAGTGGTAATATATTCAGTATTGTGTGTTGTGCTCCAAGCTAATTCTTCTTCCTTGTGCTCTTCACGTACTTCCACAGATGTTTGACTCCAACATGTATATATAGTGATCTTTGGAGCCAAGATTTGAATTTGAATCTTGCTCACCTATAACAAATCTCCTATCTTTTATCGATTGATTGATTCTCCATGAAGGGCTTTGGTGTGCAGAACAAGAGGAGCAAGGAGGAGATGGAGGGAGAGAGAAGAGAGGAGAGATGCACACAGATGTGTGGGAGCCTCGAAACCCACATAATGATCTCTCTTGAGGCAATGCTCTATATATAATGTATATTTATGAATATGGGAGTAAGGTCACATGATGCTTACATCCCCAACAATCTCCCACTTAAGGGTCAATGTGACCATAAGTGGTAACATATACAAAGAACGATGTAGGAATATACAATAATATACAGGAAGAGTTCGGATCTCAACCCATACAGATCAGCCTAGACCAAATGCCTCGAACAAGGTGTATCCATGCACCTCAAACTGCTCTAGACTTATATCGATGAGAGTCGAGCTCACATCTGACTAATGCAAGAACTGATAAAGTTCCTGCAAAGCTCCCACTCGCTCTATGCCTGTGTCAGTCATCGAATGGTTGACAACTCCAAGTGCAAATGCTCCAATAGCAGCTGCAATGTCTGGTCTCGAGCACAACAACTCCTACATCAAACTCCCGAATGCTGACGAAACATGTGCTATCCTGGCTAACCTAAGCATGTCAGCCATGCCTATATCCAAAGCATCGAAAGTACCATCATCAAGACTAACATGTCTTGATATGTTTGTGTCAACATCTGACATAAGCGAATCCAATAATGACTCAATGATCACTGACTCATCAACATCTAAATCAGTCATCCTATCAACCAAGGATGTATCTAGCTGTGCATCATGATAGCTAATATGCTCTACCGTACACTGTGTACCATGAGAGCTATCCTGCTCTACCACACCAAGTGTATTATCATGCTCCACATGAGCTAACTACACAACATCAATACCAGGGTCAAACTGATGATCTAACTCCAACTGAGTATCATCACAATGCTTTGCATGAGCATCCACATCATGCTCTAAAGCACCCAACTGATCATCCAAAGTCTGCTCCATATGAGCATCCATATGATCAAGAAAATCATGCTCTATATAAGCATCACGAGCATCCAAAACATGCTCTACATGTGCATCCATCTGAGCATCTGAAACCTGCCATACATGTGCATCATGAATGTCAATAGACCTATGTGTAGGTAGACAAAATGAGACATGAAGAGTCTCACATCGCACATAAGGCTGAACTCCCACTGAGACGAGACTGTCCCTCACATGAAGTACCTTTAGTGTGGATACCTGTGCCCAATCCTAGCACCTCTAACAAGCATAAGCTGTCCCAACTACAACTGAAAATGATGCTCACCAAGGAATGCATAACATATGCTCTCCTGTAACTGGCTAACTCAATCAAGCTCATAGGGAATGAAGGCACATAACGTACATGTCTTAGTATAAGTGATGCTCCACTAGGTTGCATAAGGTATACATCTCCTTCACTCTCAATGTCATATGTCATACCATTAGACATGTACACACATCCATGACTCTCACTTGAGAATCGCTAAAACCACTCACGATATGGAGTAACATGAAAACTAGCTAATGCATCAAGCAAGCAAGCCATATGTGTGCTCTCCAATGAACAAGAGGAATCCTGAGATGAACCATAGGAGAAAGTGATATCACGATCACTAGCATAATCAACTGCCATAGACTCTCCTAAAATCACTACTTGACCGGCATCACGTGCATATCTCAAATGTCGTCGTCGCATCCTCTTGAAGCAACGCCGTCGAATATATTCCTCATGACCACAGTGCCAACATCGAAGCTATCGATGTGATATATGTCTCACATGAGTCAATGGACTCGCATACATATCATGTAGCCTCTGCCATAATGCACTACTCGTCTCCTCATACATAATAGAGTCATATATATAATCCACAAGCTGTAATTGGATAGTGGAGCTGGCCAATGCATCCATATCCATTCATACGTGGTCGGGCATGTCACGAGGCCTCTGTGCATCTCTATGCACATACATGTGTAACCCTGCATGAAGCAATGTATACCACATCTGAGCTTTCCATATCCAAAAGTCACTGCCATCAAATTGAGAAGACACCATGCTGGCAATCCAAGAGACTAGAAATGTAACAAGAGACTAGAAACAATACTCTATCCTCAATAGGATCACACCTGCATATGCATATGCATAACTCACATCACAGATGTCTCGTTGGAGAAGAAACCATGTGATACATGTCATATAACCATGCATCTAGCATGCATATAAAACCATGAGCATGAACCTACTCACCAAGTCTCCAAAGTGACCAAGTAGATGTGAAAGAATCCTGAGAAAATTTCAGCAAAGTATCCCCTGTAAACTGAGAAATCAAACAAGATAACCAATAGCAAAAGAACAATGAGTAATTTGTCACCACCTATCACTGATCTAATCAAAGATAACGGCAAATACACATGCCAAAAACTGATGGCAATACATGCCAATACACCTCCCACTCAAGAATGAATCTTGCAAGATTGTATAGCCTATCATGAATAACCTGTGAGCAAGTCCAAATAAATGGAGATAAGTAGTGATCCAAAGCTATCACACAAGCTTCAAGATCCACTAGAGGTCTCTTCTAGCATAAAAGCTATTGAAATTTTGGCAGCATCTCCTTTGTAAAATGGACTCTAGAACCAAAATAACCATGTGGGAATCACCCTCCACATATGCCAAGAATCACACTGGAAAATAGATATCAGATCAATGATCACATGCTAATAGAATAGATAATCAAGGTGACAAATGAGTATGTGCAACTGAGGCTCCAATCTGGATCATGTACCTGCAAAGAAAACAAAAGATACAAGTATCAAACAAGATCCAATCAATCCCTCATAAAATGTGTGCAATCGATAAGTAAATCCATAACCAAGTGACATAAGCAAGATATAAACCACAATGCCACTATACATCCATGATTGAACTCATGATGACATAAACCTCAAAAAAAGGCTATACCACAATGTCATCTCATATACCAAACATGTGACAAGATTATGGTCTACTCTCATATGGAGGAGCTACCACAATGATCATACATGGATAATGCCTTCAAACTCTAAGAATACGAGTACACCAAAAATTCTCTCTTGAAGAAGTTCCAAAGCAAATTCAACCTCCAAGAGCAATTAGGGTTCTTATGGCAAAAATGTGCTGCTCTGTATTTTTTGTTTCAGAGTTGACAAAACTCTAAATCTGAAGTTTTTCTCTTAAAAAAATTCAAGATCTCATTTGTGGCTACATAATGAGATAAAGAACACCTCAATCGGAGATGCGTAGCTCAACATATACACAAAACAAGCATCAGTTGTCAATTTCACCTTCACGTGTAGCACTGTTTCTCTGTATTCTACGATTTTGACAACCTATCACTCAGATATTGGACCTATCATCTTCTACAAAATTGTATAGGCTATTCCAAGCTATGCACAACAAGTTGAATCGTCTGATTCCGATTTGTAAAACTCAACTTATAACGAAAACACTGACCTACTATCCAAGTGATTGTAGATTTGGCTTCTATACCAGTCTGCGTTTTTCAAATTTTCGGTAGTCTTAACCTCCAACACAGGTTCTATGCCCTTCTAAAAAGTTGTATCTCTCTCTGTTAGCTACACACAGAACTTTAAAACACATCAATCTGAGCTTTGTAGCTCAATTTATGGTTGACATACTAAACTACTATCGAGAGGTACGAACTTGCACTTTCACCTCTTGTGATCTAAGCTTCCATTGGAGTTTCTTGCACACAAGCCTTCAGCATGCTCTGATACCAATGAAGGGCTTTGGTGTGCAGAACAAGAGGAGCAAGGAGGAGATGGAGGGAGAGAGAAGAGAGGAGAGACGCGCACAGATGTGTGGGAGCCTCGAAACCCACATAATGATCTCTCTTGAGGCAATGCTCTATATATAATGTATATATATGAATATGGGGGTAAGATCACATGACCCTTACATCCCCAACAATCGAACCACTTCAATCACAAATTCGTGGCTTCTCTTTTCTTTTTTCATCAAGTGGACTCAACCACTTTAGATGCAATCACTTTTACATCACGTAAAGGCTTCAGACATTACAAGATATAGTTCACAAGTGAACTTTACAAAGAATAGACATTTCCTTCAAGTCTCTAGGTCTTTTGATGACTCAAGCCATCACTTGGACTTGCCATGGACTTGTTCCAACAGCTCCCCCTCAAGTCAAGTGATCTTGAGGTCTTCAATCTTCCAAGATTATTGCAAACCAATCATAGCCTTGAATTTGCAAAGCTTTGTACCATCCAATGCTTTGGTTAGAATGTCTGCACATTCTTGATGAGTGGACACATAAGTTAACTGAATTTTGTTGCTCACAATCTTCTCTCTTACATACTTCAATATGTTTAGTCCTTGCATGAAAAATTGGATTGACAGCCAAGTGAATGGATCTCATATTGTCACTAAAGATACTTGGAGTTCCAATCTCCAAACCAAGATCTGTGAATAGTATCTTCATCCACATTGCTTCTTGAGTAGCTATGGCAAGACCTCTGTATTTCGCTTCAATAGAAGAGAGAGCAACTGTGGGTTGCTTCTTGGATGACCATGAGACGAGTTTTGAACCTACAAAGGTAAGATAGCCTGAAGTGCTCCTTCTCTCTTCCTTGGAGCTATCCCAATCTGCATCAGAGAACAATTTCAAACTTAAGTCAGATAAATAAGGGTAATATAACCCTTCATTCATGGTCCCTTTGAGATATCTGAGTATCCCCTTGGCAACCTCCATGTGAGGTTTCCTGGGTGTGTGCATAAATTGACTTAGCACACTCACACTATAACATTTATCTACCCTTGTCAATGAGGCATAGTTCAAACTACCCACAAGGCTTTGATAACCTGTCACATCTTCTATGAGTTCACCTTCATGTGAGCTCAATTTATGCATAACCTCCATTGGAGTACTTGCAATCCTGCAATCTTGCACCTTGAATTTTGCCAACATGTCTTTAATGTATTTTCTTTGAGTGAGAAACAAACCATGATCTTTGTAGACAACTTTCAATCCTAGAAAGTAGGTAAGTGAACCCAAATCACTTATCTTGAATTCTTCTCTCATCTCTTCTTTGATTCTCTTCATGTCATCTATATCATTTCCTATAAGTATAATATCATCTACATACACACACAAATAGATGACTTTAGAATTACTCCTTTTTATGAATAGTGATGGATCCGCCTTGCTAGGTTGAAATCCTTTGTCCTGCAAGAATGAGACAAGTGTGTGATTCCAAGCCCTTGGGACTTGTTTGAGTCCATATAAAGCTTTATTAAGTTTACACACATAATCAGGATATATGTGATTCTCAAAACCATGTGGTTGTGCCATATATACCTCTTCTGTTATCCATCCATTAAGAAATACATTTTTTACATCCAATTGAAGTATCTCCCAATTCTTGGAAGAGGTACTACTATGTAAAACCATAATTGTAGGCATCTTTGCCACAGGAGACAAGGTCTCCTCATAATCAATTCCCAAAATTTGTGCAAAGCCTTTTGCCACAAGCCTTGCCTTATACCTGTTAATGGAGCCATCTGAGTTCTTCTTCAATTTGTAGATCCATCTTGAACCTATCACTTTCATTGATGGAGAATCGAGAACCAACTCCCAAGTGTTATTCACCTCAAGAGCTTCAATTTATTCTCCCATTGCATGCCTCCATTCTGATTTCTTCTTTGCTTCCTCAAATGTTGAAGGTTCCTCTTGTGCTAGATAGATTGAATGTTTAGTGACTAGAGAAGTATCAAAACCATACCTTTCTAGTTTTCTTTTCTCCCTCATGGACCTTCTTAGGCCATGATGTGATGATTTTGCCTCTTGTCCAAGTTCTTGCACTTTTGCTTTACCTTTAGACTTCCACATTTTGAGTTTTTCATATTGAGTTGCTTCATCATCTTCTTAGGTATATTGCTTTTCAACTTTAGAAGATTTATACTTAACAAGTTTTGGAAAAATCTTCTCCAAGATCATAAGGCAGGTTGACCTTTCTACATGAATCTTCATACCAAGAACTATTCTCATCAAGTACTACATCTCTACTCACCAAGAATCCTTTGATTGTTGGGTTGTATAATCTGTAGCCATTTTGATTGTTGTCATATCCAATGAATACACCCCTTTTTGCTTTGGGATCCATCTTGCATCTAACCTGTGAAGGAACATGAGCATAAGCAACACATCCAAAAATCTTACAATGATCTAAGCTGGGTCTTCTTCCATTCCAAGCCTCATATGGTGTCATGCCATCAAGTGATTTTGAAGGTAACCTATTAATCAAATAAGTGGCTGTGGATATAGCCTCAACCCATAAGTAATTAGGTAAGTGCTTCTCATTTAACATAGATCTTGTAGCTTCAACAATTGTCATATTCCTTCTTTCTACCACTCCATTTGGCTCAAGAGTGTACCTTGCACTGATCTCTCTTTTGATTCCCCTCTCTTGAAGAAAGGAGTCAAATTCATGGGAGAAGTACTCTCCCCCTCCAACTGACCTTAGCCTTTTTAATGTTTTACCTGTTTGATTGTCCACAAGAGCCAAATATCTTTTGAAGCATGAAAAGACTTCACCTTCGTGTTTCATAAAATATAATAGAGTCCATCTATTGCAATCATCAATGAAGGAGACATAATACATTGATACAGATATTGAAGCATCCTTTTGAGTTCCCCATACATCTCTATGAACCAAATCCAAGAGATCTCCATGCATATATCGTTTCTTCATGAATGGTAACCTGTGAGACTTTCCAAATTGACATGCACTACACTTATAAATCATGTGTTGTTTTGACAAGTTAGGGAGTCCAAGTACAATTTGGTCCATGCAAATTTGATTTAATGATCTTTCACCAATATGTGCTAACCTTTTGTGCCATACTTCCAATTCTATGAGTGCCTGACTACCATAGTTAAAGAGAGCAATTTTTCTAGTGTTTTGTAATTCAAATGTGAACAATCTACCTATCTTTTCACCTTTTGAAATTCTCCTAAATCCTTGGCTTGGATCCTCAAGAAATTCTCCTCCTCTTGTGAACCTGACTTGCAACCCTTTCTCTACTATCTACCCAACACTTATCAAATTCTTTGTAATGGTAGGGACATAGAGTACCTTACTGAGTAGGTTGACGTTTCCATCAGGTGCCTTGACATTTCCTATTTTCTCCACAAGATTTCTTGTATCATCTCCTGTTTGTACCTCGTGCTTGTTCCTTAGAAAATCTGATAGGAGGGCCACATTTCTTGCCACATGATTGGAACAACCTGAATCTATGTAGAAAACATGTTCATCAGATTTACCTTGTGGCATGGCCATATTCATGATTAGAAATGAGTCCTCTTGATTTGATTCTTCTGTATAGTTATTGAAGTCTCTACTTCCCCTATTGCCTCCTTGATATTTTGAATGGTTTTAATTGTTGTGGTTGCCATGGTAATAGAAGGTGCTACAAATACTTGGAGAAGATGAAGTGGTGCTACAAAATCTTTGCACTACACCAGCCAAATAAAATCTAGGGATATGTAGTGGGCCCTTTTAGTTTGCCAAAAGATGTATTAGACACCCTATGTACCTTGGAAGATCACTCTCAAATAGATGAATCAAAACAGATAAGTTGGAGTAGATTCAAGAACAAAAAACTTGCTATTTATGTTCATACACCTGTCTAGGGTTTTGAACAATTCTCTGATCACAATAGCAATTGACTTCATTCCTTTTGGGGAACTCTTATTAACTTTGTAAGCTAACAATCAAGAGTTATCTCATAAAAAAGGATGGACTATATAAAGAGAAAAGTGTTTAGCAAGTTGTAGCATAACCCCAATTTTCACGGGTTGTAGAGGTACTCAAACCCGTGAGCATAGAAATGTTAATATCTCAAGATTCCAAGATGCAAGCCTTATGAAATTTTGTAGGCATGTACTAGATTGTATGCTGATTCTAGCAAGATTTGAATCATGGTGATGAAGTACACACTGAGAACAAGCTCTGAGAAAACGATTGTTCTAATTGAGTGCTGAGAGAGAAGTAAAGTATGAACAGATATAGTTGAATTCAACTAAACATATCTCAAGATTGAAAAACCCAATCGCAATGAAATTTTTTGAATATGTAATAGACTTAAGGAGCAAACATTACCAACTTAAAGCATTGAAATGATGCACCAAGTTTAGAGAAATCATCTCTACAATATGACTGAGAAAACTAAGAGATATGGCAGTGAACAATATACTCACAAAAGCATGAGGATATGAACTCAAATGATCATAAAAATGAAAGTATATTGATTGTAAAGTACAATGGACTTACGGATACAAACGTGTGACTTGAACCCCACACTTTGATATGGCATAAAACTAAGCTCATGGAGGTCTAAAACTATGACTAAAGAGCTATGTATCCAAGATTTGAATATGAATCTTGCTCATGTAAAACAAATCTCCTATCTTTTAGTGATTGATTGATTCTCCAACCACTTAAATCATGAATTCGTGGATTCTCTTTCCTTTTTTCATCAAGTGGACTGAACCACTTTAGATGCTTTCACTTTTACATCAAGTAAAGGCTTCAAAAGTTACAAGAGATAGTTCACAAGTGAACTTTACAAAGACTAGACATTTCCTTCAAGTCTCTAGGTCTTTTCATGACTCAAGCCATCACTTGGACTTGCCATGGACTTGTTCCAACAGTATGTACTCGGTAATACCATCGTCTATACCAATGATTATATCTGGATTTTTTTTTTTCGGGCACAGTGTAGTGTCCCTTGTCGCAATAATATGACAATGTTGTTCTATAGCAAGGGATAGTAAACTCTTCCCAAAAAAAAATGAGTATACTCTAGTGGTTGACGCACCATGTACTTGCATGATCAGAAACCAAAACAATATTTGATAAAGCAAAACACATTCTGGAACATAAAAGAGATATGCAGGAGAACAATGAAAATTAATGCATAAACAGATTTGTGCTCATCATATACAACCAAAAAAAGTTGTAAAGAGTACTTAAATACATAATAGAACAATGCCATAAATGAACCATGTACAAAATTGTGGCAAGCCACTGCCATATATAAACCAAATACAAAACTTTGGCACACCATTACCATACACAAAACTAGAGGGATCAAAATATCTATATCTATAGTCCTCCAACAAAGCACATTCATGTAATCCGGAAAATTGAAACGATGTTCATGAATAACAACTAAAAAAGGCTAAACCAAGTTCAAAAGCTCACCTCACAATAGATTTTCTCAGGAAATAACTATGCCGCATCCTTCCAAGTCCTGCAATAGCAGAACAAGCCCACGACAATATCTGAAAGTCTTTTGTGCTCGTGTTAGAGGACAAACCATCATCAAGTCCTACAATAAATACGCGAAATGTGAGATCAACAAACATAAGAAAATTTATTAATCAAATAATACTTACAAACTTTTGATGCATCGTATCTTAATTGCCACTACCCAAAAGTGATTCTCTTACCACCTCTAGACATGTGGCTATCAAATCTCACTGTTGACTATATTGGTCACGAGTATACTATGGCTCATCGTGAATCATCTCCCACTCCTCAGCATCTAGCCATACAAGCTTCAATAAGCCTCCTCTAAAAGCGTCATGAGTCTTTGATTATCGATGCAGCATCATCTCATGTGCCATGTGTTGAATCCACTCTTAACTGACAAAGAGGTGCCCATATGCTGGCCGATACTCATGATATGTCACCTTTGTGATGTAATTCTTGTGATCCTTGTCCTATGCACTCCACTTGACCATGATAGAGTGTCCACATTGTATTTCATATCCATTGATGCATGGCCTTTTTGATCGCATCCATCACTGGAGCTCCATCTTGTGTACGGTACAATTTGGATTGCTCATGGTCATGAGCACCCCATGGTGTATGTGGTGTATTATGTGGTGTACCTACATCTGAGACACTCAGTCTAGGACTAGCTATGGGTGACATTGCATTTGCTGCACTTCCTCCATAATATTCACTTCCTTCTCTAGACTCACCATCACCTGTAGACCTCAAAGCTGACCTACACCTGTAGACCATCCTCTAAAACCTCGTCCTCCAAAACATGACCTCAAGCTTACCCAAATGAACGAGAGGGACCAATGCCTGGATCGTGTTGTGGTGTCGAATGATGGCATACACATTGCCTACTGGAGCTACTAGGATATGATTGAGAAGATGATTGTATGCAAGAGAACTAGAAATTACGACTACCACGCTAGAGAGATGAATCTCCTCCCAACTTTATGCCTGTATATATAGCTGCTCAAATCAACGAGGACCACAAATGTAACTAGAGTCCACAAGTGCATGTGCAATCTCCTCCACTCCTTTCATATCTTCCACTAGAGTGTATTAGTGGTTCGAGTGATCTCGACCATTACTTTAGTACCTTCCACTAGAGTCCTCTAGTGGTTGGTGTACTCGCCACTCAAGTTAAGTCTCACTGGACTCAAGTTAACTCACCTTAACTTGAGCTAGAAGGCCTAGAGGTCCTTGGGCAAAACTCTCTCCCACAAACCCCACACAACTCCACACCCCTCCAGAGCCCTCCACAAACTCCACGAACCCCACACAACTCCACACCCCTCCACAACCTCCCACAAACCCCACAAACCCCACACAACTCCACACCCCTCCACAACCCTCCACAAACCCCACAAACCCCACAAACCCCACAAACCCCAAAAACCCCACACAACTCCACACCCCTCCACACCCCTCCACAAACTCCACAACCCCCCACAAACTCCACACCCCTCCAAAACCCTCCACAAATCCCACAAACCCCACGAACCCCACGAACCCAACAAACCCCACACAACTCCACACCCCTCCACAACCCTCTACAAACTCCACAAATCCCACACAATTCCACACCCCTCCACAGCCCTCCACAAACGCCACAAACCCCACACAACTCCACACAACTCCACACAACTCCACACCCCTCCACAACCCTCCACAAACTCCACAAACCCCACACAACTCCACAACCCCCCACAACCCTCGACAAACTCCACAAACCCCACACAACTCCACACCCCTCCACAACCCTCCACAAACCCCACAAACCCCACAAACCCCACGAACCCCACAAACCCCACACAAATCCACACCCCTCCACAGCCCTCCACAAACTCCACAAACCCCACACAACTCCACACCCCTCCCTTGCCCTCCACAAACTCCACAAACCCCACACAACTCCACACCCCTCCACAACCCCCCACAAACCCCACAAACCCCACAATTTCCCACGACCTCCCATAAGGTTCTCATGCAGTTTCGGATGGATATTTGGAGGATCATTTCTCAACCAAACCCTATAGCGTTATATATCGTTGGAAAGATCTCGACCAGTACTTTCCAATGGTGCAATAATAACTTTGAAATCTTGGATCAATTTTTTACCACACCCCAAAAACCCCCGCAACTCCCCACAACTCACCCTCTATTCCCACCCACAACCTCCCACAACCCCCGTAATCTCCCTCAACTCCCCACAACTCACCTCCCACACCGCCCACTTAATATGAAGGATCAAAAGCTACTACAAAAATTAGGTGAAGGATGTGCTTCTCAGGGTCATTCAAACATCACGGGCGGCACAAAATGAGGATCTCAGCTTGCATGCAAAAGTGACAGTAAAAGTGTAAGTGGTAAAAGTGAAAGTGGAGAAATGATTGTTGCCGCCAACCATTCATGACGACTGCCTAATTTTGAGGATCCAATTCAAGACTGGTGGAATATTTTACCCCTCCAATCTTGGGCAATCAAACGGCGCATGATCAGTGGACGTGAGGAATCGGCAAGGCCCTCTTGGCCTATTGGAGCCTATAAAAGCAATGGACTTGGTGTTCATTTGGGATACATTCATATATACACATATACATAAGTGTTGGTGCATGTCAATCATCAATTGAAGGTTTAATGAAGAAATGAAGTCAAGAAATTAAGAAGAGAACAAATTCAGAAGTTTGAAGGAAGGACATACTCATAAATTCAAAGCTATGTATACATATGTACATTAGTTCAGATATAGGTTACTTATACTTTTGATTAGTCATAAGTTTATACATGTTTGCCTATAAATGGTTTTGAAAAAGTCGGGGCAAATAGAATAGAGAATAGGAAGAGAGAAATGAGAGGTAGAAAGTGTCATTGGACACATGAAAAGTTAGTTGAGTTATCTCTTCAATGTAGTTGTAATTTTTCTGAGTAATCGAAGAAAATCTTGCGCCCGATGTTTCGATGTCTCCTACTTCTGTAGTTAATCTTTTGAGAAATCCTTTTGAACATACCTAAGTCCATAGCTAATCAATCTATGGCTAGAATTTGAGAGTCCAATTGTAATCAGGCTAAGAGAATTTTGCATAGGAACATTCATATGTGAAATGTTCTAAGTGTCTTCTGAAACAGGCGCAGATTTCGTGATTAAAGAAATGATCAGTTCTCAGCACATAGTGTAAATTTTTACACAAGTAATAGCTTAAAATTTAAGTTGAGAGATAAGCTATTTATGGCTAAAAGCATTTCACCAAACGGGCTATAGTTTGGGAGAACCATTGCTAAGAAGTTGCAGGTGTTAAAGTCGCTATTACAGAGAGGCAGTTTCAGACACAGGTAAATTGTTTGAGTTAATTCTCAGATTATACTCAATCATTTTGAGAAATTTAAGTTGGAGGAGTTGCGCAAACTCTATGCAATACATCCTACAAAGTTTCATCAAAAACTTTACATAAATGACTAGTCAATGAGTGATTAATCTGCAGCAGACTTTTCAGAGAAATGATTTCTTCACAGTTAATCAATTTCTTGGTAATGTGATAGTGGATTTCCAAAATCCTATGGAGTCTAAAGTTATTCTTGGTCTAGAGGTGGTCTAATACCAAGAATAGCTTGTTCTTTTGGAGATTAACACTCTCCATCAGTGGTATCAGAGCAGGTTGTGTCAAAATTAAGGAAAGGAAGACTCCGACTGCTGCAGATATACAAATTCTACATCCTGAAGGTTCAGAAGGATAAAGTGTGAAGAAAGATTGAAGGGAGACACGCAAAGATTATCAAAAGGATCAAAAGAAGCAACACTCGAAGTTAAGGTACATTTATTTCTTGTAAAGGCTAAAGCTTTGAGACTACAGGTGAAGCAAGGATGGGAGATAGTCTCCAAATTGAAAAGTTGGATAGAGAAAACTATCCAGCTTGGTCTATGAGAATGGAAGCTCATCTGATGAGCAAAGATTTGATAGCATACATTAGAGGTGAAGAAGAGAAGCCTCAGTTCAGAGATCCTAGTGTTCCAACTAGGGAAGAATTGTCAGATCTAAAGAATTGGATGAAGAAGGATGCTCAAGCAAGGAGCATAATCTACATGGCAGTCAATGACTATTTGCTTCCTCACATTAGAGGACTTGAAAGTGCATGTGACATTTGGAATGCTTTGGAAGAGCATTTCCAAAACACAACCAAATCAAGGAAGGCTTCACTATGGGCAGAATTTACTACCTTCAAGAAGAAGGCCTCACAATCAATCTCTGATTATGTGACAAAGATGAAGGACATTGCAGATTCTTTAGGTGCAATGGATGAAGATATTGAAGAAGATAAATTGGTAAGACAAATTCTCACAGGGCTAAGAGGAGATGAGAAGTGGAAGCCTTTTATTTTGTCTACAGAACTTTCATTAGATCATTTCACTCCTGATTTGAATCAATTGTTAGGTCATATGCTAACTTTTGAGAATGATATCAAAGGAGATGTAGATAAGAGTGCAGGTCATGCAATGTATTCTAAAGACAAGAAGAAAGCTAACAAAGGAAAGCAACAATCAGGTGAAGAAGAAGGTACTTCAAACCAAGCAAATTTCATAAGAGGAAAAGGAAATGGTAGAAGTAGAGGAAGAGGCAGAAAACACAAAGATAATGCAAGAGCTTGTTGGATATGTGGTAAGACCAATCATCTATCTCATGATTGTTGGCACAATAATCAGAACAATGGTAATTATCAGAACTTTAATCAAAGAGGAAGAGGTGGTAGATTTCAAAGAGGAAACTTCAGAGGTAGAGGTGGTAGGAATTCTTTTGGAAGAGGTGGAGGAAGAAGCTTCCAAAATCAATCCTATAATAACACCTACTACAACTATGCATCATATCAGAAGGAGGATTCGACTCTCATTATGAATGCAACATGTGAAACCTCACATGAGGACATGAGAGTGTTCTATATTGATTCAGGATGTAGTAATCATTTAAGTGGAAATATTGCTTTAATGACTGATCTAGATCATAATGCAATTAACCATACATTTCAGACAGGTGATAGTACAAAGCATAAGGTAAAGTCAATTGGTTCAGTCAAGGCTAAAGATGGGAGCACTCTTCTGAGTAAGGTTCTTTATGTTCCCACAATTCCAAAGAATTTGATCAGTGTAGGTCAAATTGTGGAGAAAGGATATGAGGTAAGGTTCACCAATGATGGAGTCTATGTTGAAGACCCTAGTCAAGGGTATAAACAGGTTGTTACAGGAAAGAAGGAAGGGAGGCTTTTCACATTGAAGGTACAAGGAAATGTTGGACATGCTATGTTCACATATGGAGAGCAGAAGGTATCTGAATTGGATCTTTGGCATAAAAGACTTGGACATTTCAATGAGAGAGGTATTAAAGAAATGATTAACAATGATTCAGTGCTTGGGTTGCCTAACATTGCAGGTCAACACATGACATACAGATGTGAGGCATGTCAATTAGGTAAGGCCCATAAGCAACCTTATTCCAAGCATGGGTTTATGTATTCAGAAAGACTTGAGTTGGTGCATACAGATGTGTGGGGTCCTTCAAAGGACTTTAGTATAAATGGTTCAAGATATTATGTTATATATGTTGATGATGCTACCAGATGGATCACAATTTATGTGATTAAAGAAAAGTCAGAAGTGTTTAATACATTTAAACACTATCATGCATATGCAGAAAGGATTACAGGTCAAAAATTGAAGAGACTAAGGTCAGATGGAGGGGGAGAGTATTTTTCAAATGAATTCAATAATTACTTGTGGAATGTAGGTATAAAGAGAGAAGTTACTTGCAGGTACTCTCCTCAACAAAATGGGGTAGCAAAAAGAAGAAACAGGACACTTGTTGAATTTGCAAGGTCCATGATGAAAGAGAAGAATTGCCCAAATTATTTGTGGGCTGAAGCTGTTAATACAGCTACATATTTGGTCAATAGATTGCCTTGTAAAGCCTTGCAAGGTATGACACCATATGAAGCTTGGTGGGGTAAGAGACCTACCTTAGATCATTGCAGAATATTTGGATGCTTGGCATATGCATATGTGCCATCTCAATTGAGGCATAAGTTGGAGCCTAAGGCAAAAAAGTATGTATTCATTGGTTATGATGATAAGCAAATGGGATACAGGTTGTGGAGTCCATCCACAAAGCAATTCCTTGTATCCAAGGATGTTACATTTGATGAGCAAGGTACTTGGTATGCAGGTAAATATAATATACATGCAGATGTTGAAGAAGTAGTGGATCAAAGGAAAGGTAAAGTAAAGATTCAATTACTTGATGAAAATGAGAATAATGAAGTACAGGTTGAAGTTGAAGAGAGGCCAAGGTTTGATCCAGAATGTGATGAACCAGAGACTTCAAAAAGTGCAGAAGTTAGGAGGTCATCTAGGCACAAATGGCAACCTACAAGAAATAGCTATGACACCTCATTCTTGACTACTAAAGATTATGCTTATTTGGTAAAAGCAGATGAAGATCCATCTACATATGATGAAGCCAAAGGCAAGAGAAATTGGGAAGAAGCCATGCAAGAGGAGTATGATGCATTGATAGAGAATCAGACTTGGGATCTGGTTCCTAAACCTAATAGCCAGAAAATTATTGGATGTAAGTGGGTTTACAAAACAAAAAGATTTGCATATGGAAGTGTGTCTAGGTACAAAGCTAGACTTGTGGTGAAAGGATATGCACAGACATATGGAGTGGATTATGATGAGACTTATAGTCCTGTGGCAAAGATGACAACAATCAGGACACTCATAGCAATTGCTGCTTGCAAAGGTTGGAAATTGTCTCAATTAGATGTTAAAAATGCTTTTTTGAATGGTTACATTTCAGATGAAGTTTACATGGAGCAACCAGATGGGTTCAAAGATCAAGTGAGTCCAAATTATGTGTGTAAGCTCAAGAGAGCTTTGTATGGATTAAAGCAGGCCCCAAGGGCATGGAATTATAGGCTTGTAAAGTTCTTGAAGGATCTTGGATTTCAAGCATCAAAGGCAGATAGTAGCTTGCTAGTCAAAGCAAGTGAAGATGGATTCATTTATGTTTGTATTTATGTTGATGACATAATACTTACAGGAACAGATGATGAAGGAATACAAATGATCAAGAAGCAGATGGAGAAAGAGTTCAAAATCAGTGATTTGGGGAACTTGTCATTCTTCTTGGGAATGGAGATTTTATATACTCAACATGGAGTATATGTGACCCAAGAAAGGTATCTTAAAAATTTGCTAACCAAATTTAAAATGGAAGATTGCAGGGTTGCACCTACACCATTGGAAGTGAACCATAAATTGTCTAGATTTGGAGGAGAAGAATTCAGAGACATGAAGCTCTATCAAAGTTTGGTTGGTAGCTTGATTTATGCTACATTAACAAGGCCTGATTTGTCATATGCAGTTGGTGTGCTTTCACAATTCATGCATTGTCCTAGAAAGGAACATTGGATTGCAGGACAAAGAGTACTTAGGTACATCAAGGGTACACTCAGAGAAGGACTGTACTATGGATTTACTTCTGATACAAGAGTGAAGATATATAGTGATGCAGATTGGGCAGGTAATGTGGATGATAGAAGATCAACACATGGATATTTGTGTTATGTAGGAGACAAATTGATTTCATGGTGTTCTAAGAAGCAACATACAGTTGCTTTGTCATCTACAGAAGCAGAATATAAAGGTATGGTGGAAGCTGCAAAGGAGGTAATATGGCTAAAGACACTTATGAAGGTTTTTGATGTGATTCAAGGTACTCCTATTATTTGTGGAGACAATATGAGTTCTCTATACTTGGCAGCAAATCCTGTGTTTCATGCTAGAACTAAGCATATTGAAATACAATATCATTTTCTGAGAGAGAAGGTCATTGATAAGGAGATTGAAGTTATGCATACTCCTACAAAAGATCAACTTGCAGACATGATGACAAAAAGTCTAGATGGACCAAAGTTACAGAGATTCAAGGATATGGCAGGTATTAAGAAGATACAGAAAAAACCTCAATTAATGATTGAGGGGGAGCTGTTGGTGCATGTCAATCATCAATTGAAGGTTTAATGAAGAAATGAAGTCAAGAAATTAAGAAGAGAACAAATTCAGAAGTTTGAAGGAAGGACATACTCAGAAATTCAAAGCTATGTATACATATGTACATTAGTTCAGATATAGGTTACTTATACTTTTGATTAGTCATAAGTTTATACATGTTTTCCTATAAATGGTTTTGAAAAAGTCGGGGCAAATAGAATAGAGAATAGGAAGAGAGAAATAAGAGGTAGAAAGTGTCATTGGACACATGAAAAGATAGTTGAGTTATCTCTTCAATGTAGTTGTAATTTTTCTGAGTAATCGAAGAAAATCTTGCGCCCGATGTTTCGATGTCTCCTACTTCTGTAGTTAATCTTTTGAGAAATCCTTCTGTACATACCTAAGTCCATAGCTAATCAATCTATGGCTAGAATTTGAGAGTCCAATTGTCATCAGGCTAAGAGAATTTTGCATAGGAACATTCATATGTGAAATGTTCTAAGTGTCTTCTGAAACAGGCGCAGATTTCGTGATTAAAGAAATGATCAATTCTCAGCACATAGTGTAAAGTTTTACACAAGTAATAGCTTAAAATTTAAGTTGAGAGATAAGCTATTTATGGCTAAAAGCATTTCACCAAACGGGCTATAGTTTGGGAGAACCATTGCTAAGAAGTTGCAGGTGTTAAAGTCGCTATTACAGACAGGCAGTTTCAGACACAGGTAAATTGTTTGAGTTAATTCTCAGATTATACTCAATCATTTTGAGAAATTTAAGTTGGAGGAGTTGCGCAAACTCTATGCAATACATCCTACAAAGTTTCATAAAAAACTTTACATAAATGACTAGTCAATGAGTGATTAATCTGCAGCAGACTTTTCAGAGAAATGATTTCTTCACAGTTAATCAATTTCTTGGTAATGTGATAGTGGATTTCCAAAATCCTGTGGAGTCTAAATTTATTCTTGTTCTAGAGGTGGTCTACTACCAAGAATAGCTTGTTCTTTTGGAGATTAACACTCTCCATCAATAAGTACGTACAGGAGTCCTCTCTTGGCACTCTGTGGCTACAATCCTACTGTAGGAAGTCACTCTATGGTGAGGATACAGAGCGTGGGCTTCCCAGTGAGGGCTAATAGCACTATAGTGTGAAGAGAGTGGCTTGGTTTTGTCATTTAGTGTGAGTCATTGGTATTTCGTGCTCTTCCCCTTAGAGCAAGTCTTCATACTTTGTATTGATCAGTGCTAGTCTACATCTAGTTATGTCCATTGTATGGATTGGATGAATCCCTTGTATTGATGTTGTTTAGTTCTGGAGTGGCATGTTAGCCTAGAGCATAAACTTTTGAGCATCTCTTTTTCCTATGTTGTAATCATCTGATTCGAACTAAGGAGTGGTTGGTCTTCCATTATTGTCATTTTGTCATTAATATTATCCCTAAGTATTCACAACTCTGTGCAATCATTGATATCTGCCTGCTCACAGAAGTGTTAAAGGGTATATTTCCCTAAGGAGAATCTCCCTTGAGTAGGTGAAGTACTGGAGTGCTTGCTGCATGCTCCTGTTAAAAATAGATACCCCAGTACCTCCTCTACACATTGAATTTGAGAGTAGGAAGCTTAAGCCCTCCGAAAAGAATTATAGTACATATGATAAAGAATTGTTAGCGGTTGTGCATGCTTTGCGAATTTGGGAACACTATTTAATGGGCTTTGAGGTCTTAATCAAAACCGATCAACAAGCTATTAAGCATTTATTACATCAGCCCTTAATCTCTGATCACCATCTTAAATGGGCATCATTCATTCAAAATTTCCAACCCATGATCCAATATGAGCCTGGTAAAGCTAATGTTGTAGCTGATGCTCTTAGCCGATTTCCTTCACATTCTATTGTTTTGCATAATATTTCTGCCATCCAAATACATTCTTTTCAAGAAATGGTTTCCACTTATGCATCCGATTTGTATTTTTCACATGCATGGCATGACTTCAACAATGGTGCATCTTTATCTCATAAACATTATACATTATAAACATTATACATTTTATAATGGTTTTCTTTATTTTCAACATAGATTATGCATAACTCAAGCTTTTAAAGATTTTGTCATCAAAGAAATGCATGAACCATCTTACATGGGTCATAGAGGGATACAAAACACCATTTTTGCCTGCAAAAATTTATTCTTTTGGCCACACATGGAAAAAGATTTTGCACATTATGTTTCTCAATGCATTGTATGTCAATGTGTAAAACGTCATCATGGTAAACCATTTGGATTATTAATGCCATTTCCCATTCCGAGCGAACCATGGTAACAGATTTCTATGGATTTTATCACATGTCGTCCCATCACTTCCTCACATAATGATATGATTTGGACAATAGTTGATAGGTTTAGTAAATATGCGTATTTCATTCCATGTAGGAAAACGTTTTCTTCACCTCAGGCTGCAAAATTATTCCTTAAATGCATTTTCCCACATCATGGATTTCCTAAAGTAATGTTATCTGATCATGATGTTAGCTTTTGTAATCATTTTTGGGTTGCCTTATTTCAACATTTTGGTTCTAAAATAGATTTTAGCTCTGCATTTCATCCCGAAAGTAATGAACAAAGTGAGGCTACAAATAGTACTATTCTTGATTTATTACATTGTAATTCATTAGATAGTCCAACTAAATGGGATGAAAAGTTGCCATTGCTTCAATTTGCTCACAATAACACCACACACATCACTACTGGTCGTGCACCTTTTGAAATTGTTTATGGTAAAAAGCTTCCCACTCCCATGTCACTCACCCAAACTGACATTTTGATGGCTGATTCTATTGCTCAAGTCCACAATTCTATACTTCACAATGTTCACAAACACATTAGGAAAAGCCAAGAGTGCTACACATGTAATATCAATACAAAATGATTAGCTAAGGAATTCAAGGAAAATGATCTTGTATGGTCGCGTATCATTAAAAGACATCTCAAAAATATTCTGCAGCATCCTAAAATTAAACTTGCACCACACTATTATGGACTGTTTTGCATTATAGAAAAAATTAATGATAATTCATTTAGATTAGATATCCTATCTCATTGGAATATACATATCTCTTTTTATAGTAGTTTACTTAAACCATTTAAAGGAACTTTACCACTCACTCCACTTCTTGATGACCCTCCTTTGAGTGAAGAACAATCTGAAATCTTGGTTCCTGAGAAAATAATTGATCATGATGTCACTACTACACACACAGGTACTCAATACCATCGATATTTGGTTAAGTACAAAAATCACTCTATTGAAGAATGTCAATGGATACATAAAACACAATTAGCACCTCATTATGACCACTTAATTTCTACATATCATACACAAACACCTTAATGTACTTCCTCCATGAACATTTCCATGCATGTATCTTTTAACATGGAACATGCTTATTTTCATTCAGTGATGAAACATGTGACTAGCCATCCATGTTTATTTTATTTTATCAACTGAGGTCAGTTGCGTTTTCAACTGAGGGGCATGTTATACATTATGGAATATGTTGAATAATGCATTGTTGTGTTGGAGCAAGTCTATGACAAGCCTAAGTATTGGCTTGAGTCTCACAAAGTCTTAGAAGAAGCTTTAAAAAGAAGACTATGTAAAGTTCACTTGTGAACTACCTCTTGTAATTTTTTGAAGAGTTTACTTAATGTAAAAGTAAGAGAATCTTAAGTGGTTGAGTCCACTTGATCAAGAATGGAAAGGAGCCACGAATTCGTGATTTGTGGTAGGTAGAGAATCAAATCAATCATTGATTGATTGGAGAGTGATTGAGGGAAGTTAGCCTCCCAAACTCAACTATAAATAGATGGCAGTTTTAGTCGTGGTTAGAGAGACCTATGTGAAGACCTCCAAGAGCTGAGCTTTATGCCATATCAAGGTGTGATTACAAGGCACACATATGTATCAGTAAGTCATTGTATTGTACAAGCAATATACTATCATTTTCATGATTATTTGAGTTCATCTTTCCATGTTCTTGTGAAGTGTACTACTCACTGCCATTACTCTCAGTTTTTCTTAGTCATCTTGCAGAGATGTTTTCTCCGAGCTTGGTGCATCATTTTCAGTGATTTAACCTGGTAAAGTTAGCTCTATAACTCTACTATATGCTCACAAATTTTCATGTCATTTGGATGTTGCAATCGTCAGTTAGGATTAGTTGAAGTCAACAGTGTCTGTGCATTTTCACTTCTCTGTCAGGTACCCGACTTTTTTGTGCATCTTGTCAGACTTGTTTTTCCGTGGTTACTTATCCAAATTCAATGATTTAAAGCTTGTTTGATTCAGCTTATAGTCTAGTATAACCTTACAAATTTTCATAGTCATTACATTCCTACATTGTTAGTTATGATGATTTTTCTGCTCACTGGTCTCAAACTATAGCAGCCCGTGAAAATCGGGATGATGTCATCAGTTGTTAAAACTCATTCTCAGTGTGTGGTTCATTATTTTTGATGAGATTACTCTTGAAAGTTAGCTCTTTAAGTTACCTAGACTTCCCCAAGAGGAATTAAGCTAATTGCTGTTGTGCTCAGAGAATTATGTAAAACACTGGACAGGTGTATGAACCAAGAATAGCAAGTTTTCACCTCTGAGCTAACTCCAACTTATCTTTTTTGATCTATCTTTTTGAGAGTGATCTTTCAAGGTACATAGGGTGTCTAATACATCCATTGGCAAGCTAAAAGGTCCCACCATATACTTATGGAGTTCATTTGGCTGGTGTAGATAAAGGATTTTGCAACACCTCTTCATCTTCAAGCACGTACCTATCCATCTCTTCACGATGGTATCAGAGCAAGGTTGGACAACATGGCAGATGGATTTCCTTCATCAATTGACAAATAAGACAGAGGTAACTACTCAGCTTGGTCATTAAGAATGGAAGCCTATCTCCAAGGTAGAAGTTTATATGGTTATGTGGCTGGAGATGAAGTTATGCCAAGTTTCAGGAACAAAAGTCAACCAACACAAGAAGAGCAAGAAAGATTGAGCACATGGTGCTCCAAGGATGCACTTGCAAGGTCTTATCTCCTCAACTCTATCTCAGATTTTTTGTTGCCTCACATTAGAACTTGTAAGACATCTCAGGAAGTGTGGGATGCACTTGAAGCTTTCTTTTCTTCAAGTACTAAAGCTAGGAAGCATCAACTATGGCTGGATTTCACAACTCTCAAGAAGGCTCCCAAACAAAATGTGACTGATTTTGTCACAAAGCTCAAGGACATGGCGGATCAGTTGGGAAGCATTGGAGAGGTAATAGATGAAGAGCAAATTGTAAGGCAGGTCATCAATGGCTTGAAGGCAGATGACAAGTGGGAAGCATTCACCACAGCTATGGATTTGTACATGGACATGCATGTACCTGATTTCAACACACTCATTGGACAACTACTTACTCAAGAGGCAAAGCTTATCAAAAATCGAGAAAGCTCTAAAGGTAATCAATCTTCAGCTTTATACACGGATAAAAGCAAGTCTAAAGATAACAAAGGAAAGGCAAAGAAAGTGGATGATGAAGCAGGTACATATCAAGCTAACTATGCAGGTAGAGGAAGACATGGCAGAGGTAGAGGAAGAGGAGGTAGACAAGGCAGGGGGAGATCCCAAGACTCCAACTCATGTTCTATTTGTGGACTAACTAATCATACAACTGAAAATTGCTTTAGGAATTCCAGGAATCAAAGAGGAAGAGGATACAATAGAGGAAGTTATGGCTATTCAAGAGGAAGGTTCAACAACTATCATGGCAACTACAACAACTACAATCATTCAAACTATCAAGGAGGCTACAAAGGAAGGAGAGACTACAATAACTACACAGAAGACTCAAACAAAGAGGATTCATTATTGATCATGAACATGGCTATGCCACAAGGTAAATCTGATGAGCATGTTTTCTACATAGACTCGGGTTGTTCAAATCATGTGGCAGGAAATGTGGCACTCCTATCAGATTTAGAAGATCCAAGGAATAAGCATGAGGTACAAACAGGAGATGATACAAAACATCCTGTGGAGAAAATAGACAATGTCAAAGCACCTGATGGAAACATCAACCTACTCAGTAAGGTACTCTATGTCCCTACCATTACAAAGAATTTGATAAGTGTTGGGCAGATAGTAGAGAAAGGGTTGCAAGTCAGGTTCACAAAAGCAGGAGCATTTGTTGAAGATCCAAGTCAAGGATTCAAAAGAATTGCAAAAGGTGAAAAGACAGGTAGATTGTTCACATTTGAATTACAGGACACTAGAAACATTGCTCTCTTTAATTATGGTAGTCAGACACTCACAGAATTGGAAGTATGGCACAAAAGGTTAGCACATATTGGTGAAAGGTCATTAAAGCAAATTTGCTGGGACCAAAGTGTACTTGGACCCCCTAATTTGTCAAAAAAACATATGATTTATAAGTGTAGTGCATGCCAATTTGGAAAGTCTCACAGGTTACCATTCATGAAGAAAGGTTATATGCATGGAGATCTCTTGGAGTTGGTTCATACAGATGTATGGGGACCTAGCAAGGAAGCTTCAATATCTGGATCAAGGTATTATGTTTCCTTTATTGATGATTGCAGCAGATGGACTGTCCTATTCTTTATGAAACACAAACATGAAGTTTTTTCATGTTTCAAAAGATATTTGGCTCTTGTGGAGAATCAAACAGGTAAATCACTAAAAAGGATAAGGTAAGATGGAGGGGGAGAATACTTCTCCCATGAGTTTGATTCTTTTCTTCAAGAAAGAGGAATCAAAAGAGAGGTAACTACAAGGTACACTCCTGAGAAAAATGGAGTGGTAGAAAGGAGGAATAGGACAATTGTTGAAGCTGCAAGGTCTATGTTAAATGAAAAGCATTTACCTAATTATTTATGGGCTGAGGCTGTATCTACAGCCACTTACTTGATTAACAGGTTGCCTTCAAAATCCCTTGATGGGATGACTCCATATGAGGCTTGGAATGGAAGAAGACTAAGCTTAGATCATTGTAAAATTTTTGGATGTATTGCTTTTGCTCATGTTCCTTCACAGGTTAGAGGCAAGATGGATTCAAAGGCAGAAAGGTGTGTATTTATTGGATATGACAACAATCAAAAGGGCTACAGGTTATACAACCCTACCAACAAAGGATTCTTGGTAAGCAGAGATGTAGTTTTTTATGAGAACAATTCATGGTATGAAGATTCATGCAGGAAGGTCAATTTACCATATGATCTTGAAGGAGATTTTCCAAAGCTTGGTAGAGAACAACCGAAGATTGAAGAACAAGACACCTCAGAGGATGATGAAGAATCTCATATGGAAAAGATCAAAGCATGGAAGTCTAAAAGTAAAGCAAAATTGCAGGAACTTGGACATGAGGCAGAATCATCACATCATGGCCTAAGAAGATCTATGAGGGAAAAGAAAAAACCAGAAAGGTATGGGTTTGACACCTCATTAGTAACTAAACATTCTATCTACATAGCACAGGATATAAACCAAGAGGAGCCATCATCATTTGAAGAGGCCAAAGCAAAATCAGAATGGAAGCATGCAATGAAGGAAGAGATTGAAGCACTTGAGGAAAACAATACTTGGGATTTGGTGCCCAAGACTTCATCCATGAAGGTAATAGGCTCAAGATGGGTCTATAAACTCAAGAAGAATTCTGATGGTTCAATTAACAGGTATAAGGCAAGGCTTGTGGCAAAAGGCTTTGCACAAACTCAAGGAATTGATTATGAGGAGACCTTCTCTCCTCTGGCAAAGATGCCTACTATTAGGGTTTTGCTTAGTATTGCATCTTCCAAGAATTGGAAGATACTTCAACTAGATGTAAAGAATGCATTCTTGAATGGTTGGATAACAGAAGAGGTATATATGGAATAACCACCTGGTTTTGAGAATCAAGTTTAACCTGATTATGTGTGTAAACTTAACAAAGCATTGTATGGTCTCAAGCAAGCTCCAAGAGCTTGGAATTTCAGGCTTGTTTCATTCTTGCAGGACAAAGGCTTTCAACCAAGCAAGGCAGATCCTTCACTCTTTATTAAAAAGAGTAATTCTGAGGTCATCTACTTATGTGTATATGTAGATGATATTATATTGACAGGAAATGATGCAGATGGTATGAAGAACATCAAAGATCAGATGAGAGAAGAGTTCAAGATAAGTGATTTGGGTTCACTTACCTACTTCCTAGGTTTGGAAGTTGTCTACAAAGATCATGGTTTGTTTCTCACTCAAAGAAAGTACATTAAGGACATGTTGGCAAAATTCAAGATGCAAGATTGTAAGATTGCAGGTACTCCAATGGAGGTCAATCACAAATTGAGCTCACATGAAGGTGAACTCATAGAGGACATCACATCATATCAAAGTGTAGTGGGTAGTCTCAATTACGCCACATTGACAAGAGTAGATATATGTTACAGTGTGAGTGTGCTAAGTCAATTTATGCACACACCAAGGAAACCACATATGGATGCTGCCAAAAGGATTCTCAAGTATCTCAAAGGAACCATAAATGAAGGACTTTATTATCCTTATGTATCTGATTTAGGTTTGAAGCTATTTTCTGATGCAGATTGGGTTGGCTCCAAGGAAGATAGAAGGAGCACTTCAGGTTATCTTACCTTTGCAGGTTCAAAGCTTATTTCATGGTCATCCAAGAAGCAACCCACAGTTGCTCTCTCTTCTACTGAAGCTGAATATAGAGGTCTTGCCATAGCTACACAAGAAGCTATGCGGATGAAGACATTACTCAAAGATCTTGGATTGGAGTTTGGAACTCCAACTATTTTTGGTGACAATATGAGTTCTACTCATTTGGCTGCTAATCCTATTTTTCATGCAAGGACTAAACATATTGAAGTTCATTATCACTATGTACGAGAAAAGGTTCTAAGCAAAGAGATTCAAATATCATATGTGTCCACTCATCAATAATGTGCAGATATTCTAACCAAAGCATTGGATGGTACAAAGTTTTGCAAATTCAAGGCTATGATTGGTTTGCAGGTAATCTTGGAAGATTGAAGACCTCAAGCATACTTGGCTTGAGGGGGAGCTATTGGAGCAAGTCTATGACAAGCCTAAGTATTGGCTTGAGTCTCACAAAGTCTTAGAAGAAGCTTTAAAAAGAAGACTATGTAAAGTTCACTTGTGAACTACCTCTTGTAATTTTTTGAAGAGTTTACTTAATGTAAAAGTAAGAGAATCTTAAGTGGTTGAGTCCACTTGATCAAGAATGGAAAGAGGAGCCACGAATTTGTGATTTGTGGTAGGTAGAGAATCAAATCAATCATTGATTGATTGGAGAGTGATTGAGGGAAGTTAGCCTCCCAAACTCAACTATAAATAGATGGCAGTTTTAGTCGTGGTTAGAGAGACCTATGTGAAGACCTCCAAGAGCTGATCTTTATGCCATATGAAGGTGTGATTACAAGGCACACATATGTATCAGTAAGTCATTGTATTGTACAAGCAATATACTTTCATTTTCATGATTATTTGAGTTCATCTTTCCATGTTCTTGTGAAGTGTACTACTCACTACCATTACTCTTAGTTTTTCTCAGTCAGCTTGCAGAGATGTTTTCTCTGAGCTTGGTGCATCATTTTCAGTGATTTAACTTGGTAAAGTTAGCTCTATATGTCTAATATATGCTCACAAATTTTCATGTCATTTGGATGTTGCAATCTTCAGTTATGTTCAGTTGAAGTCAACAATGTCTGTGCATTTTCACTTCTCTATCAGGTACCCGACTTTTTCCCTCATCTTGTCAGAGGTGTTTCTCAGTGGTTACTTATCCAAATTCAGTGATTTAAAGCTTGTTGGATTCAGCTTACTGTCTAGTATAACCATACAAATTTTTCATAATCATTGGATTCCTACATTTTGAGTTATGTTGATTTTGCGGCTCACTAGTCTCAAACTGTAGCAGCCCGTGAAAATCGGGATGATGTCATCAATTGTTAAAACTCATTCTCAGTGTGTGGTTCATTATTTTTGATGATATTACTCTTGAAAGTTAGCTCTTTAAGTTACCTAGACTTCCCCAAGAGGAATTAAGCTAATTGCTGCTGTGCTCAGAGAATTATGTAAAACACTGGACAGGTGTATGAACCAAGAATAACAAGTTTTCACCTCTGAGCTAACTCCAACTTATTTGTTTTGATCTATCTTTTTGAGAGTGATCTTCCAAGGTACATAGGGTTTCTAATACATCCATTGGCAAGCTAAAAGGGCCCACCATATACTTCTCGAGTTCATTTGGCTGGTGTAGATCAAGGATTTTGCAACACCTCTTCATCTGCAAGCACATACCTATCCATCTCTTCACATGTTGGAGTGTTAATTTATTAATGTATTAATGTGTCTTTGGTGTTTTTGATATAGCAACTGAAGGTTCGTGAGGGCGGGAAAGCGTGAAAGGGCGGAAATCAATAATCCGACTTTAGGGCGGACATCAATAAATCCAATTTATAATTTAGTTTGTAAATAAATCCGAGTAGAAAGTTCTATTGTTAGAAATAGTTAGAAAAATAGTGGTTAGAATAAGGGTCATTGTAGACCGCAGTTTCTAATATTAAAAGAAAGGCATTCTACGAAAGTCACCAACTTTTAGTTTCACGCATGCTTTTTGAAGCTGCTCTCATGTAACCACTCTTTTCGACGTAATAAAAAATTCTTATAAATACATGCACTCTGTGGACTGTCAAAACAGAGTGCATGGGAGGAGATTGCACCCAATATTGCGTTCGGTCTTGTCTCTTGGCATCTCTATTTTTTTTTCTGTGTGTTTTCTGTGTTTGCAACCTCTGTGTGCGTGTGAGCAAGATCTTGATAACAGCATGTTATACATTATGGAATATGTTGAATAATGCATTGTTGGAGTGTTAATTTATTAATGTATTAATGTGTTTTTGGTGTTTTTGATATAGCAGCTGAAGGTTTGTGAGGTAATCCGATTTATAATTCAGTTTGTAAATAAATCCGCGTAGAAGGTTCTATTGTTAGAAATAGTTAGAAAAATAGTGGTTAGAATAAGGGTCATTGTAGACCGCAGTTTCTAATATTAAAAGAAAGGCTTTCTATGAAAGTCACCAACTTTTAATTTTACACATGCTTTTCGAAGCCATTCTCATGTAACCACTCTTTTCGACCTAATCAAAAATTCCTATAAATACATGCACTCTGTGGATTGTCGAAACATAGTGCATGGGGGGAGATTGCACCCAATACTATGTTCGGTCTCATCTCTTGGCATCTCTATTTTTGTGTGTGTTTTCTACGTTTGCAACCTCTGTGTGTGTGTGAGCAAGATCCTGATAACATAATCATTAGTCATTTTTTATTTATTTCAATTCAACAAAAGGATTATGGTCGATATCCTATGAAAAAGGAAATCGATTTTGCTACAGATTGTGGATATCGACATCCGAGTGAGTACATGCAAGATTATCCGAATGCTTTTGTAAGTATTATTAAATTTCATATATTTATTTTATTTTTATTAATGTATATATGTTTTATTTATTTATTGTTGGAGTTAGACGTCTGCGGAAGCACGCAAACTGCACAAGGAAGAAGAAGAAGCTTGGAGCACAACACACAAGACTGAATGTATTACTAGAGAATGTACAAAGATAAGTAGCCCATTAGGGCAATAGGCATATATACAAGCTGGGGGAAAAAAACCTCCTAAAGAGGGAAAAAAGTACCCCGGCGGTCCTAGAGTGTTCACACACATCACTACCTAAATATATCCACAAATCCCCCCTGGGAGTGATGTGGTGAACAAGGAGCTGGCACTCATGTATAAGGAAAAGCCAAGCTATGTGGAAATCACTCCACAAAAGGAAGTAAGCCCAAAGCTTTGCGGAAAGCTTCAAACTTCTCCCTAGGCAGAGCCTTCGTGAAAAGGTCTACAATGTTCTCCTGCGTGGGCACATATGCCAAGCTGATCTCCCCAGCAGAGAACCTCTCCCTGACATAGTGATAATGCACCTCAATGTGCTTAGTGCGAGCATGGAATACAGGGTTCCTCGCAACTGCCAATGCGCTCTGACTGTCAGTGAAGATGGTGGTGGCAGAAAACTGGCCAACACCCAAATGAGCCATAAGGCGTCTGAGCCACACACACTCAACAATCGCTATGAAAGCTGCCCTATACTCAGCCTCACAACTGGAAGTGGCCACAGTAGGCTGCTTCTTGCTCAACCAAGATATACATGAGCTACCAAGCTTGAAGCAAAAACCACTGATGGACACACGAGTGTCATAGCAACCAGCCCAATCTGAGTCAAAAAAAGCATGCAAATCTGGCGGTAGTGATCCCCCCTTGGGATAAAACAACCCAAGTATCCGAGTACCACTCAAGTAGCGAAAGATGCGCTTAACCGCCTTCCAATGCGTGACTCCTGGGCAATGCATAAACTTGCTCATCTGTGAGACAGCAAACTGAATATCTGGCCGAGTAATGCATAAGTAAATCAAGCATCCAACAGCCTGCTGATAGAGAACAGCATCAAATGCATCTCCAGCATCATGAAGACGCAATCGTAAACCTGTCTCCATAGGAGTGGCAATAGGCTTACAGTCTTCAAGGCCAAAACGCTGCAATAATGTGTCAATATATTTTGTTTGACACAAAGCCATTCCACCATCAACTTGCATAACCTGAATGCCCAAATAGTGATGCAAATGCCCCAAATCAGACATCTCAAATGAGGCATGCAAATCAGCCTTAAAATCAGCAATATGCTTCTCAATAGGACCAGTGAGCAGCATGTCGTCTACATAGACAACAATGATCAGAAGCACATCATTAGCACGCTTAACATATAAGGTGCTTTCAGTTGGACTGTTCTCAAAACCATGTGCAATCAGATAGGCATGTATCTTCTCATACCAAGCACGTGGTGCTTGCTTTAAACCATATAACGCCTTCTTTAACCTGCACACCTGGTTTTCATTCCCTTTCTGCACAAAGCCACGGGGCTGAAAAACATACACTTCTTCATGCAAGTCACCATTCAGAAATGTTGTTTTAATGTCCAACTGATGTACATTCCAACCATGATGGGCTGCAAGTGCACAAATGCTCCGAACAGTAGTCATACGGCATGTAGGTGCAAAGGTCTCATCAAAATCAATGCCTCTTTCCTACGCATAACCCTTTGCAACAAGCCTAGCCTTATACCTGTCAACTGTACCATCAGATTTACGCTTCAGTTTGTATACCCACTTAGTGCCAATGGCCTTCTTGCCAGGAGGCAAGTCACATAAAGACCATGTACCATTCTTCATTATAGCATCATATTCAGATTGCATAGCAGCCATCCAATATTCTGAATTCTGTGCTTCATCAAAAGAAACAGGCTCATTCTCATCACAGAGACTAGATGCAACCATAGCATAGCAATCTGATGCAAAGGAGGCACTATAGAGCCTGAACGAGTACGATATGACAAAGGTGCATCTAATTTGCTGTCATGCAAAGTCTGCATCAGCCATTTTGGCATAGTTTTTGCCTGCTCAATATCAGCTCTCTCATCAGCAAGTGCATCATGTAAATCTGCATCAGAAATGGAATGATCTGCATCATCATATGAAACCTGCAAAGGTTGAGAAGTTGCCTCATTAGGACCAGCACTAGACTGTCCACCTGTAAAAAGAGGCATCAAAGTATCATACATGTCTTTGGAGCTAACAGATGTCTCCTTAGTACATGAAAGCAATGGCCGAATAGCATCTTCCACAAATACAACATCACGGCTAACCAGAATGCGTTTAGTCTGTGGATGATACAGGCGATAGCCTTTACTTTCAGAACTGTATCCAACAAAAATACATTTAACTGCTTTATCATCCAATTTTCTACGATGTTGTTCAGGCACTAATGCATATGCCAAACAACCAAAAACACGTAGATGAGCAACAGATGGCTTGCGGTCATGCCAAGCCTCATATGGAGTGATAGACTGCAGTGCTTTAGTGCGACACCTGTTCAGTACATATGCTGCACACATGACAGCTTCAAACCAGAAACTATGAGGTAAAGCCTGACTCTTGACCATACACCTCGCCATTTCCATGAGAGACTTGTTCTTCCGTTCAGCAACTCCATTCTGTTGAGGTGTATACGGCACTGTACACTAGTGTTTTATCCCACGTTCAGCTAGAAATGCATTAAAATCTGAAGACATATATTCCCCCCCTCGATCAGAACAGAGGGTGCCCATTTTACATGCTGACAGATTTTCAGCCAATGGAGAGACAAACATAGATGGGACGATCTGGATGGTCACATAGTGCTCACACCTCTACTTGTGATGCCACTATAGATACATTAGATCATGATGATTGAGGATGGTCATGATGATGAGGATGATCATGATGATGATCACGATGATGATCACGATGATGATCATGATGATAGGACTTACATGATGATATGGATGATCATGATCATGATAACCGATATATTATATTGGATATATATTTTACAATGAAATACATATTTTTTTTTATATCTATATATTTTTCCATTCTAGCTATGTTTTGAATTGTGTCTATGGTACTAATCAATAAAAAATCTTGTTTGAATGATTTTTATTACTATTTATATTTAATATGTATTTTATTACTTTAAATATATAATTCATTCATATTATATATGTGTTTACTTGTATGTATATATATATATATATATATATATATGTGTGTGTGTGTGTGTGTGTGTGTGTGTGTACGTGTAGTTGCAATGTGCGTATAAAATGTATGTATGGACATGTAGGTAAATATCTATATTTGTGTAAGTGTATTTATAAGCATGTATATATGTATATATGTGTATCTATGTTTGTATATACATGCATTAAGCTATGTTTTATGCATATGCATATGTGTATATGTATGTGCATATGTGTGTATATGTATGTGTAGGTATATATGCATGTGTATGTGTGTGTATATGTGTGTATGTGCATGTGTATGAGTATGTATATGTATATATGTATGTGCATATGTATGTTGTGTGTATATGTGTATATGTAGGTACATGCATGTGTATATATATGATCATGCACGTGTATGTCTCTACAACATATGAGGGGCATAATGACATTATCCATATCGACAGTCATGCCCCGACATTCATATGATTATTGAAAATGCATGAAAAGATCACGTTTGGCAAACAATGATCACTTGACCATTGATATATCTGATTAAAATTGATCATCGGTATATGCGCTGGTCACCAGTATAGGCACCGATATAAGCATTAGTATAGGCACCGGTATAAGTGTCGATATAGGCACTAGTATAAGCATCAATATAAGCATCCGTAATTTGCTAGAAATTACCGATGCTCATATCGACGCTTATACCGGCGCCTATACCCCTGGCATCTTTTAACATAACGGGACCTGAGAGCTAAAATTTGATATTTTGTGCATGTTTTGAACTGAGTAGTGCTTTTGTCGAGTTTGTGTGCATGACCTGCATTATCTTGCACACACACACACACAAATATCTCTCTCTCTCTACACACACACTCTCTCTCTCTCTAGATCTCGCATCTTGGTAAGTGATGACATACTCTTTTTCCCTTTCTCTTTCTCTATGTTTTCAGTTTTCTAATTTCTCTTCTCTTGGGTTTCATAGGAGCTTTTTGGCATTCATTCTTTGAAACTTGACAAGAGATGACATTGATTGGGCTTTGGCAACAAGGATCCAAAAAATTACATTGATGTAAGTGATTATTTTGTTCTCTTTTGATAGAAAGTGAGAGAGAGAGAGTGAGAGAGAGAGATGAAAGAAAGAAAGAGAGAGAGAGAGATGAAAGAGAGAGAGAGAGAGGGAGAGAGAGAGAGAGGGAGGGAGGGAGGGAGGGAGGGAGGGGGAGAGAGAGAGAGAGAGAGAGAGAGAGATGAGAGATGAAAGAGAGAGAGAAAGAAAGATGAAAGAGAGAGAGAATGAGAGAGAGAAAGAGAAAACATAGAGATACATATACACACACATAGATGCAAATGATTGTTTTGTTCTTTATTAGAAATAGAGATAGAGATAGAGAGAGAGAGAATGAGAGAGAGAGGGAGTGAGAGAGAGAGATGAAAGAGAGAGAGAAAGACAAAGAGATAAAGAGAGAGATATAGAGATACATACACACACATAGTCATGTATATGCATGCATACATATACACACACATACACACACATGCATATGCATACATACATACACACATATACACATGCATACACATTCATATGCATACATACATTCACACACATATGTGCACACACGTACATACTCATACACATACACATACATATGCATACATACATTCACACACATATGTACAAACACATACATATGCATATATTACATACACACATACATATTACATACTCACATACATATTACATACACACATGCATATTCATGCATATACATGAATGCACACACACATATACATACACACTCACATATAGATATATATACACACACACTCACGTATATACATACACACTCACACCTATACACACACTCACATACATATTACATACACACATGCATATACATACACACACATATGCATACACACATGCATATGCATACATACATACACACACAAATATATACATACATGTACACGCACAAACATGTACATAGTTATACAAACATACACACATAATACATATACACATACACATATATATACACATGCATACACACATATACATGTTTTAGGTATAGGTCTCTAGGATTAGGGTTTTTAGACTCTTTAAACATGCATACACACATTGTTGCAGAGCTAAAGAGCGCACAAAGCAGAGAAAAGGACGGACCCCAAAATTTTTCCGATTTGGACACACCACTTTTGTATCATAACCACTCTTGTATATATTTTCCGTTGTAAAGGCACTAGAGGAGTCCTCTAGATGCATCCCCACAGAAGATTAGTGATTTACCCATGTACAATAGTAGGAAGTTAGTCTTTTAGGGAATAAAGTGCCTTTCTCTTGTGTGAAAGGACCAAACTTAGGGCACTAGTATATAAGTCAAAAGTGACTCATTGTAAAGGACCTATTGTCATTGTGAAGAAGGAGCACTTCTGAATTTTCGAGTTTGCCTCTTTCTTGCTGATTTTGATCTTCATTTTGCTCTTGAATGTGTGTGTGATGCTTGAAATGCAAGTGTAGGACTGTTGTCTACCCCTTCCCCTTTGTTTTGAGCTGCTGTAGTGCGTGCGTAAGCTAGGAGAAGCTAAGGCGCGGGTGTTTGTGACTCCCGTAATTCACTGTTTCTGCCATAACTTGAAGCAGAGTGGTCAGAATTGAGTGAAACCACCACCGTTGGATTCGTGTTGTCAAGAGCTTCGAAACGAGTACCCTATTGCCTATGTTCGGTGTTCTGGGCTGGGAGAAAGCCTCAAAATACCAAAACTGCTGAAAAGAGGCTTGCGGCAACACATTCAGTATTTCAGTAGGTGTGAACGGTAGTAGTCTTTTCTCATGTGTGAATAGCTGAACCACTTCATTATCTATCACGTTTGCACACGTCTTCATACACTTGGCAAGTCACTCCTTAGGATTGACATTTAAATGTGTGAAAAGAACTCCACTATATGCACTTGTATGGCAATTGAGGTATAGTCTCATTGGTACAAGTCCTTGAGTCTTCGTGGCTCAAGTACACACGTTTTTGGCGCCGTTGCCGGGGAGTCACTCCACCAAGGTGCCTTCGTGATAGTTATAGAGCGAGTGTGATCGAATCGTACTTGTAGACGCAAATTTGTCCATTGGCAAGTAGTCCACCATTTCAGCACTTGTCACTTCTCATCTTCGAGGTGTGTGTGATAAGTTTTAGGTTTAGGTTTAGGAGGAGGGAAGAGAAGAAGGACTTAGGGTTAGGTTAGAAGGAGAGGAGAAGTGAGGAGAAGAGGAGTAGGAGTAGACCAAAAATTCCCAGAAAATCACCAAAAATCCCAAAATTTCAAGTTCTGTCAAAAAAAAAAAAGTATAAAAACCAAAAAATTGTTCATTTGACACTTCACTGCTCACTGGTATCGTCTGCGACAGCGATTGGTATCGTCTGAGTGGTATCGTGCAGGATAGAGCCTCAACGCTTGTGCAAAAGCTCCAGAAGCAAGCTAGGTAGACCCAAGGTGAGTCCCCATTAAGATTCAATACCAAAAACTCTTTAAACTTGCACAACAAATGATTAAAAGGAATGCGCAGTATCGCGGGGGGGAAAATTTTTGATTAATTGTGTGTTTTGTGAGAGACAGAGGCTTAGGAGTGAGGAGAAGGGTGAGAGGTGCAAGGGGGTGCAGAAATTTTCAAGTTTGGAGACCTTTTGGCTTGAGTATCGCGATCGGTTGAGTTTTGGTATCGCGATACCAAAATTCCCTTGTATCGCGACACTCGCCAGAGGTGTCGTATCGCTGGATACCTGCCTTGGTATCGCGACACTAATCCAGTATCGCGACACTGAGTTGGTATCGCGATCGTGCTCGATTTCTGGTATCGTATCGTCCGGTACTAACACTTGGTATCGCGACACCATTGTGGTGTCGTATCGCCTAAGGTTTAGTATCGCGACCTCACTTTACCGGGTGGTATCGTATCGCTTGATACTTTGGTATCGCGACACAACCTTGGCATCGCGATCGGGCCCCTCTCCAAGTGTCGTATCGCTGGTGACATATCTTGGTATCGCGACACCGTAGTGGTATCGTGTCGCCAAGATTGGTATCGCGATCGCACTTATCTCGGTGAGATCGTATCGCCTGAGGCCTCTGGTATCGTATCGTCAGTCCTTTTGAGATCGTATCGTGGCTTGAGACTCTAGTATCGCGACACCGCAGAGGTATCGTATCGCCTGTTCATCGGGGCAGTATCGCGACACTGTCATTAGTGTCATATCGCCGAGCCTTTTAGGTATCGTATCGTGCATAGTCGAGGTGTCGTATCGTTTGTCTTCCAAGATAGTATCGCGACACCAGATTGATATCGTATCGTCTGGTTGTCTGGTATCGTATCGCGGCCAGTGCAGTATCGCCAAGTGTGGTATCGTCAGGAGGTAGTATCGCCCAGGTTAAAACCTTTCTTTTGGCAGACTAATTGAGTCATTGGGAGAGCTACCTAAGGGGAATCTAAGAAGCATAAAGAGAAGGCTTAGGAATGGTTTATGCAGTGAAGAAGTTTAGACACTACCTCTTAGCCAACAAATTCAAGTTCTTCATAGACCATCAGGCTTTGTTGTATTTAGTCAATAAGCCTTGCAACACGGGAAGATTGGTACGATGGTTCTTGTTATTAATGGAGTTCGACTTTGAGGTAATAGTCAAAAAAGGAAACACACATGTAAGAGCAGATCACCTTTCAAGGCTAACACATGGAGAACCACCTAGCGGAGTACCGGATGATTTACCAGATACGTATTTGTTTAATCTTGAAGTATGTCCGAAGTGGGCGGAACGACTAATTCCTATACTCACTCATGGCCCTAAACACTCAATAAATAAGAATAGCAAAAAAGAGATTCTCCAAACAAGAAATTTACACATTGTTGCTGGAAGCATGTACTATAAGGAACCTAACGGTGTCTTATTGAGATGTGTCGAGGAGGACGAACAGAAGCAACTAATTCAGCAAGCACATGTAAACAAGTGGAAAACCCATCAAGGGATGCATGGAACAATTCGAGAATTGAAAAGGTTAGGCGTATATTGGCCCGACATGACAAAAGACGTTCACGATTATGTAAGCAATTGTGTGGAATGCCAAGAAACTAGCCCAGAGGATCATGTGTCCTTACCTTTTTCTACCATAGCGCCTAATTGGAGTAAACATTAGTACAATTCCTCAAAACGAAAGAGCACGAAATAGGAGCTAGTTTAGCAAGAAAGCGATCCCTAGAAGAAATGAGCAAGGATTATGTGATAATGGGAAAACAATTGTTTAGAAGAGGGAAAGACAATCAACTCAGATTGTGCGTACATGAAGGAGAATATGCATTTCCTAAACAAAGTCATTGAGTCGCTAATGAATGACTTTTTAGTGATTCATAAAAAATCAGCCCCATACCATCCTCAAGCTAACGGACAAGTTGAAAGTTCCAACAAGGTACTATGTACTGTATTGACAAAGATTGTCAATAATGGGAGGTCAGATTGGGACAAACAATTGCATCACGCAATTTGGGCCTTCCGAGTGGCATATAAAACGGCCATTGGAACCATACCTTTCAATCTAGTGTATGGGCAGAATGCAATTTTGCCAATTGACTTCTTAGTACCTACATTAAAAGTGGCCCAGCAATATGAGTGGAACGGTCATGAATTGTCTCAGCAATTAGATCAAATTGAAAAGTTGCACGAGACTAGATTGCAAGCTGTAGCAGGCATTTACGCCGCTAAACGGAGACAAAAGGCATATTATGATTCACATATAAAAGACAAGGGATTAAAAGAAGGCGACTTAGTCCTAGTATACACTCTAAAACAACATGCAAAGAAGCTACAAAAACGCGGATATGGACCCCTGATTATAAATCGAATCTCTACTAGTGGTGCCATCAATCTCGCCACACTAGACGGAGACATTCTTCCCAACTACATCAGTGGATGCAGAGTAAGACGATTCATGGAGCCCCTGACTGATCAAATGCTAGCGCGACTATTAGGAGCTCAAAATAGGAAAAAGGAAGAAGAACGAATTCGAGAGGAAGCCCGACAGGAAGCACTAGAATGCATTAGGAAACGGAAAGAGTGGATCAGGCAAAGAGACGAACGCTATCTCCAAGGAGAAGAGCCCATCCCTATGGCAAACTATCAGGTCAAAAATGATGATACAACGGGTATGTGTAAAACACAACCTTACCTAAACCTAGGGATTGGCAAGACAGAGTATAAATTGATAGATGCATTGATAGACTCAGGAGCAGGCCTTAGCTGCATGCGAAGGAGAATAGCAGACGAGCTGCAATTAGAATTGAATCCCACAAAAGCCCAATTAATAGGAATTGGAGGTCACACCATAGACTGCATTGGAACCACGAATGTATCCCTCCACCTAGGAAATTCCTCCATGGAACAAAGAGTCCTAGTATGTGAGGATGACGAATTGATAGAAGACTTCATTCTAGGACAAGACTGGATCATTGAGACAGAAGCATGTATCCATCTAGCTCAAGGATATATTTCAGCTACGATAGGACACAAAGAGATTTTCAGCTTACTTGAAGAGAAACCATGTAACCAAACCATGTCAATACCAAGATCGGAGGAAGTTCAAGAAACGACGGAAAATAGTAGCAACTGTGCTCAACACTCAGAAAGCAAATGCATAGAAGCTGAAACTTTAATCTTTCCGACATCCACTATAGAGTCGAAGTTATCCAATGTAATTGAGGATAACTCAACCAACGAGAAGACGCTCTCTCCTAAACAGGCTCAAAACATCCAAAGATCGTACTATTGGAAACCACTAAGCAGATACTCAAATCGACAACCACCCAAATATATGTGGGTACGCAAGGATCAAATACAGAGTCAAGAAATGTCCACAAGCACTCGGAAGAAGGAAACAGGCATCACCAAACCCGCTACAAAGAACTACAAACGAAAAGAACCAGTACAAGTATGGATTGCCAAGCCCTTGCTTGAAGCTCAAAGATCTCGACATCAGATATGGATTCCCAAAAAGGTCATACAAGCAGCTAAACAGAATGTAAGGACAAAAGAGGAAATACCACAGCAGACAAGGCAAGAGTCAACAACACATAAGAATCATCAGAGAAAATCGCAAAGCAATGCAAAATTCACTCGGATAATGGATAAAGCAAATGGAACACGAGCAGCTGCACGAATCGAGAAAGCCCAGCGACCTCTCTCAGTGTTCTCAAATGGATCTGGAAACCAAAGCTACCACGGGGAGCGGATGATCGCGGAGATAAAGCACCCGATTGCACTCATGCAGTGTCTGATGCACCTAAAGTAAGCATGATAGGGCCGCAATACAAGGCCACGCATTCGGCACAGGATGTACATTATCAAACTAGTGGTGCACGATCTCCAAGTGAGACTAGATCTTAGCTTTAAACTGATAGGAATGGACATACTATGTACATAAAACTATGCTTCGGCTATACTAATGATTGTCTTCTTTCAGAAAAAATATAAAAAGAGGCGGTAAGAAATCCCACTCTTGCAAATAATGGGGAACGGAGTGACGAGCCACCATAATCACAACAATACACCGTATGGTCTCATGAAAGCCTTTCAAACTGATGCACTTTTCTTTGTAAGTGCAGATGGCTTCTGAAGACTCTGAAGCTACAATCCAAGAGGAGGTCCAAGAATTTCCTCCCCAATGTCTTACGAAAGCAAAAGGCCATTGGTTCAGAGATGAGCAACCAGTGGAGGAATATCTTTTCTTGGCCAACATAAAGATCATGGATACGGAGCATCATTTTCCGATCATGTCCCAGGACTTCAAAGTCTTACATGGGATGCCATCCACAATCGATATCATGAAGAAAGCAGGAATTCAAAAATATTTTGAGCTACCTATCTACAAACCGGACTTCCAACGCTGTACACAGGTCATGAACACTCTACGACCAGCACTACATGATCCATTGGTGCCAGAAGCCAATGTAATGGATAAGAATGGAGAATGGGTAGTCATTCAATTTTCCCACGATTTAATTAAAGAAGCATTCGGATGGGAAAAGGATGGTGTCAATACGGTCAAGGAAGAAAGTCGTGGAGCCAAAACAAGAACTTTCGTCGACATTAATAGGGTGGATATCGAAGAAGAAGTTAGATTGATTCATCAACATTTTTGCTTCCCTAGAATGAACAGATACACGGCCCCTAAAAGATTATCGTGCAATTATTGTCTCATGCCATAAAACAGATCGGCAACCAGGAAAATCTTACACCCTATGTGCAAGAAAGATTGTTCGAGGCAAAAAAGAAATGGGAAAATAAGAAATTCCTCAATAGGACCACTGCCCTCACAATTATGATTTACCACGCATTGGGCATGCGCGAGTTCTTACGAGAGATGCCATCTTCAATGGAGTTGGCTCACTTTGTCAAAGCAGCTACTGTACCGAAACAGAAAAAAGGAAGCAAGCAGGTTGAAGAAGCCGAAACAAGTTCGCAACCCAGGATGAGAGGCACAATGCGAGGAACAAAACGACCTCGAGAAGTCCAACAAGCAGAAGAAGAAGTACCAAAAACAAAGAGAGTACATGTGCTGCCTACAACCACTACTCAAGGAACCAGAAAGATCACGGAAGAAGAATTAACCCAAGCACTGGTGGAGACTCACAAATACACAGAAGGACAAATCAATTTGCCAGTGCAGGGTCATCATTATCAACAGTCCGCAAAAGCTCAGGAACCAAAAGGCAAACTCACTAAGGTACACAGATATCGGGAAATTGGGCTAGACAACTCCAGTTCTGGATCTGACGGCCAAGAAAAGCCCAATACATCATTATTGGATGTAGACATTCAAAGTGAATCGAAGGATGATGGCCAGTGGACCGAATTAAATGAAGTAGACTATGGCGAAGACCAAGCAGGCGACAAGGAAAAAAGTCAATCACCACTGATAGACCAAAGTACCGCAAAAAAGCAGTCAGAAGAAGAAAAGCAACATCCTGTTCAATTGAAAGATGCCTCCATCACCCACACAAAGAAAGACAAATCTGATGATGAGGTGCATGCAATGATATCAGAGGATAAGCCTCAGGAAGAAGAAAAAGAAGACGAAGAACCTTTCACCCCACTAAGAGTTGTGGCAGAACCGTCCCCAATGGATGTAACATTTCAAGGGAGTGCCATGAAAGTTCGTAAGGTACTGGAAGACGACGCGGAATTGCAAGTACAACTACAGGTCCGACAACCACATAAGGAACTGATCCACATTGCAAAGGGACAAGATATACATACAGGAGAAACCCCAGACATACCAAAGACATGGCTGAATGTGGATATAGCTCAACTCAAGCCTGTGGTGCAGGATATGATTCGCACTGCACTAGACACTCAACAGTTGATGCTTGATGCTGATGAAGATTACGACCAAGCCATGCTCGAAAAGCAAGAGCTTCGAAAAGAAGGTATGAATCTGGCTAAGAAATTATCCAAAGCAGAAGCTCAAGTTGTGAAGAAACACGAAGAGATAAAAACGACAAAGACACATTGCAAAATATTAGAAACAGAAAATGCCCAACTAAAAGAGCAAGTTTCGGAGCTCACAAAGAAACTAGACATGACAGAAAAAGAGAAAACGAGGATCCATGCACGTAGCAAGGTACTCGAATCACAGCTCAAGGTGAGCATGGAAGAAGCAGACCACCTAAGGGACAGGAACAAGGAGCTCATGACAGCTCTCCTCAGTGATCAACCACCGACAGATACTAACAAATCACATGAGGATATAAAAGACATGGAAGAAAAGTTGACCAAGATGGCAGATCAGCTCAAACAGGAGCAAGAAACAATTGCAGAATGGGAACAAAGATACATGAATGATACTGCAGCTCTACGCAAAAAATGGAAAAAAGCAGAGAAAGATTATTTCCGGCAGTGCAAAGAAGACACAGATCACATGCACATAGTCGCACAGGAATTAATCAAACATCAAGAAAAGCTTACAAAGGCCGAAGAAGAGCTTAAGAATAAAGATGGAATCATCAAACGGCTTCAGGAGCAGATAGAGCTAACAGGAAAGCAGGGGACACCAATAGTTCCACCAGAAACCACGGCTACTGTGGAGGAAGAGGTACGTCCTCTCTCTCCCCCCTTGTATCATTCACCAATAAGGGCGGAAAAGGAGGTTCCATTAGAACCTAACACACGAGACATTGCAGAACTGAGCAGACCAGAAAGGGCACTACTGGTGTCCCAGCTCACTGCTGATTTTGAAGATCAAATAATACAAATAATGAAAGAAGCTCGAATAGACAACAAACAGTTAGATCAAATTTTGAAGCCATTCAATGTACCATATGGTCTACTTAAAGAACAGACGCGGATGTATATAAAGACTACCACGAACAAAGATCCGGACCACAACCTTCAATTCCAACATGATACTTTCAGGTATACTCAAGAGGAATTTGAGAAGGCGGATCCGATATGGCGAAGGAAAATTTTGGAGAAGAATCCGACATTGCGGGTACAGTGGGAAGCATCACCATATGCGCTTCAGGTAAATCCATCTTTTTGTCCTGTAGCCCGCAGACGCTCTTGGACACAATTTTGGGAAGGACAGTGTCAAGGCAACATCAATAATCAGTGGCTCAATTATCCGTTACTACCTAGCCCGCCACATAATTACTTACCTACAGAAGATTATATGGTGAAGACAATGGAATTTTGGATTGCAAGGTATGCTACAGTTCCGGACTTAGCCGTCAAGATGACAAATAAAATATTTAGCATGCTCATTACAGTGTTGAAGGTGTTCGAACATGCTAAGTATACATTTTTGAATTTCATCGGCATTACGCAAGGGTCGGAAGCTCTCATTTTTGACTTATCGACCATTCCAAGCCGACTCACTATTATGGCGTACTATTCTCGTCTTATGTTTTTGCCATCGACATATATGCAAACTTTCGAAGAAGCATTCTTTACAGGCTTCTTTGAAATGGATTCAGAGATTTTTGTAAAAATGACTTCCAATTTAAATGCAAGACTGGTGGCCTATGAAACAAGTTTCTTTGCTGATCATAGACAGGCGCCAGAAGACGGAGTAAAGTCAAAGCAATGGAAGGAATTCATGATATGTCATGCCAATCTGCTGAACCAACGAGAGCAAACCGCAATTCAAACATACACGCGTCGCCTCAGAAAGCCTGTCGAGGACGACAGAGTTCAGGAGGAGGGACGTGTAGAGGGACAATCAAGCAAAAAGAAAAGAAGAAGAAAATCAAAGTCCAGAACAATTCATTAAGAACGAAAAAAGAATATATCTCTGCAGGAAGCCCCGCAGGGGCGCATTACCCACCTCTGCACAGAGCCCCGCAGGGGCACGCATCAGGCAAAAAGAGAAATTATCCAGGTCATGCACGGTGGAAAAGAAGTAAACAGCCTCAAAGCAATACAACAGGGTCAGATGTGTACAACCAGGACAAATCAGAGGACCAAAAGTTACAAAGGGGTAGAGGCTGAAAAGTTTAAGAGGGTGACTAAGAACAGCACATTCCTAGTCACTGGTGGCGTGCGTGGCAACCCAAGTCAACAGGCAAGACAACTACATCAGGCTCTCGAGTTGTAGAGCTTGAATCAAGAAGGCCATCGAATCTGCATGTCTGTTTAACTGCAGACAATACTGACCAAGGGGAGCGTGCGGGGAAAAGCTGAAGCGCCTCTAAAACGTAATGCAAGATCAAGAATCAGGCAACACTACCCACGGGACGCGTTCGCGAAGCAAAGTCTGTCAAGGGACGACAGAGACGAAGAGGGGGAGAGTGTTGCAGAGCTAAAGAGCGCACAAAGCAGAGAAAAGGACGGACCCCAAAATTTTTCCGATTTGGACACACCACTTTTGTATCATAACCACTCTTGTATATATTTTCCGTTGTAAAGGCACTAGAGGAGTCCTCTAGATGCATCCCCACAGAAGATTAGTGATTTACCCATGTACAATAGTAGGAAGTTAGTCTTTTAGGGAATAAAGTGCCGGTCTCTTGTGTGAAAGGACCAAACTTAGGGCACTAGTATATAAGTCAAAAGTGACTCATTGTAAAGGACCTATTGTCATTGTGAAGAAGGAGCACTTCTGAATTTTCGAGTTCGCCTCTTTTTTGCTGATTTTGATCTCCATTTTGCTCTTGAATGTGTGTGTGATGCTTGAAATGCAAGTGTAGGACTGTTGTCTACCCCTTCCCCTTTGTTTTGAGCTGCTGTAGTGCGTGCGTAAGCTAGGAGAAGCTAAGGCGTGGGTGTTTGTGACTCCCGTAATTCACTGTTTCTGCCATAACTTGAAGCAGAGTGGTCAGAATTGAGTGAAACCACCACCGTTGGATTCGTGTTGTCAAGAGCTTCGAAACGAGTACCTTATTGCCTATGTTCGGAGTTCTGGGCTGGGAGAAAGCCTCAAAATACCAAAACTGCTGAAAAGAGGCTTGCGGCAACACATTCAGTATTTCAGTAGGTGTGAGCGGTAGTAGTCTTTTCTCATGTGTGAATAGCTGAACCACTTCATTATCTATCACGTTTGCACACGTCTTCATACACTTGGCAAGTCACTCCTTAGGATTGACATTTAAATGTGTGAAAAGAACTCCACTATATGCACTTGTATGGCAATTGAGGTATAGTCTCATTGGTACAAGTCCTTGAGTCTTCGTGGCTCAAGTACACACACATATATACATATAATACATATAATACATATACACATACACATATATATACACATGCATACACACATCTACATGTTTTAGGTCAAGGTCTTTAGGATTAGGGTTTTAGGCTTTTTACACATGCATACACACATGTACACATATACACACATAATACATATACACATACACATGTATATACATATATAAATTTACACACATATACAAATATACACACATAATACATATACACATACACATATATGTTGAAGAATCACTCACAAATTTGACATACAGACAGACATAAAGATGAAGAAAGACAAAGAAAAGCAGAAACAAAAAACAGTTAGAAAATCAAGCCTTAGTGAAGGGATAAATTCACGATTGTAATATAGTTCATAGAAACTTCCAGAAATACGAGTTTTGAATCTCGGATCAAAATGTATATATATGAGAGAGAAGAAGGGAGTAAATGAGAGTTGCAGGAGAACCAGAATAGAATAGCACATATAGAAACTGAGGATAGTGATATAGAAGACGCCAGAGATTGCATATGTAGAGATGAATAATAGAACCTGAACTGTCGGGTATTCATCTGAGAGAGATGGTAAGGAATAACTACTCAGAGTAGGAGAGTTTTCCATAGCTATGAGCAAAGTGAGGCCAAGCTATTTTTGTACACATCTTCTCTAATAGAAAACACATGTTTATGTGGAAGAATTTGAGCGTATTCTTAGTATGTGTGAAAGGTAGTTAACAGTTACAATTTTCTCAGTAGACATTTTTCCGGTACTTTTGAAAGTTAGATCTCGCAGCACAGAGTAAAGATTTTCATGAGTGATAGCTCATCTTGAAGCTAGGATTCTGTGTTAAAAATAAAGAAGTAAGCTCGTATATATTTTTGGAAAAAGGATTTTCTTCAAGTAGAAGAAAAATACAAAAATGAAAAATAGAAGCATTTACTTCAGCAAGTAGTGGAGACCAAAAGAGAATCATTCAAAAGAGAATCAAATCCAAAAACTGAGCTGTAAGAGGAGTGGTTGTCCAAAGTAGTGGAGAAATGATGGAGAAGAGCTCTCAAACTCATCATGAGAGTTTTTGGTCATTTGGCTATAAAAGAGGCAAGGGAGGAAACTCAAGGATAGAGGAAAAAGGCGTGTGTTGGGGATTCGTGGACAAGAAGGAGTTTGAGGGTTTGTAGGAGAAAAAGGAGATGATGAAAATGGAATAACAGTGAGAACTTCTGCAAAGGAATACTCTTGGAAACCTTGAATATTGATTATCTTTCAACAATTACAATCAATGACTAAATACAACTTCAGAGAATATCAATTACTGAAGACCAATTATCTCAAGTCCTCTGGCAGCGGCCTCTCCTGCACCAATCCTTCACTTGCTTCCCGCTTCCCTTGTGCACACCTTGCACTAAGCTTCCACCAAGCTAAGGAATTGGTATCACGGCGCACACACGCAATAGACCTTGGGACTCTTGGAATCCAACCCGCCTTCTCTGCACACCTTCCTCTTGACACCTCTTGCACTCTTGAATGTCGTCGCACACTGGAGGCTCTTCTTGCTTCCTCTCTTGCTTCCTCCAAAGCTCTCCCCTGCTCCTAGCTCTCAATGTGTTCAAGAATAGCCTTTGTCCTTCTTTTGTTGAGTCCGCCGGTTCGCGCACTCTAACTGCAATACAATCTTGGTGTCCTTACAATGTCCCAAGATTGTCTTTTTAACTGGTCCTCAACGACTCGCTACTTTGTCCTGTAGTGACTTTAGAACAAGAGTGACTTTTCCAAATAAAATTTTTGATTGGGCGGCCTATTTCCACCTTTGCGTACGCGGCCTTCCATACCTTCACCTTTCCTTTTAATTCTTTACTTTTGCACCTTAAGATTTTAAATTCATCCTTTGAACCTTAAGAGAAGAAATACTTTGCACCTTTAGTTTCAACCGGTTAGGGCTCTACAGATGCCCACCACCTAAAGATCTCTCCGTCTCGGAGAGACAACAACAATACAAAACTGAGAAATTGCAAAGACACAGACATGAAAACAACGAAACCGAGGCAAGAAAAGAGGTAAAGGGTGTGTATATTATTGAGTTAAGAAAAAATATAAGGCACCCTACAAGAATTATTTAGAAATCAAAGGGATGAGTAAATTATTGACAAAGCGATAATGGAATCTAAGAGCAATTATTATGACTGTGGATGAGCAATTTATTTATACTGTGGATGGCAATTTATTGTGGAGGTTGATTGAGATTGTCAGCCGAGGTTGGTGGAGAGGGTGGCAAAGGAGCAGAAGCTTGTTCGATCGTATGCTGTAGCGAACTAAGGCATTGCCTAAGATGATCCCTTTCCCTGCGGATACGTCGGCATGCAGCATTAGCACAAAGCCCTAAGTTGGAGCGATTTTGAAGATCTTCTAAGGCTTTCATCGCAGAGTCGGCCATATCGCGATAATGATCTCTCTCTTCTTTGAGCAATCGCGCCGTTTCGGTGAGAGAGTGCCATTGAGAGTTGGCCATGCGATTGATGTTTTCTATTGTTGAGATGTACTGTTGATGAACCGAAGCGGCGGCCGATACCGAATCCAAGGAAATCTGGGAGGCCTGAGCATTGCCGAGAGCGACTACACTCGCGTCCTGTAGTAATTGTAAAAAGGAAGGGGTTGATGGGAGGTCAAAATGCGGAGGGGGATTGGCCGTTGGAGTAGGAGGCGGAGGGGAAGGGGAAATGACCTGCGGAGGAGGAGGAAGGGTTGGAAAGGAAGATGTAGTGGGAAGGGAAGGATTGGGGGAGGGGAGTGGTTGACTGACAGGGATATTAATGATAGAGGGTGAGGTGGAATCCGGGTGAATTGGGGGCATACAGGTGGGGTTTTGAGGGTTGAGCTGTGTTTGAATGAGTGGCATGAAAGCTGAAGAGAGGGGAGGTCTAGGTATAAGGGGAGGGGTAGGCATGGATGGAGAAGTGGTAGATGCAGGAGGGATAGGGGAAGAAGATTGGGTAGTGAAGGAGGGGACGTGAGGGGGGGTAGTCATGAAAGGAGAAGTGGTAGATGCAGGAGGGATAGGTGAAGAAGATTGGGGAGGGAAGGAGGGGACGTCAGGGGGGGTAGTCATGAATGGAGAGGTGGTAGATGCAGGAGGGATAGGTGAAGAAGATTGGGGAGGGAAGGAGGTTACATCAGGGGGGGTAGTCATGAATGGAGAGGTGGTAGATGCAGGAGGGATAGGTGAAGAAGATTGGGGAGGGAAGGAGGTTACATCAGGGGGTGTCGATGCGGAAGCTGAGTCAATTGAGATTAGAGGGGGGGAGGGAGATGGAGCAATGGACGGTCCAGGGTGGGTAGGGAGATAAGCAACATTGTGGGCAGATTGTGCGGGAATGTGATAGAGCCAAGCTAAGAAGGGTGCAGAATAGATGGAAAATGCATGAGAGCCTCTAGAGATAGCCTCGCGGAGTCGACGGGAGCGCAAAGTTAAGGAACTATAAATGAGGGTTGCGTAAGGGTAAGGACGGCTATGGAGAAAGCAAAAAAGCGGATCGGCGATATGAATATCTGACCAGGGAAGCGAAGAAGTTTGACTACGTAGTAAGAAGAAAAAGATGAACGCATTGAGAAGGGTGGTCATGCGGAGCGAAAACCTAGCATTACTTTGAAAGTGTGTGGTACAAAAGGCAATAGTAGCCGAGGCGGACAGTCCAGAGTATAGGAAAGGGGGAGCACGAAAATGTAATAGGGGTGACCTAATACTGGCGGCAATGTCTGGGATGAAGAGAGTGCCGGTTCTAAAATGAGGGAAGAGGCGGATAGCTTCATAAACCTGGGTAAAATTGGCTGGGTTATTGAAGAAAACATTAGCCAAGCCCCACAAGCCCGCCTGTTGAAGATTCTCAATGGAAAACATTTGACGAAGGGCAATGGTAGGTAGGGATAAATGCATGCGGATTTGCAGGTTTAAGTCAGGTGGGAGAAACAGGCGCATATAATCCCCGGTTGGTGAAGAGGGTTGGGATGAATGAGACATAGATTGGGAAGGAGAAGGAGGGTGCGGGATAGGAGGTGGGGAATAAAGGTCGGTGGAATCAGAGTGGATGGAATAAATAGGAATATCAAGGGTAGTAGGAGGCGTTGGGTTAGCTTGAACAGATTGTTCTGCCGATGAGGGAGGAGGTGGATTGGGATGGTCAGAAGGAATCGCGGAGGTGGGAGAGGATGGAGTGTGAAGGTTTGGAGGAAGCTGGGACGGAGGATCGGAAATAGCACCCGGAGCGGAGGGGTCAGCCATTGATGGAAATGGGGAGAAGAAGTGTAACAAAAGAAAGCCTATGTAGGGGGAGGGGAATTGAGGGGTTGAGGTGGTGGGAGAGGGTGGGGTGGGTCTGGATACGGCGGGGCAGAGGGGTTGAGGGGTTGAGGGTGTTGGTAGGAAGAGGGGGCGCGCGGGGGGTCGAGGAGGAGGGAGGGGGTTGAGGTGTGCGGGGGTTGAGTTGGTGGGAGGGGGTGGTGGTGTGCGGGGGGTTGAGTTGTTGGGAGGGGGTGGAGGGGTGGTAGTGAGGGGGGGTGGGGCACTGCGGGGTGCCGAGGGGAGGGTTGGGGAGGGGGGTTGAGGGGGTTGGAGGGGGTGAGGGGGGTGGTGTTGTGCGGGGGGTTGAGGTGTTGGGAGGGGGTGGAGGGGTGGTAGGAAGAGGGGGGCGCGCGGGGGGGTCGAGGAGGAGGGAGGGGGTGCGGTGGGGTTGGAGGCGGAGAGTTGGGAAGGGGGGTTGAGGGGGTTGGGGGGGTGAGGGGGGGTGGGGCGCTGCGGGGTGCCGAGGGAAGGGTTGGGGAGGGGGGTTGAGGGGGTTGGAGGGGGTGAGGGGGGTGGTGGTGTGCGGGGGGTTGAGGTGTTGGGAGGGGGTGGAGGGGTGGGAGGAAGAGGGGGGCGCGCAGGGGGTCGAGGAGGAGGGAGGGGGTGTGGTGGGGTTGGAGGCGGAGAGTTGGGAAGGGGGGTGGAGGGGGTGGGGGGGGGGTGAGGGGGGTGGGGCGCTGCGGGGTGCCGAGGGGAGGGTTGGGGAGGGAGGTTGAGGGGGTTGGAGGGGGTGAGGGGGGTGGTGGTATGCGGGGGGTTGAGGTGTTGGGAGGGGGTGGAGGGGTGGTAGGAAGAGGGGCGCGCGCGGGGGGTCGAGGAGGAGGGAGGGGGTGCGGTGGGGTTGGAGGCGGAGAGTTGGGAAGGGGGGTTGAGGGGGTTGGGGGGGGTGAGGGGGGTGGGGCGCTGCGGGGTGCCGAGGGGAGGGAGGTTGAGGGGGTTGGAGGGGGTGAGGGGGGTGGTGGTATGCGGGGGGTTGAGGTGTTGGGAGGGGGTGGAGGGGTGGTAGGAAGAGGGGGGCGCGCGGGGGGTCGAGGAGGAGGGAGGGGGCGGTGGTGTGCGGGGGGTTGAGTTGTTGGGAGGGGGTGGAGGGGTGGTAGGAAGAGGGGGGGCGCGGGGGGTTGAGTTGTTGGGAGGGGGTGGAGGGGTGGTAGGAAGAGGGGGGGGCGCGGGGGGTTGGGTTGTTGGGAGGGGGTGGAGGGGTGGTAGGAAGAGGGGGGGCGCTGCGGGGTGCCGAGGGGAGGGTTGGGGAGGTGGGTTGAGGGGGTTGGAGGGGGTGAGGGGGGTGGTGGTGTGCGGGGGGTTGAGGTGTTGGGAGGGGGTGGAGGGGTGGTAGGAAGAGGGGGGGGCGCTGCGGGGTGCCGAGGGGAGGGTTGGGGAGGTGGGTTGAGGGGGTTGGAGGGGGTGAGGGGGGTGGTGGTGTGCAGGGGTTGAGGTGTTGGGAGGGGGTGGAGGGGTGGTAGGAAGAGGGGGGCGCGCGGGGGGTCGAGGAGGAGGGAGGGGGTGCGGTGGGGTTGGAGGCGGAGAGTTGGTAAGGGGGGTGGAGGGGGTGGGGGGGTGAGGGGGGTGGGGCGCTGCGGGGTGCTGAGGGGAGGGTTGGGGAGGGAGGTTGAGGGGGTTGGAGGGGGTGAGGGGGGTGGTGGTATGCGGGGGGTTGAGGTGTTGGAAGGGGGTAGAGGGGTGGTAGGAAGAGGGGGGCGCGCGGGGGGCCGAGGAGGAGGGAGGGGGTGCGGTGGGGTTGGAGGCGGAGAGTTGGGAAGGGGGGTTGAGGGGGTTGGGGGGGGTGAGGGGGGTGGGGCGCTGCGGGGTGCCGAGGGGAGGGTTGGGGAGGGAGGTTGAGGGGGTTGGAGGGGGTGAGGGGGGTGGTGGTATGCGGGGGGTTGAGGTGTTGGGAGGGGGTGGAGGGGTGGTAGGAAGAGGGGGGGCGCTGCGGGGTGCCGAGGGGAGGGTTGGGGAGGTGGGTTGAGGGGGTTGGAGGGGGTGAGGGGGGTGGTGGTGTGCGGGGGTTGAGGTGTTGGGAGGGGGTGGAGGGGTGGTAGGAAGAGGGGGGCGCGCGGGGGGTCGAGGAGGAGGGAGGGGGTGCGGTGGGGTTGGAGGCGGAGAGTTGGTAAGGGGGGTGGAGGGGGTGGGGGGGTGAGGGGGGTGGGGCGCTGCGGGGTGCCGAGGGGAGGGTTGGGGAGGGAGGTTGAGGGGGTTGGAGGGGGTGAGGGGGGTGGTGGTATGCGGGGGGTTGAGGTGTTGGGAGGGGGTGGAGGGGTGATAGGAAGAGGGGGGCGCGCGGGGGGCCGAGGAGGAGGGAGGGGGTGCGGTGGGGTTGGAGGCGGAGAGTTGGGAAGGGGGGTTGAGGGGGTTGGGGGGGTGAGGGGGGTGGGGCGCTGCGGGGTGCCGAGGGGAGGGTTGGGGAGGGACGTTGAGGGGGTTGGAGGGGGTGAGGGGGGTGGTGGTATGCGGGGGGTTGAGGTGTTGGGAGGGGGTGGAGGGGTGGTAGGAAGAGGGGGGCGCGCGAGGGGTCGAGGAGGAGGGAGGGGGCGGTGGTGTGCGGGGGGTTGAGTTGTTGGGAGGGGGTGGAGGGTTGGTAGGAAGAGGGGGGGCGCGGGGGGTTGAGTTGTTGGGAGGGGGTGGAGGGGTGGTAGGAAGAGGGGGGGCGCTGCGGGGTGCCGAGGGGAGGGTTGGGGAGGTGGGTTGAGGGGGTTGGAGGGGGTGAGGGGGGTGGTGGTGTGCGGGGGGTTGAGGTGTTGGGAGGGGGTGGAGGGGTGGTAGGAAGAGGGGGGCGCGCGGGGGGTCGAGGAGGAGGGAGGGGGCGGTGGTGTGCGGGGGGGTTGAGTTGTTGGGAGGGGGTGGAGGGGTGGTAGGAAGAGGGGGGGCGCTGCGGGGTGCCGAGGGGAGGGTTGGGGAGGTGGGTTGAGGGGGTTGGAGGGGGTGAGGGGGGTGGTGGTGTGCGGGGGGTTGAGGTGTTGGGAGGGGGTGGAGGGGTGGTAGGAAGAGGGGGGCGCGCGGTGGGTCGAGGAGGAGGGAGGGGGCGGTGGTGTGCGGGGGGTTGAGTTGTTGGGAGGGGGTGGAGGGGTGGTAGGAAGAGGGGGGGCGCTACGGGGTGCCGAGGGGAGGGTTGGGGAGGTGGGTTGAGGGGGTTGGAGGGGGTGAGGGGGGTGGTGGTGTGCGGGGGGTTGAGGTGTTGGGAGGGGGTGGAGGGGTGGTAGGAAGAGGGGGGCGCGCGGGGGGTCGAGGAGGAGGGAGGGGGTGCGGTGGGGTTGGAGGCGGAGAGTTGGTAAGGGGGGTTGAGGGGGTTGGGGGGGTGAGGGGGGTGGGGCGCTGCGGGGTGCCGAGGGGAGGGTTGGGGAGGGGGGTTGAGGGGGTTGGAGGGGGTGAGGGGGGTGGTGGTATGCGGGGGGTTGAGGTGTTGGGAGGGGGTGGAGGGGTGGTAGGAAGAGGGGGGCGCGCGGGGGGTCGAGGAGGAGGGAGGGGGCGGTGGTGTGCGGGGGGTTGAGATATTGGGAGGAGGTGGGGTGGGGCGGCGACGTCGGGGCAGCGGGCAGAGGGTGTGAGGGTGTGAGGGGGTTGGAATTAGGCGCTTCGGGGGGGCAGATGGGTGGAGAGGGGGTGGAGGGGTGGTAGGAAGAGGGGGGGCGCACGGGGGTCGAGGAGGAGGGAGGGGGTGCGGTGGAGGATGAGGCCCACAGGTTTTTGTTTGCTTTTGTATTTGTGGCCAGGTGGGAACAAGTTGCTGGTGGCGTTGGTGGAACAAGGTGGGCCTCTCGTTGGTGGCTGGTCGATTTAGAGGGTCAGCGCTCGGGTATTGCATAGACTTCTTAGTGAAGACGGGAGGAATGAATGTTCTTCTTATATAGCAAGGGGGATGAAGGGCTTACCTCACAGCAAAGAATGGTGTAGCCTAAAAGGTAGTTCAAAAGAGAGGAGATGACAATGTTAATCTCATCCATCCGAGAGATAAACAAAGGAAAGGGCATAATTGAAAGTGACTGAGCAAAACTAAGAGCCATTCAAAAAAATCGACGCCCATTTTTATTTAATGATGAAATTCTATGATTTTTATTGATGAAGAACACAAAGGGATAAAACTTGCGCCCAATTTTATTTAACGGTGGATTTGAAAAGATTACTTGGATAAAATAAATGAAGAAAATAAAAAAAAAATGGCGCAGAAAAAAGGAAAACGCGTGAGTTTTTTTTTTTTTTTTTTTTTTTTTTGAGTTTTGTTACCTAATAAACCAACCCAAAACCATCAGGAACAAAATAAATGAAACTACAATGGTTACGACACTTGATAATAAGCCTTGAGTCTGGAAATGTTTACTAAAGGTAGGGTGTTGCCAGCGAGGGTTTCCAATTGCACAGCACCCCAATGCAATATCTTCAGCACGCGAAAAGGTCCTTCCCAGTGAGGGATCCATTTCCCTTTTGCAGTCGTATGAGGGTTAGGTTTATGGAGAAGAACTAACATGCCTGCCTCGATGTTGTTTTTCCACAGATGTCGATCATGTGCCTCCTTCCGTTTCATCTGAGTCTCTATCAATTGTTTGGTTGCTAGTAGACGAATCTCCTCCACTTTATTTAAAGCTCCTAGCCTCTGAGAGACATCACAATCCTTCTTTCCCTGCATGAATGCTATCTTAGGCGATCCATGTAAAAATTCAAAGGGCTCGATGGGTAATATGCCATAAACCAGTTGGAATGGGGAATATCCAGTGGCCTCTTTGTAGGCTAACCTGTATGCCCAAAGTGTACCTAAGTACGCACTGCCCCATGAAGTGGGTTGCAACATACACTCCTTTCTTAACATTGAAATTAGAACCTTATTTGTAGACTCAGCCTGTCCATTTTCTCGTGGATAGTAAGCACAAGAGGTCCTATGAAGAATTCTGTACCTGTTGAAGATTTCTTGCAGGACTTTATTGACAAAATGGGTACCTTGATCAGTACAAATTTCAAGTGGACAACCAAACCTGCAAATGATGTTACTATAAATGAAATCAGCAACAGTTTGGGCAGTGCAATCTGTGGAGGCAATAGCTTCAGCCCACTTTGTTGCATAATCTGTAGCTATCAGGAGATATTTTTCTCTTTTTGGAAAAGCGGGAGGGTAGATGGGCCCTACAAAATCTAGCCCCCATTTCTCAAATGGTTGCCAGGAGGTGGAAATAACCAAGGGGTTATTTCTCTGCTTTGTTGGCTTAGGTCCACACCTTTGGCAAATATCACATGCCTTACCCCATTCATCTGCATCCCTGAAAATTGTAGGCCACCATAGACCCGCATCCAGTATCCTCTGACTCATAATATGTCCTGGGAGGTGCCCACCACCTGTTCCTTCATGTGCAGAGTGAAGGACTTCCCTCACTTCTTCTTCTTCCAAACACTTCCTGAACCGATCATCTTTGCCTTGTCTGTACAATTTGTCTTGGATGAAAGTATATGGTCTACTCTTGATTAGCAGGCTCTTCTTTTGTACGGCACTAGCCTTTTCTGGATACAATCCAGTTTTAATGAAATTTTTAATGTCGTAATACCAACCCTGAGCTTTTACAGCAAACAGATGAGCATCTGGAAAGTCATCATTGATTCCACTAGATTGATTCCTCATATTTATTCTGGATAAGTGATCCGCCATAACATTGTCTTTTCCTGGTTTATGTACGACAGAAAAATCAAACTCTTGAAACAAGAATAGCCACCTCCATATTCTGCCAGTTGCCTGGGGTTTGTTGAGGAGGTATTTTAGTGGTTGGTGATCTGATATAATAATAAATTTTACCCCCAATAAGTAATGGCGGAATTTTTGAACGGCAAAGACCATTGCTAGTGCTTCCCTTTCAGTAGTACTGTAATTCCTTTCAGCCTTGGTCAAGATTCTACTGGCATATTGAATTGGCCTGTCCATTTTAAATTCTTCACTGGGTTGAGTCAGAACTGCCCCCACTGCATATGCACTGGCATCGACATGTATATGAAAGATTTTTGACCACTCCGGGGTGACCAAGATAGGAGCACACATTAACCGTGACCGTAATGTCTGATATGCTTTTTCCTCCTCTTCTTCCCATTTGAAAGGTACTTCTTTACCTGTGAGTCTAGTCAGAGGTCTAGCTATCTCTGCATACATTTTCATAAACCTTCTATGATAACCGGTATGCCCCAAAAAACTCTGGATCTCTTTAGGAGTTTTAGGTTTAGGTAACTTTAATATAGAGAGAATTTTGTCAGGATCTGGGGCCATACCTTTAGCCGATACCACATGTCCTAAAAGGGTTCCTTCTGTCACAAGGAAATGACATTTATTTGGTGTAAGACAATAGTTACGCAATATAACACAGGAGCAATAGCAGAGAAGATAACAGATATAGGAGAATCTCAACTATTTTCTACTAGCAGCAAGTACAAAGATGATGGCGTTGTCCACCCGTGCGCTCTCAAGGTAGAGCTTAAATGGTGATCTAGACAACTCTAGATAGGGAGATACAAGGTAGAGGTATGCTGGCTCAACTCGGTGTCTTAGGTAGTGCAGAAGTCATGTATATATATAGGATCATGGGTGGCCTGCCATGGACGGCAATACATGGGCGGCAGAGCGTGGGCGGCCACCGCCCGCGTAATTGCCATACACGGCTTAGACTGGTTGAACCGACCTAACAAATATAAATGTTTTCTGACTCCGACAGGGAATATTCCATGGAATATTCCCTTTACCGTCGCGCCGGGGGCGCTGCCCCCGGACCCCCACCAGGGGGCCCGCTGGCCCCCTGGGACCCCCCAGCCAGGGGGCCCGCTGGCCCCCTTGGACCCCCCAGCCGGGGCTGCTCACCGCTGCCCCGGACCCCACAATTGGGGACCCTGGTAACTCCCTTTCCTTATAATATCTTACATGGTCCAATATGACCTTCATCCAACATTCAAGTTGGGATTCCCATCAATTGGGTAATGCACGCTTGGCTTCTCCTCATAAAGGGGGCCTTACAAAATGTGCATACAATCATGAGGGGTAGACATTGATCATATACTAACACCCCCCCTCAATGTTTACCGATGATAAGTCAAGTAGGTCTCGGTCCTATGCCCATCTGTTGAAGATGCTTGTTGAGCTGCTCTCTTCCAAGTGCTTTAGTGAATATGTCAGCACAATTTGCCTCTGTTGGGCAATATTCTAGCTCCAAAATTTCATCTTCAATTAGCTCACGAATGTAATGGTACTGTACTTCTATGTGCTTGGTGCGAGCATGAAATACTGGGTTCTTTGCAATAGCCATACAACTTTGATTATCACACTTGAGTACAGTTGGCATATTTGATGGAAAGCCTAGATCTGCAAGAATTCTCCTTAACCAGACTGCCTCACAAGAAGCAAAACAAGCTGCTTTGTACTCTGCTTCAGTGGAGGAGAGTGCGAGAGTTGGTTGCTTCCTACTTACCCAAGAAAATATTCCTGAACCAAGTGAGAAACAATATCCAGAAACTGATTTTCTAGAATCACAATCTCCAGCCCAATCTGAATCACAATATCCTTGGAGTGTATCACCTGTGGTATACAAAATACCAAAATCCAAGGTTCCTGCAATGTACCTTAGAATTCGCATTCCAGCATTCCAGTGACTCTCCTTAGGTTTGTTGGAAAACCTGCTTAACACTCCAACAGCATAGCAAATGTCTGGTCTAGTGTTGCACAGAAAAATAAGACTTCCAACGAGCTTCCTATACTTCTTAGCATCTACATCAGGCATGTTATCATCCATAGATAGCTTATGATTTACCTCCATAGGTGTGCTAGTTGGTTTGCAGTCCATCATTCCAAATGCCTTGAGAATTTCTTTGGAATATTTTTGTTGTGAGATGAAAATGCCATCCTTCCTTTGCCATACTTCAATTCCCAGACAAAAATGGAGTAGACCTAAGTCTGTCATTTCAAACTCAGTTCCCAAGCTGATTCGAGTTTGATTGATGAGTTCTTGATGATCTCCTGTAATGATCAAATCATCTACATATACAATGACAACAACTAGCTTGCTATCCCTTTTCGTTACATACAAGTTAGCATCAGAAGTACTTCTTTCAAAACCCATATTTTTGAAAAAATGATCTATTCGTTGGTACCAAGCCCGTGGAGCTTGCTTAAGTCCATACAAAGCTTTCTTCAACCTGCAAACTTTATTTTCTGAATTGGGCACCTCAAAACCTGGTGGTTGAGATACATATACCTCCTCCTTGAGGTGACCATTCAAAAATGCAGATTTGACATCCATCTGGAAAATAGGCCAAGACTTTTGTGCAGCTACTGCAAGTACCGTCCGAATAGTTGTCATGCGTGCTGTTGGTGCAAAAGTTTCTTGAACATCAAATCCTTCAATCTGTGAAAAACCCTGTGCAACTAATCGTGCCTTATACTTTTCTAATGTTCCATCAGCTTTATACTTAGCTTTCCAAATCCATTTAGTACCTATTACCTTCTTCTTTGGCGGCAAGTCGACTAGATCCCATGTATCATTTTTGAGTATACTATCATACTCAGACTGCATTGCCGCTCTCCAATCTGGATCATCAATGGCTTCTTCAATGGTGGTAGGTTCCTTTATCGAACCCATGATATCTGCCATTAGAGCCATGTTAACAATGTGTTCTGAGGCTCTTCTTTGCTCCTCTATTCTCTTTGATCTTCGTAATCCATCCGATGATGATTCTGGTACATCTACATGTGGATTGTGATCATCAAAGAGCTGTTGTGCCCACTTTGGTAGTGGCTTACGCTGTGCAGCTACAACTGGTTGGCTTTTTATTGAGGAAATTTCTCCATCAGATGTTTCCTCCTCCTCAACTTTAACCTGTCTTTTGATAGGCACAAGGTGAGATATTTCTCCGTTTGATGAGATAGTAGATTTACCTTTATCTTCTACTAAGTGTGGTCGTTCATCAAACACCACATCTCGGCTGACAAAAATCTTCCTTGCCTCAGGATCCCATAACCTGTATGCTTTAGACTCTTCACTATATCCTAGGAAGACACACTTTTTGCTTTTTGAATCCAACTTTGATCTTGTTGAATCAGGAATATGTGCATAACAGAAACAACCAAAAATTCTGAAATGCAAAACTGAAGGCTTTTTACCAGAATATGCTTCTTGAGGAGTCATCCCCTTCAGTGCTTTTGTGTAGCTTCGATTGAGGATGTACACTGCTGTATTGACTGCTTCTGCCCAGAATGAATCAGGCATGTCTTGAGCCTTCAACATACAACGAGCCATTTCAACTACTGTCCTGTTCCTGCGCTCAACAACGCCATTTTGTTGAGGTGTATGAGCTGTGGTAAGTTGCCTTTTCACACCATGATCCTTACAGTAATTGTTGAATTCTGTTGACAAGAATTCACCTCCTCTATCTGTTCTAAATTTCTTCAGTTTCCTTCCTGATTCATTTTCTACATACTTATGCCACGTTTTAAATTTTTCAAAAGCATCAGCCTTCTCTCGAATGAAATAAACCCACATCTTTCTACTATAATCGTCGACTAACAGCAAAAAGTAGAAAGATCCTCCTAAAGCAGGTGTAGACATTTTACCGCAGAGATCAGCATGTACCAACTCTAGAGGAGCTTGAGATCGATTGCTGGTCTCTCTTGGAAATGCCTTTCGTTCTTGCTTGCCCATCATACAAGCTTCACAAGGTTCCTGCAAATCTGAAAATGCAGGCAAATGAGCAACCATCCCTGTTCCTTGCATCTCCTTCAAAACTGCAAATCCGAGATGCCCAAATCTTTGGTGCCATAACCTGCTTACATCTTTATCTTCTGTAGCAGTTAAAGCACTTAACTCATACAAGTTATCCCGTCGTATCCCTTTACCTACAACATTACCTGATGAATCCATGATTTCTGCACCACTCTTATTGAAGTGAACTTCAAGTCCACGATCTGTTATTGCAGAAACTGACAACAAATTTCTTTTGAGTGTAGGTACGTAGAGAACATCGGATAACTTTTTCTCAACACCTGGAGAAGTGATAAAAGAGATGGTTCCAGTTCCTTCGGCTGGACACTTGGAGTCATTTCCCACCACTACATTGATGGATTCCCGCAGAGGCACTAGGGAACTATACCAATCCTTTTTACTGGTCATATGGCGAGAAGCTCCACTATCTAAAATCCATGGCTCATCAACACGAGCTTGAGCAGATGAACATACCTCTTCAATAGCTACCCAAAGTTCCAGCTCTGTGTTGTTTGCAGACTCTTTGTTCTTCCATGATGATTTTACAGTCCCATTCCGTTCATCAGCTTGCTTCTTTCTGCAATCCTTGATGGCATGGCCTTTCTTTTCACAATAGAAGCAACTTCCTGTGAACTTTTTCTTCTTTGGCTTCTTCTTTGATCCCTCAGAAGAGCCTTTACCTTTTGCATTTGCTGAGAATGCAGCATCAGTTGTACTTTGCCGATTCTTCAGCCGCATCTCTTCTTCTAAAAGCATCGCACAAAACTCTTCAAATGTAAGAGGAGTTGGCCTTACCTGAGTGTTAAGGGCTGTTACTAATCCATCATACTTTGCTGGAAGAACACGTACAGATCTTCGAGCCAGCTCTTCTGGTGTTATAACAACACCAACTGCAGCCAATTGATCTTGAAGATGCTTTATCCGTTTGATAAAATCTTCAGCCTTTTCAGAATCAGAATGCTTTTCATTTGCCAGCTGATTTTCTAAATTCTGTATCCTAGTGTGGTTCTTGGTCTCATATTGTCGAGCCAATATGCCCCAAGCCTCATGTGCTTTAGTAGTATGTTGAACTAAAGTAAGCACAGAATCACTTACACTAGTGACAATCGCACATAATGCATCAGCATTCCGCCTCTTCCAAGCTCGTAGAAGATCTGGATCTGGCTGAATCATCAATCTTGAATTTGCTGGATCTTCAACTGGTATAGGCTCTGGATCCAATCCCATCGGTCCCATGACAGTGTCAAGTAATTCATAGGAGTCCAAAATTGCAGAAATTTTGAACTTCCAAAGTGTATAGTTGGTTCCATCCAGCTTCCCTTCAGTGAATGCAGGTGGACGAATTCGAATAGGTGCAGCATTAACATTAGCAGAAGCACCAAGACTAGTGTTCGACGATGAAGCCATCATGTAATCACTCGAATAATCTACTGATATTCTAGTCTGCTAGTAGGCTAAAATAATGATACTTCTCAAGCTATTCGAACCTTACAGCTCTGATACCATGTAAGACAATAGTTACGCAATATAACACAGGAGCAATAGCAGAGAAGATAACAGATATAGGAGAATCTCAACTATTTTCTACTAGCAGCAAGTACAAAGATGATGGCGTTGTCCACCCGTGCGCTCTCAAGGTAGAGCTTAAATGGTGATCTAGACAACTCTAGATAGGGAGATACAAGGTAGAGGTATGCTGGCTCAACTCGGTGTCTTAGGTAGTGCAGAAGTCATGTATATATATAGGATCATGGGTGGCCTGCCATGGACGGCAATACATGGGCGGCAGAGCGTGGGCGGCCACCGCCCGCGTAATTGCCATACACGGCTTAGACTGGTTGAACCGACCTAACAAATATAAATGTTTTCTGACTCCGACAGGGAATATTCCATGGAATATTCCCTTTACCGTCGCGCCGGGGGCGCTGCCCCCGGACCCCCACCAGGGGGCCCGCTGGCCCCCTGGGACCCCCCAGCCAGGGGGCCCGCTGGCCCCCTTGGACCCCCCAGCCGGGGCTGCTCGCCGCTGCCCCGGACCCCACAATTGGGGACCCTGGTAACTCCCTTTCCTTATAATATCTTACATGGTCCAATATGACCTTCATCCAACATTCAAGTTGGGATTCCCATCAATTGGGTAATGCACGCTTGGCTTCTCCTCATAAAGGGGGCCTTACAAAATGTGCATACAATCATGAGGGGTAGACATTGATCATATACTAACATTTGGATTGAGCTTTAACTTAGTTTCTCTGCATCTTTGGAAAATATTCTGCAGCTGCCTCAGGTGCTGGTCCAAACAATCTAGATGAGTTTCCTTGTGAGATCCTGAAAATGAAGAGAAGTCATCCATGAAGATTCTAAGTGATTCCAGCAATAGGGGGCCAAAAATGAGATTGACCGTTCTGTTAAATGTGGCTGGAGCATTTCTGAGCCCAAATGGCATTTTTACATACACATACGTTCCCCAAGGTGTGATAAAAGCAGTCTTTTCACGATCCTCTGGGTGTATTGATATTTGATTATAGCCACTGAATCCATCCATAAAACTATATAGTGCATGCCCAGCCACTTCTTCAATGACCTATTCTGCAAAAGGCATAGGGAACCCGTCTGGAATGGTCACCTTGTTGAGAGCTCTAAAGTCCACACAAATTCTGATTTTATTAGTATTCTTCTTTGGTACTATAACCATAGGCGAGAGCCACTCTGAGTGTTCCACAGGAATGATGATTCCTGCATCTTCCATCTTTTGGATTTCCACATAGACAGCTTCAGCATACTTTGGATTAAGTCTATAACTCCTTCCTCTGATGGGTCTGGCTCCATCAACCAGAGGAATTCTGTGCTCTCCATAAGATGCAGGCACTCCTTCTAAGTCTTTATAATGCCAGGCAAAAACATCTGCATACTGGGTCAAGAATGATTTTACCTTTTCCAGGAGCTGTGGGTGGCTCCACAACCAAGTGGCCACCAGAACTGGTTGATTATTGTTTTGAGTGCATAAGTGTACTTCTTGGACCGGGTTTCTTGTTACCATATTATCTCCGTGTGCATCTGCTTCCTTGTCTTCTTCTACTAGCTTTTCGTGCATTGCTTCATAAGCAGGTGTATTTTGGACTTCGATGTGTTCCTCCTTGTCCTGCATCCATCCTGCAGGGATTTCTTGAATTGGGAAAGAACATTCAACCTCAGAATTTTTTACCTTGTTTTTAGCTTTGGAAACTTCGTTTTCTGATGTTGACACATCCTCCTCCAATTTGTATTTGAGGGGTATCTTCCTGCCCCTTCTGTGGTCAGTGATGGGCTCTCCCAATCCATCAACCTGGACCTTTCCCTTGTCTTCATCATAGCCTCCAATCGTGCCAGGATTATCAAGAAAAATTCCAAAACAAGAAGAAGAGTTGCCGGCATGAAGCCAACTTAAAATATCCTCTTCTTCCTCAAAATCTATTTGGGGTTGATCCTCCGCTTCTGTTTCCATGCAAATGCTCACTGTTTGCATCATACTAGTGTTTCCTTGATTGTCTGGGCCTTCTTCTAAATGAATTTGTGTCAGCTCCTGCCCTTTCTTTTGTACCCACATAGTGTCCTTACCCCAATCATGAATGACACTGGCATGCCTCAGCCAAGGTCTTCCAATTAAGAGAGGAAATCCTCCTTCAACCTGGGGCAATCTTAAAACCACAAAATCCAAAATGAATAGATTACCTTGTACTTCAAGTGGAACTTTTGGGATTACCCCCAAGGGCCTTACTTTGCTCTGATCTGCCAAAGTAACCGTGAAATTTGCAGGTCTTGAAGGGTGGAGTCGAATCCTTTTCATGGTATGTTCAGGCATCAAGTTAATGCCAAAACCACCATCTACAATAACACCTTGAAATTCATGACCCTTGATTGATATTGTAAGCCGAGGGCTTTTATAATCTGTAAGGGGGGCTTCCCCCCTAATTATCCCTTTATGTAAGATAGCAGTCTTAGCCACTAAGCTTGTCGTAGAAGCCTCATCAATTATCTGCAGTAATTCTGACCTGAATTTCCCATCCATCTTTATTAAATAAAAAATACTAACCTCCTTCTTCATTGACTTGAGTAGTTTTGAAGCCTCTGACTCTTTAAGAAAGTGAGCTTCATTTGCTTTGCCAAACTCTTCTTGAGCCCTGTTGAAGGCATGCCCAATGGCATCACTGGTGCCTGTGAGACATTCATTGTGGTTTGTGTCTGTACTTGTAGTATCTTTGTCTTCAATTGCAACTCTGTCTTTATTCAATTCCTTAATTATCAATTCTTGATTTTCTACCACTTTTGCCATTCCCTTGCTTCTTGTCTGTACTGCAAAAGATTCGAGTTCTTCTAATTGTACCACTCTAGTGGATGGTGAGGGTTCATTGACCTGAGGTAATGTCTCCTCCTTGAATACAGAGATCATTTGCAGATGGGGTCCAGAAGTAGAGGCTTGATTCTTAGGGCAACAGTTTGTATAGTGATCTCTGGCCTCTGGACAATTCCTGCAAGGAGGTGCATTTTCCGGAAGGGTGCATCTAGATTGGTAGTGCCCACATTCTCCACATCTGAAGCAAATGATTGGCCTTCTAGGCCCATTTGCAAGGTTAGTTCTCGGTCTAGGATTATAGTTATTACCTTGGTTTGTTGCTGCTGCCATTACATTTGCTGGTGGCAAGAGCCCGCCTTGTGTCCAGTATGTCGTTGTCGGCATTCCCCTTACTTGGCATTCATGGGCCTCATGCCCAATCTTCCTGCATAATTGACAAGTCACATTTAGCAAAGGACATTCACTTACTATGTGTCCTTGCTTGCTGCACATGGAGCACCAGAGTCCGTTCTTAATGCCGCCTCCTTTTAGTTCTTGCAACTCCTGCCTCAGCTGAGCTAGTTCCTCTGCTTGGGCTTCCTCTTCCTTTTGGAGCTTGAGGGCTTCAATCTCTCTTCTCAGCTGAGCTACAATAGTCTCCTCCTTTGTGTAGGGCTTATTCCTTTTCAAGCCCTCCAGTTCCCTTCTTAACTGGCTCACTGGGTCCTCCAATTCTGCACCATATGATGGTTGGGAAGAAGTTGCACCATACTAGTGCCTTATCTGTTCCAAGCGGGTGGCCGTATTGATGAACTCCTCAACAGAGGCAGTAGGTAGCACTAACTCTTTTATTTTGCATTGGGTGACCACAGGTAGAGGTTTGGCTAACCACTTCTTGACAAAGAAGTCGTGTGGTGGATCCGGTAGTTTAGCCATTAGTGCTTTGGCCCTGGTCACGAACTCGGGGAACTTCTCTCCTGGACCCAACTTCAAGTTTTCCAATTCTTCTATAATGATCTCAGTCGTGTTGCCATGCTGAAATTGATTCTTAAAGGCCTCTTTCATCAAATCCCAAGAGGTAAAGTGATTTTCAGCAAACTGGCTAAACCACTTGTCTGCCAGACCTTCCAATGTGGCGGGGAAGAGTATCAAGAAAGCATCTTCCCTACCCATTAGCCCCCTAGTCTTACATAATGCAAGAAATCGTCAAATGTGCTCATCTGGGTCCTCCTGGGCTAAACCTCTGAAGGAGGGAAATTTTATGTTTAATCTGGAGAGCAAGATTTCTAGGTCCACCTGTCTTGCCATGCTTCCTATCGATGAAGTCGATGAAAGTGGACTCGATGATCTTCTGTTCGTCTTTCTTCTTGTCTGCTTGCACTTGATTCTCAAGGTTTGTGACCGGGTTGCGTTCATGAGCTATTCATAGTCCACTTAAAATGAGACACTTGATAAAAGTATGTACCTTTTGGCCCACTGGAGTAATGTTGTCGACACTGGAATATTGTCCTCCAATGGCAATATATAGTCTCCTATGCTCAAAGCTCCTTGGATGTCCCACCGGGTGTGCCAAATTTGTTGGGGATTCGTGGACAAGAAGGAGTTTGAGGGTTTGTAGGAGAAAAAGGAGATGATGAAAATAGAATAACAGTGAGAACTTCTGCAAAGGAATACTCTTGGAAACCTTGAATATTGATTATCTTTCAACAATTACAATCAATGACTAAATACAACTTCAGAGAATATCAATTACTGAAGACCAATTATCTCAAGTCCTCTGGCAGCGGCCTCTCCTGCACCAATCCTTCACTTGCTTCCCGCTTCCCTTGTGCACACCTTGCACTAAGCTTCCACCAAGCTAAGGAATTGGTATCACGGCGCACACACGCAATAGACCTTGGGACTCTTGGAATCCAACCCGCCTTCTCTGCACACCTTCCTCTTGACACCTCTTGCACTCTTGAATGTCGTCGCACACTGGAGGCTCTTCTTGCTTCCTCTCTTGCTTCCTCCAAAGCTCTCCCCTGCTCCTAGCTCTCAATGTGTTCAAGAATAGCCTTTGTCCTTCTTTTGTTGAGTCCGCCGGTTCGCGCACTCTAACTGCAATACAATCTTGGTGTCCTTACAATGTCCCAAGATTGTCTTTTTAACTGGTCCTCAACGACTCGCTACTTTGTCCTGTAGTGACTTTAGAACAAGAGTGACTTTTCCAAATAAAATTTTTGATTGGGCGGCCTATTTCCACCTTTGCGTACGCGGCCTTCCATACCTTCACCTTTCCTTTTAATTCTTTACTTTTGCACCTTAAGATTTTAAATTCATCCTTTGAACCTTAAGAGAAGAAATACTTTGCACCTTTAGTTTCAACCGGTTAGGGCTCTACAGCGTGGAAGCCCCCTTGTAGCTACTTTATTTATTTTGAGTCATTTCGTTCAGTTTACTCTCGTAGAGTATGTCCAGCCGCACACCCATTTTTGGGTAGTCTACTTGTGAGAGTCATATCTCTCAATATATGTATCCAATTTTAGTAATCTACTCCAAATTGAGTGTTTGATATCTCATTTGAAAGCTCTAGATGTCTAGTTTGAGTGACCAAAGTTTCAAGTTCATTGGATATTTCAGTTGGTACCAGTTTTCATTTGAAGGTTCTAATGTTGGCAAGAGTCTTGATCGTGAGAAGGTCTTCTACACTTTCCGCTGCGAGTAGGAGAGGAATTCTCCAACAATTGGTATCAGAGCCTTGGATTTTGAAGAGGCAAAGCATTGGAACTGAACGGAAGCAAAGGGAAAGCTACAAATCAAGGGGGAGCTTCGTGAATTCAAGAGAGAGCGCCACAACATACTTGAGGTAAACTTCAATCTTGGAAGATTCAATGGCTGATTTAGGACAACAAGTTGAGAAGTTAGACAAAGATAATTATCAACCTTGGAGATATAGAATGATAAATTACCTTAAAGGTAAAGGTTTATGGAGTCTAGTTAGTGGAGACGATCCACAACCGGTGGACCTTGAAGATCCCAACATTACTCTGGCACAAAGGAGACAATTTGCAGATTGGGAAGAGAGGAATCGAAGGGTGATGTTCCTCATCTCACAAGTTATTTCTAACACTAGGATTGGTCATGTGCAAAGCTTAGAAACAACCAAGGAAGTTTGGGAAGCATTGGAGAAGGTGTATGCTACCTCAACAAGGTCTCGGAGGATGCAGCTCAAGAACGAGCTCAAAAACATGAAGAAAAGCTCAAACCAAAGAATTAGTGAGTATACATTGAGGATTAAGGAGCTTCGAGATCAGCTAGCATCAGTTGGATGCAAGATAGAAGAGGAAGACATCATCCAAACAGCCCTCAATGGCTTGAGGAGTGAAGAAAAGTGGAAGCCCCTCATCACAAACATCCTTTATAGAGATCCTCTACCAACATTCGATGAGATTATACCAAATCTTGTGGCTCAAGAGTTTGCTCGACAAGGAGAAGGCAACAAAGGTAAGGACAACCATAGTCAAATGTTATATGCAGGAAGAGGTAGAGGAAGGAACTCAAGAGGAGGCTCGAGAGGAAGAGGAAGAAGCTACAACAACACAAATTTCAGCCAACACAACTCGGAGGACAACAAGGACAACTCAAATGACAACACACATGGAAGAGGTCGAGGAAGAAATAGAGGAAGAGGTCGAGGTTCATACAATCCTCACAAAGGTATAACATGTTATCATTGTGGTAAACTAGGACATTATGCAAATGATTGTTGCCAAAATAACTATGCGAGTACATCAAGTGAAGGAGACAAGAAAACCATGCTTGCCATGAAGCATGACTACAACAACTCAAGAAGTGATGACCAAAAATGGTTCATAGATTCAGGTTGCAGCAACCATATGACATGCCAAGGAGATTTATTCACAAAGCTACAAGCTCCGAGTGGAAAAGGATGTGTGGAGACCGGCGATGAAACTCAACACGCAATTGAGCATGTTGGAGATATCAAGCTTGGAGATAGAAAGGTATTGGCTGATGTTCTTCATGTTCCTACTATTGCAAAGAATTTGATTTCAGTAGGACAAATGGTAGAGAAAGGATATCATGTTATCTTCAATGAAAAAGGCTGCATTATAAAGAATCTAAAAGAAGGATTCAAGGTCATTGCTCAAGGAATGAAAGAAGGAAGGATGTTCACTTTGGACATTCAACAACCGCATGGAAAGGTGATGTATATTCAGTTTGGAAACAAGAGGATTGTTGAAATCGATTTGTGGCACAAAAGGTTTGGACATATCAACATTCCCAAGCTCAAGGACATGAGCAACCATGAAGTGGTAAGAGGTCTTCCAACATTCAATGATGCCGGACTACATGAGTTTTGTGAAGCATGCCAACTAGGAAAGCAAACTCGACAACCATTCAAGAAAAGCAACTATGTGGCAAGGAATGTCCTCGACTTGATACACACGGATGTATGGGGACCATCACAACAACCATCAGTGGCTGGTAATAGATATTTTGTCACTTTTATTGATGATCATTCAAGGAAAGTATGGATGTTTTGCATAAAACAAAAATCAGATGTGTTCTCCATGTTCAAGAGATTTAAAGCACAGGTAGAAAAGGAAACAGGACGCTACATAAAGACCTTGAGGTCCGATGGAGGAGGAGAATATTTCTCCAAAGAATTTTCATATTTTCTTTATGAAAATGGCATCAAGAGACAATTTACATGTAGGTACACACCTCAACAAAATGGAATAGCTGAAAGGAAAAATCGACATATCACAGAAGTTGCAAGATGCATGCTCAACGAGATGAAGATGCCACTAAACTATTGGGCTGAAGCAACTAGTACGGCCGTTTATTTGATGAACAAGTGCACAACGGCTGGAGTGCATAATCTAACTCCCGAGGAGGTTTATTCTGGTAAGAAGCCTAACCTTACACATCTCAAAGTTTTTGGATGTGTGTGTTATGTTCACATCCCTCAAGAACTAGGGACAAAGGTGGAGGCAAAGTCCGAAAAATGTATTTTTATTGGATATTCATCGGAGCAAAAGGGATATAGGTGCTACAATCCAGTGACAAAGGAGCTACGAGTCTCACGAGATGTGGTATTTGATGAGCTAAGACCATGGTTTGGAGACAAAGGGAAAGAGAAGATTCTTGAAGAAAATTGCGAAGATGATGGAGGTGCTGTCCAAGAAGAATTTCAGCAAACAAGCACTCAAATGTCAGGTCCAGAAGCTTCTACATCACTTGGAGAAAGCTCAACATGGAAGCGGAGGCTAAGGAGTCATTCCTCATCACCAACATCAGCTTATGAAAGATCTAAAGCTGAAAGTGCTGCCCAAAATAGTGATTCAAATGCAAGTGAAGAAGAGTATGAAGAGGTAATCACACCGAAGGTAAAGTAGAACCGGTTGAAGAAGCAATGTTCAAAAGGAAATGAAAGGAGGTCTTCAAGAGCAAGGTATAATTTTGTTTGTAGATTGAAGAAAGCTTTGTATGGGCTGAAGCAAGCACCACGTGCTTGGAATCAAAGATTGGTCGAGTACCTCACAAGGTGTGGGTATAGTCCAAGTAATGCAGATCCCTCTCTCTACATGAAGAAAGAAGAAGGCAAGCAGGTATATATTTGCATATACGTCGATGATCTCATCATAACAAGAAGTAATGTTACAAGAATACAAGAGATCAAAAGGAAACTCGGTAAGGAGTTTAAAATTTTAGATCTTGGTGAGCTGAAATACTTTTTAGGCATTGAGATAGTCTATGGGAAAGATGGCATTTACTTAATGCAAAGAAAGTACCTATTGGATGTTCTTTTCAGATTTGGAATGAGTGAATGCAAACCACTCACTCAACCTATGGACACAAATGTGAAGCTATGCTCAAATGATGGAGAGAAGTTACATGATGTAACTACATACATGAGTATTATAGGTTCATTGATCTATGCTACGATCACAAGACCAGATTTGTGTTATATTGTTGGAGTTCTTTCTCAATTTATGCAAGCTCCAACAAGTGAACATTTAAATTCAGCCAAACGAGTGCTAAGATATGTGAAGCACACAGTCAATCATGCTCTATTTTATGGATATGATGAAGAATTGCAGGTAAAAGGCTTCAGTGATGCTGATTGGGCTGGTTCGAAGGAAGACAGAAGATCCACTTCAGGTTATGTGTTCATGATAAGTAGCAAACCTATCACATGGAGCTCAAAGAAGCAACCTACTGTTGCACTATCATCTACAGAAGCTGAATATAGAGGTTTAGCCTTTGCAACTTGTGAAGCTATGTGGATTAAGAAGCTCTTGGCTGATCTTGATGTGCAGGTGGAGACCATTCCAATTTATGGTGACAACATGTCAATCATTCACTTGACAAACAATCCAATGTTTCATGCACGAAGCAAGCACATAGAAGTGCATTATCATTATGTTCGAGAAAAGGTTTTGAGCAAGGATGTGGATATAAAGTTCATTGGAACTAATGACCAGGTTGCAGACATGCTTATAAAGTCCCTAGATGCTTCTAAGCTCAAGAGGTTCAAGGAAGACATCAACTTGCAGGATATGGCTGAAGGTGCAAGCTCATATGTGAGCTTGAGGGGGAGTGTTAAAAATAAAGAAGTAAGCTCGTATATATTTTTGCAAAAAGGATTTTCTTCAAGTAGAAGAAAAATACAAAAATGAAAAATAGAAACATTTACTTCAGCGAGTAGTGGAGACCAAAAGAGAATCATTCAAAAGAGAATCAAATCCAAAAACTGAACTATAAGAGGAGTGGCTGTCCAAAGTAGTGGAGAAATGATGGAGAAGAGCTCTCAAACTCATCATGAGAGTTTTTGGTCACTTGACTATAAAAGAGGCAAGGGAGGACACTCAAGGATAGAGGAAGAAGGCGTGGAAGCCCCCTTGTAGCTACTTCATTTGTTTTGAGTCATTTCGTTTAGTTTACTCTCATAGAGTATGTCCAGCCGCACACCCATTTTTCGGTAGTCTACTTATGAGAGTCATATCTCTCAATATATGTATCCAATTTTAGTGTTTAAACATTTTTTGGAAAGCTTATCTCAAGTACTTCCTCGGTCTAAAACAGTTTTATGAAATTCTTTATGCTCTATGAGTAATTCAGGTTTTAGTGAAATCCAGTTTTTCTTGATCCTGAGAAGGTCTTCTACACTTTCCGCTGCGAGTAGGAGAGGAATTCTCCAACAGTGTGAACTACAAACTGATCAAAAGAGTTTTATGAAACGGGATATGTACACAGTACAAAGTCTAATCGTAAAGGCATCCAGAACTGGCGAAGGTTTTTTCTTCAAACTTCAGAAAGAGTTCATTCAGTGAAGGAAGCTCAGGTATTACTTACTTACTCCAATTATAACCATTTGAAGTAATCACAAACAAAATTGTAGTTGATTCCGATAAGATTCCGGTAAGATTAGGGTGACAGTCCGGTAACATTTTGGTGAAGTTCCGGTGATATTCTGGTGAATTCAAAACACAGTTTTAACATAAGTGATGGAAAGATTATCTGACTGTAAGCAAACACAATAGTGTAAAGTTTGAAGTAAATCAATTCAGAATTAAAGCTTGAAGGAAATGCAAAGCTTTCTGTAAAGTGAATTTTTTGAAGTTCACTAAAACAGTAGTAAAGTTTTCAGGTTGCTAAGCTACTGATGATTATAGAGGTGTTCTAACATCACTTTAGCTTAGTTCTAGTTGAGGTGTGGCAATTTTCCGCAGTCTTGTTAGTGAACAAGCTTTTGTCACGACATCACATTACCTCAACAAGTGGTATCAGAGCAGAAAAGGTTCTGAAGAATAGAAAGGTCCTCAAAGAGTAAACGAAAGTAAAGATACAAGAGAATTTGAAGAATTCTCATAAAGAAAGGTGAAAGCTGAGATTATCAACATCAAACGGAATCAAAGAAGCGTTTCGAAGTAATTCTCAAGGGTAAAGGTTTGTAAAAGGTAAAACCTTTTAACATTATACTCATTGGAAGTAACAGAAACAAGAAGATTATGGCATATCACATTTCTATTGACAAATTGGACAGAGATAATTATCTTGCATGGGTAATGTGCATGGAAGCCTTACTTATGAGTAAGGACTTAATGATATATGTGACAGGAGAAGAAAAGAAGCCGACTTTCGAAGACGACAGTCAACCAAAGAAAGAAGAGTTAGAAGCCTTGAAGTTGTGGCAGAAGAAAGATGCAATGGCAAGAGCTTATATCTACAATACCATTACAGATCATCTACTACCGCACATTAGAGGTCTGGAGAAAGCGGAAGACATATGGAGTGGATTGGAAGATCATTTCCAAAATACGACGAAAGCTAGGAAGGCTAGCTTATGGATCAGAGTTTACAACGTTCAAGAAAAAGCAAAGTCAAAGCATTAGTGATTATGTCACTAAGATGAAGGACTTGGAAGACAGTCTTGGATCTATTGATGAAGATATCGAAGATCACAGGTTGATAGCACAAGTGCTTGCAGGACTGAGAGGAGATGAAAGGTGGAAACCTTTCGTACTCTCAACTGAACTTTCATTAAATCATTTTGTACCAGATTTAAATCAGCTACTTGGACTAATGTTAACGTTTGAGCAAGATTTGAAGACAGACAGAGATAAAGGGCATAGTTCGGCTATGTATGCAAAGAATAAGAAGAAAAGTGACAAAGGAAAAGAAAAAGATGAAGAAGAGATGACTACTCAAGCAAATTATGCAAGAGGAAGAGGTAACGTCAGAAAAAGAGGTAATACAAAAGGAAGAGGTAATCAGAAGAAGTCTTGTTGGATCTATGGATTAAGCAATCATTTGGCTCATGATCGCTGGCATAATTCTCAAGGATCAAGTCAGAATCAGAATAACAATAGCAGAGGCAGAAGCGGAAGATATCAAAGAGGAAGACAAAGCCAAAGAGGCGGATATGGTAGAGGTGGAGCAAGAAGTTGGGGACAGAATCAGTCTCACAACACCACCTACTACAACTATGCAAATGATACACAGAATGACAGTCATACGACGTTGATGATGAATTTGATAAGCGTGTGAGAAAATGAAGACCTCAAGGTATTCTATATTGACTCTGGTTGTTCAGATTATTTGTCAGGAAATATAGAATTGTTATCAAAACTTGAAGGAGGTATTTCAAATCATACAGTACAAACAGGTGATAACACAAAATATAATGTAAGGTCAATTGGAAAAGTAAAGTGTAAGAATGGAGCTGACCTACTAACAAATGTTTTGTATGTTCCAACAATCCCGAAGAATCTGATCAGTGTGGGTCAGATAGTATAAAAAGGTTTTCAAGTCAGGTTTACAAATGAAGGAGTATTTGTTGAAGATCCAGAGAATGGATACAATCAAATTGTTCATGGTAAAAAGGAAGGTAGACTTTTTACTCTTAAAGTACAAGGGAATGTTGGTCAAGCCTTGATCACACATGGTGATGAGATATTTATAGAATTAGACCTCTAGCATAAGAGGTTAGGACATTTCAATGAAACAGGAATCAAAACTATGGTGGAGAAACAATCCATGAGAGGATTACCAAATATGAAGAATCAACATATGATTCACAAGTGCGAAACCTGTCAGATGGGGAAAGCCCACAGGTTACCATTTCAGAAGAAAGGGTACAAACATGATGATGTGTTAGAACTCATACATACAGATGTATGGGGACTAACAAAAGAAGGATATATCAGCGGCTCAAGGTATTGTGTTCTTTTTATTGATGATGCAACAAGATGGATAACTCTTTATGTTTTGAAAGAGAAGTCAGAAGTGTTTGGAGCTTTCAGACATTTTCATGCATATGCTGAAAGACTTACAGGACAAAAACTCAAAAGACTAAGGTCTGATGGAGGAGGAGAATATTTTTCTCGAGAGTTCAATGATTATCTGTGAAATGCAGGTATCAAAAGAGAAATAACTTGTAGGTATACACCGCAACAAAATGGAGTAGTAGAAAGAAGAAATCGAACTCTAATTGAGTTTGCCAGGGCAATGCTAAAGGAGAAGAATTGTCCAAACTATCTTTCGGCTGAGGTTGTAAATACAGCAACATATCTGGTAAATAGATTACCATGTACATCTTTAAATGGGATGACCCCTTATGAAGCATGGTGGGCTAAGAAACCAACAATTGATCGTTGCAAAGTGCTTGGATCACTTGCTTATGCTTATGTACCATCAGAACTGAGACATAAGCTTGAACCAAAAGCTGAAAAATACGTGTTCATCCAATAGGATGAAAAAAAGATGGGTTATAGGTTATGGAGTCCTCTAACCAAACAGTTTATTGTTTCCAGAGATGTGACATTTGATGAAGGAAAGAGCTGGTATACAGATAAAGAGCATAGTGTTGAAACACTTGAAGAAGAGATAAGAAGAATTGAAAAACGAAAATCACATATGCAGGTAAATGGAGATGAAGATCATATGCAGGCAAGTACGTCGAGGATTGGATCAGGTATGAGAAATGAAGATGGACCAAGATTTGATGAAGATGTGTATTCAGATACACATGAAAAATATGAGCTAAGAAGGTCAAACAGAGTAAGGAAAAAACCGACAAGGTATTCCTATGATACTTCTTATTTGACTCAAAAAACTATGCTTACTTAGTAAAGGAAGATGAAGAACCTCAGAATTACAGTGAAGCAAAAGGTAAGAAACAATGGGAAGAAGCAATGAAGGAAGAGTTTAATGCGTTGGAAGAGAACAAGACTTGGGAACTTGTTCCAAAACCAAATGGTAAGAAAGTGATTGGAAATAAATGGGTTTACAAAGTTAAGAAACTTGCAGACGGAAGGATAGCCAGATACAAAGCTAGACTGATGGTCAAAGGCTATGCTCAGACACATGGCATAGATTATGATGAGACATTTAGTCCGGTGGCAAAGATTTCAACCATAAGGACATTGATTGCTATAGCAGCATCAAAAGGATGGAAGCTAAGTTAGCTGGATATAAAGAATGCATTTTTGAATGGATATATCTCAGATGAAGTTTATATGGAACAACCTGAAGGGTTTGTAAGTTCTAGTTACCCAGATCATGTTTGCAGATTAAGAAGAGCTCTCTATGGATTGAAGCAAGCTCCAAGAGCTTGGAATTACAGACTTGTGAAGTATCTCAATGACCTTGGATACCAAAGCTCAAAGGCTGATGCAAGTCTACTCATTAAGAGAACAGAAAGGTATGATCTACATTTGTATTTATGTAGATGACATTATAATCACAAGTGCCTCAGATGAAGGAATCAAGGAGGTAAAGAGATTGCTTGAAAAAGAACTCAAGTTCAGTGATCTAGGAAAGTTATCATACTTTCTTGGAATGGAAGTTACATATACAGATCATGGTGTATATGTTTTGCAAGAAAGGTATCTCCTAAACTTACTGAAGAAGTTTAACATGGAGAATTGCAGAGAAGCTTCAACACCGCTTGAAGTTAATCATAAACTCAGCAAAGATGGTGGTGCAGAGTTTAAATATATGAGAAAGTACCAATCTTTAGTGGGAAGTTTGCTTTATGCTATGCTAACAAGACCAGATCTTAGTTATGCAGTAGGAGTACTCTCACAGTTTATGCATTGTCTGAAGGATCAACATTGGGTTGCAGGACAAAGAGTTCTTAGATATATCAAAAGAACTATAAAGGAAGGATTATATTATCCTTTTACGTCAGATATAAAGCTGAGAGCATACAGTGACTCAGATTGGGCAGGAAGTCAAGATGACAGAAGGTCAACACATGGGTATATGATATACCTAGGAGATAAGCTTGTAAGCTGGTGTTCGAAGAAGCAACACACAGTGGCTTTATCGTCAACAGAAGCAGAATATAAAGGACTTGTGGAGGCAGCTAAAGAAGTGATATGGATGAAGATCTTGTTCAAAAGCATGGGTATTGATCAATGTATACCTATCATACATGGAGACAATATGAGCTCATTGTATCTTGCAACAAATCCAGTATTTCATGCAAGAACAAAGCACATAGAGATTCAATATCATTTCCTGAGGGAAAAGGTAATGGAAAAAGAGATTGAAATAGTATACACATCTACAAAAGATCAGATAGCAGATATTCTGACAAAGAGCTTGGATGGAGTAAAGACAAGTAGATTCAAAGAAATGGCAAGTATAAAAGAAAAGAAGAATATATGAAAGATCAGAGAATGCAAATTAGTGATTGAGGGGGAGCTCTTGAAGAATCACTCACAAATTTGACATACAGATAGACATAAAGATGAAGAAAGACAAAGAAAAGTAGAAACAAAAAATAGTCAGAAAATCAAGCCTTAGTGAAGGGATAAATTCACGATTGTAATACAGTTCATAGAAACTTCCAAAAATACGAGTTTTGAATCTCGGATCAAAATGTATATATATGAGAGAGAAGAAGGGAGTAAATGAGAGGTGTAGGAGAACCGGAATAGAATAGCGCATATAGAAACTGAGGATAGTGATATAGAAGACGCCAGAGATTGCGTATGTAGAGATGAATAATAGAACCTGGACTGTCGGGTATTCATCTGAGAGAGATGGTAAGGAATAACTACTCAGAGTAGGAGAGTTTTCCATAGCTATGAGCAAAGTGAGGCCAAGCTATTTTTGTACACATCTTCTCTAATAGAAAACACATGTTCATGTGGAAGAATTTGAGCGTATTCTTAGTATGTGAAGAAATCTGAGTGATTTCATGTTACTGTGAAAGGTAGTTAAAAGTTACAGTTTTCTCAATAGACATTTTTCCGGTACTTTTGAAAGTTAGATCTCGCAGCAGAGTGTAAAGATATCCATACCTTTCTAGTTGTTTCTTCTCTATTGTTGATCTTCTAGGTGCTTGTTTGGAGCATTCTCCAACCTTGCATCTTTGCTTTGCCTCTTGACTTCCATAACTTGTAATCCTTTTCCCTTTCATCTCGGTCATCATCTGTATCACTTCTTGGACCCTGGACCTATGTATCATGCTTGCTTCCTAATTGATGAGAATCAAAATGAAGATCATATGGTAGAGTTACCTTTTATTTGTCTTCATCATACCAAGACCTGTGTTCTTCAAACACATCTCTACTTGTAGTGAATTGCTTGGTTGAAGGATTATAGAACCTGTAACCCATCTGAGTTGAACCATATCCAATAAACACTACCTTTGTTGCCCTTTCATCTAGCTTACCTCTTATTTTTTATGGTACATGAACATAAGCTAAACAACCAAAAACCTTGCAATGTGCAAGACTAGGTTTTCTCCATGTCATGCTTCATAAGGAGTCATACCTTGAAGTGATTTAGATGGTAGTCTATTGACAAGATGCACAGTAGTTGAAATAGCTTTTGCTCATAGATAATGTGGCAACTTCTTCTCTTCAAACATTGTTCTGGCTGATCCAACCAATGTCTTGTTTCTCCTCTCGATGATTCCATTTAGTTGAGGAGAGTACCTGGTAGTCACTTCCCTTTTGATACCTTTATCCTGCAAGAACTCATCAAAAACTTTGGAGAAGTATTCTCCCCCTCCATCACATATGAGCTTCTTGAGTGATCACCCTATATGATTCTCCACATGTGTTGGATACGTTTTGAAATTCTTACTCTTGATAAAGTATAGAACAATCCATCTACTATGGTCTTCAATAAATGAGATGTAATACCTTGATCCTTCCAATGAAGGTTCTTGACTTGGTCCCCATACATCTGTATGTACTAAGTCCAATAAGTTGTTGTGGATGTAACCTTTGTGGTTGAAAGGTTGTCTTTCTTCCTTCCCAATCTGACATGCATCACACCTATTGATCATGTGTTGCTTTAATATGTTCGGCCATCCTAGAACACTTTGATCCCTGCATATATCCTTCAAGGTTGTTTCATTCACATGAGCAAGTCTCTTATGCCACACTTCAAGCTCACTTAGGGTTTGAGACCCAAAAGTGAATAGAGCTATGTTCTTGGTTTCTCCTGCTTCAAAAGTAAAGAGCCTACCATGCTTCTCACCTCTAGCTACCTTCTTGAAGCCTTGACATGGATCGTCTACAAAAGCTCCATATTGGATAAACCTAGCTTGCAAGACCTTTTCAGCTATGTGGCCTACACTTATTAGGTTTTTAATGATAGTAGGTACATAGAGAACCTTACTCAAAATGTTTGTCTTGCCATTGGAAGCTTTGACATTACCAATCTTCTCCACATTGTGCTTTGTGTCATACCTTGTTTGCACTTCATGTCTATGCTTTGGACTTTCCAAATCAGATAGAAGAGCAATGTTGCATGCAACATGATTCAAACATCATGAACCTATGTAGAACAAATGATCATGTTCTTTACCTTCTTTGTGGATCCATTACTCCAAATGGCTTGGTCCTATCCTTATAATTGAACATGATCAATGTCACTGACTTGTGCAGCATGGTGTATCTAGGCAGTTTTGGAAAACAAAAATATTGAAGAAACATTCTAATGGCATATTCCTCATTCTCGTTTCCTTTGAAATCCACAAATTTGGAATATCCTGCATAGGTTGCTTTATTCTTCTTGACAAAGTTGTTATCCAACTTAGTTCCCATAGAATAGAACTGGAGGGCTGCCCTGATATGCTCTGCCTTTATAGTAATATGTACCTCTTTGTTCTCCTTGTCCTTGACAGAGCACCTGAAATATGCATCATTGCCCTTACCAACTTCCAGCAGACTATTCATCACCTGTGATACTCTTTCAAAGTCTATAAAAAATAAAGGTTCATCTAGTAGTCTATGTAATCCCACTGCTTTCCACCTTTTATAATTAACTGCAATTTTTTGAAATTTGTAAAATTCCTCGCACATCATGGTATACTTGTGACCTCCAACTCCTATTGTAAAGATGTGCTGTCCAATGATACTAAGGGTTTCCTTTAGCTCCTTGACTATCTTCTCTACTTCTGGAATTTCCTGTTCTTCATTAGACTCCAACTCCACCTTTTCCACTATTGCTTCACTTTCTAAGAACCAATGTCCTCTAGACAAAGTTACTGAGTCTGCTTTGAAATCATGAATTGGCAGCTCCTTTGGATTCACCATTCTGGAGAAAATATAACATCACAAAAAAGAAAAATCCACCCACATGAGTCACAAGAAACATAAATGAAATCACATTTATCTTGAGATATAATGAAAAAGAATGAAAATAAAATCTCAAATGAATTCTGACTTCCTTATTTGTGTCACAGATGAAACTCAATTGAAGTGATCATCACATGTGTAGCAAGATGTCTAGTGCCCTCTTCCCTTCTCTCTTTTTTATATATTTTTTAACAATAAAAAGAAAAAAATGAATGTATTCTTTTTAAGAAGATTTAGATTTTTATAGGAAAAAATAATTAATCAATGACTAAAAAAAAGAAAAGAAACCAGCTAAATTACAACCTATATCTTGCTTGTGCTATATAACTTATATAAACAAAAGAATTGTTAATTAATAATTTTTTTCTTTTCTTTTTGTTTTCTTCTTTTTTCTCTTTTTTTTTAATAATAATTTCCTCCTCTTTTCTCTCTTCCCCTCCTATTTCTTTTTCTTAGAAAGAGGATGAGGTAGAGTAAATGGAAATAATTTCCAAGTTGTCATAATTTCCTTCTCGTAAAATTCTGAATTCTTTATAAAGAATCCCATGTGTGTATCAGATGACCATTTTGCCTTTTCCTTCATCTGTAACTCTTCATGCTTTTGAGCTATTTTGGTGTCTTCATTCTTAATTTCTTTCCATTGAATCAGATCTGATTTTTTTACCCAATAATACTTGATTCCTGTTGACTTTGTTCTAGGAATAAAACAATCTTCTTTTGATAAACTGTACTTGGAAGTTTTTGGCTTCCATATCCATTTTTTTTTTGGAAAATTGTTTTGATGAGCAGTGTTTATATGTGCTTTGTTTCCACATTCTTTCTACCTTGATGCCTAAATGCTTCTGATTATTCCACACTTTCCACCTTTCTTCTCTATTTTCAACACCTTTGGTTTCTTCAATTTCCTCCTTTTCTTGACTGGAGTAGATTTGATCATGAAGAAGTTTTGTTTGTAATTCCTTTGTAGCTTCTAGTGGAAAAGTAAATCCCTCCAAGTCTGAGTCATGGATATCCTGTTGATCTTCCTGTTCTTCAACACTCAATAAAAACATTAAAAACCTTTTGTCATTTATTGTCAACTTAAGCTTCATATTTTCAAAATCCAACATTACTTTACCTTTCCTGAGCCATGGTTGTCCTAAAATCAATTTCTCAGTCATCATATGATCAAGCCATTCTTCACAATCTATTTTCATATATTCTTTATTGAATTTAACTTTAATAGATGGTGAAGACAAGCTTTGTATTATCTATCCTTCTAAGGTTTGGATAAATGTTTTACTTTCAGTCCTTTTTAAGTTAAACTTATCCAACAAAACTGAACTGATCAAATTTACTGTGCACCTGAATCTATCAAAACCTTGATTTTCTCATCATGAAAATTCATTGTTATAACAGGCAAATGCTCTCTCACTCTTAAAGGTGTTTCACACAAAAGGACTTCTCTAAGCTCCTTACTCTTCCTTATTCTTTCCTTTGCCTCTTGTTGAGTCTCATACCTAATTTTTTCCTCTTCTTTTTTCCTATCTTGAGCTTGATGTATTCTTCTCCATTCAGAAATGGTTAATGGAAGATCATAACTTTTTACCTTGCATCCACTTATGAAGTTTGGCATGATTTCTCCATCTATGTTGGCTAACTGGATAGCTCCACTATTACTGATTTGATTAATAATATAAGGTCCATGCCCCTTCTTCTGAAACTTTTTCTGATGTTCTTTTATTGTATATGCTAGAACTAGATCTCCCACTTGTAAATCTTTTTCTTTAATATGAACATCCTGATAAGCTTTCTGCCTTCTTTTGTCTGCATATATGCTCATGATAGCTTGAAGTCTAGTAGCTCCCAGTTTTTCCAATTCCACCACTCTCTCAGATAACTCATGTCCAGTCCATTTGTACTAATTTCCCACTCTTAGTGTTGGAATGAGAAATTCTAAAGGTAGAACTGCATTTTGTCCATATACCAAATTAAATGGTGTGGTTCCAAGTGCAGTTTTGTATGCCACTCTATATGCCCATAAGACATGATTGAGTTGCAGATCCCAATCATTCCTATTTGTGTTTACCAGTTTTGACAAAACAATGCAAATTATTTTATTAGTACTTTCTGCTAAACCATTGGCTTGTGGGTGATAAGGGGCTGACTTTCTATGACTGATCATGAAATACTCAGTTATATTTTCTATTATTTGGTTCAAGAAATGAGTTCCCCTATCACTTACCAATTCAATTGGTAATCCAAATCTGGTGATAATATTTTCATAAAGAAATCTTGCAGTGGTTTGAGCATCATTCCTTTTTGTAGCCTTGACCTCTGCCCATTTAGTCAGGTAATCTGTGGCTACTAATATATATTCAGCATGGGATTGTTTTGCTGGAGGATGTATCGGTCCAATGAAATCCAACCCCCATTTGCTAAATGCTCTTGCTGAAATACGAGGTACTAATGGCATATGGTCTCTTTTATTTGGTTGACTCACTCTTTGACACATGTCACATCTTTTTACATATGTTCTTGCATCAGGAAATAGAGTTGGCCACCAAAAACTAGAATATAATATGAGTTTAGCAATCCTTTCACTTGAAAAATGTCCACCTGCCACTCCAGAATGTGCCATCTCTAACATTTCCATATATTTATTTTCAAGAACACAGATTCTTAAGTATCCATCCATCCCTTTCTTGTACAATTGATCTCCTATTAGTTGATACTCTTCAGAAATCATTTGTAAATTCCTTGAGTCTGCACTATCTCTTACTGGCTCTCCTTTCTTCTTTTTTTCCAACTCCTTAACTATGTTTGCACTCCAATCTAGATTTTTCTGAAACCAATACAAAGTTTTAATTTCTGAATTTTGTAAGGATTGACATTCCCAACAGTTGGAAACATATTTTTTTACATCTTGAATCTTATTAGGCCAATGTACTCCCATCCTATTGAGATTGTTGAGGGTGACTATCATGGAAGCATGAATACAAGAATTCCAACAATGAGCTCTTCTTAAATACTCCTTCTGCTCCTCTTCTAGAGTACAATACTCCAATATACCTATATGATTGAGATGATACAAATGTCCAGCTAGTAGCACAAAATTCCTACTTTGTAGTACCAGATGTGTGTTGTTTTTAGATGTTCTGCAAGGTCCCATGGTTAGTAAAGGTACTAAAGTCATGGCCCATTCAGGAACACTTTCTATTTTGAACAGATATGCATCTGGTAAGTCATCATCTAAAGGTGAACTTGGCTCTTTGTTTTGGATTCTGGACAAATGGTCTGCTCTTAAATGAGTTTTTCCTTGTCTGACCACTACCTCAAATTCAAATTCCATTAGTAGGAGAAACCATCTGACTATCCTACCTGTATGGCATGGTTTGTTTACCAAATAGAGTAAAGCTTGGTGATCCACAAAGAATTTAAACTTGTTGGCTAAAAGATAATGTCTATATTTTTTCATAGCAAATATCATTCCCAACCCTTCCCTCTCAGTGGTTGTGTAATTTTTTTCTGCTGAATTCAATTCCCAAAGCATAATTTGAAGCATCCACATGGACATGAAAAATTTTATTCCATTGTGGAGTTTTTAGGATTGGTGTTGTTACCAAACAAGTTTTTAAAGTCTCAAAAGCTTGGTCACATTCTTTGGTCCACTCAAATTTTGTGATCAAAGCATACAAGGGTTTTGCAATGTCTGCAAACTTGTGTACAAATTTTCTATAATACCCACAATGTCCCATGAAAGTTTGAAGTTCTTTTACATTTGTTGGTCTTGGAAGTTCCACTATGGCCTTAATTTTTCTTTCATCTGTTGAAATTCCATTTCTAGAAACTATGTGACCTAACATTCTCCCTTGCCTCACAAAGAACACACATTCCTCTGGATTTAAACATACTCTGTATGTTCTACATTTTTTGAATATATTTTCTAGATCCCTCAAATGATCTTGTCTTTTTAATGAAAAAGTGCAAAGATCATCCACATAAATTTCCATTATATCCCTAAGGAATTCTTTGAATATGTGACACATTAATCTTTCAAAAGTTGCTTGGGCATTAGTTAAACCAAAGGGCATAACCCTAAAGGCATAAATTCCCCATTCTGTGGAAAAAGTAGTTTTATGTTGGTCTTCTAAAGCTATTGGTACTTGATTATATCCTGAAAAACCATCCAAAAAGCTATATACCTCTTTTCCTGCAACTCTTTCCAAAAGATGGTATGTTATGGGTAATGGGTAGCTATCCCTTATAGTTGCAGCATTAACTTTTTTCAAGTTAATACATACCATGAGTTTCCCATTCTTTTTAGGTACCACAACTATAGGAGATATCCATTCTGTATATTCAATCTCATAGATGAAATTGGCAGCCAGCAGCTTGTCAATTTCTTCCTTTATTTTGGTAGAGTATTTGTCATTAAATGTATAGTGTCTTTGTTTGTTAGGTTTTGCATCAGGAGTAATAGGAATTTTATGCTCACAAACTTTAGGGTCAATTCCTTTCAAATCCTTGTAACTGTAAGCAAACACATCCCTATAGCTTCCAACCAAATTCCTCAATGCTTCCTCCTCTTGATTTGTCATGTCATCAGCTATGGATATGCCATCACATGATCTGTAGGATTTGGTCCATCTTGAATTCTTCCTTTGTATGTTCTTATCAAAGTCTCCAGACTTTGTGAACTTTTTGTCTCTTCCTGAGTCTATGTATTTTGTGGTTGGCTATTGTGTGATTGTTCCATAGTCTCTTCTTCCAAATTTTTACCCATTCTCATTTTTCTTTCCCATCTCCCTTTTTGTCTGTTTTTCTTTTCTTTTGGAAATCAAATTTTCTTATGTTCCTTTGTATGTGTCTCCTTTGTTGTTTCTTTTTGTTTAGCTTGTGCTCTTGTTATACCATTTATAGTTACTTGATCATGGTCGCTCAATTCTTCTTGCTCCATTATGTTAACTATTTTTAGTGGTATGTTACTAGATATGTTCTGTTGTTTTTTAGGGTTTCTTGGACAATCCTTGATTAAGTGTTCCCTGCCACAATCCTTGCAATAGGCTCCTTCTATTCTTAGTGGAGGAGGTTGTGGGCAGTCTCTAATGAAATGTTCTCCCCCACATCTATAACAAGTTATCTTTTGGCTCCCTTTGAATTGAGGTTTCTGATTGGACATGTAATTATTAGTTATGTACATGAATGTGGCTGTGTCCATTTCAATTCTCCCATTCCCCAAGTCCAGGGCTTGCAGTTCTGGTTCTCTCTGTTCATATCCTTCTCAATCTTCCTGATATCCTTCATTCCAATGATAGTCCTCTCTGTAAGATGATCTAAGTCTTGAGATTTCTTCTTCTATTGGTGTATTTCACTGGTACTACATTTGTTGGTAAAGGTGGTTGTTGTCCAAGTACAGGTCTTGGTTGCTCAGCAAATCCCGATTCTCTTTGTAAGTTGTGTTGGTTCACATATTCTCTTTCTTTAATGGGTTGTTTATTGTAGAAGCATTCTTCTCTGGTATGGTTTGTCCATTTTCTTTCTAATGTACAGTATTTGAGTGTTTTTCTATCTTGCAAATGTTGTGGTTTTCGGTAAGGACATTGTTGCACCAAATGATTTTCTCCACAGTTATAGCATTTCTTATTTGTTGCTATCCTAGTGTTTATCAAATTTGTCTTGGTGCTAACTTCTAGGGCTTTAGCAATGGCTTGTGCTAATTCTTTTGTTGGTGGGATTTTATCTTCATTTGTTCTTGGTTGATCAAATGCTAATAGATCTTGTCCTCTGTTATCTTCTAAGTCTATTGCTTCTTTCACACATGCTCCTAGATCAGGACATCTCCTATAATACACCAAGGTTCTTAATTGTGCACTTCTCAGTCCTTCTATGAATAGAGATACTTGTCTTGCCATGGATGGCACCTCCTCTCTTGGACATCTATCAATGTATTGCTTGAATCTCCTAGATGCCTCTCTGACATTTTCATCTTTTTGTTGTTTAAAACTATGTATTAGGGTAGCTATACTAAGTTTTATTCCAGTTTTTGAGGATTCCCCTATGAAGGCTTCAACAAAAGATTCAATATCTGGATACATTTCCTTTCTCAATGGAATGGACCAAGATAGTGCAGGTCTAGTTAGGGTTAGACCAAATGCTTCAAATTGTACTTTGTAATCCTCTACTTCTTCTGCCCTAATTAATTGTCTAAATTCTGTAGCATGAGCATGAGGATCAGAATATCCTTCATATTGATTCTTCATGCATTTAGCTACTTGATAGGGCCTAAGCATTCTTCCATGGTTTTGCCACAGATGTCTCCTTCTGAATGGAAAATCATTCATTCCTTTTGCCTCTCTTTCAAAAGGATTTGGGGAAGTGTATACTCTCCTACCTTGTTGTTGTTCAATATTAGTGTGAGTTTCATTTTGTCTTGGCAAGTTTGGTTGCCCTAGGTTTTGTTCCCAAGGTCTCTTGTCTGTGCATTGCCCTAAATCATTAGAGTTTTCTGGATCTTGTGAGAATATGTATACACATCCCTGTCTATCCTCATATCTGCCATCTTTAAATTGTGCTACTGGTGTTATATTTTAGGGAACTTCTAGGTTTCTCATCCTAATGAGAAACTTATGCATACCATCTTGATACACATAGGTTCCAAACCTATTTGTATACATATACTTGAGAATATTTCTATAATCACTAGTTTCAGGGGGTTCATTGGTTTCATTTAGGTTTTCCATGTTATCTATCTGACCTAAATCCTTTTCTTGTAAATCTCCTAATACTGACTCTATCTCCGTCCTTCTTAACTCTTGTTTATTAGGTGTGAACAATTTATTAACAGATCTCGGAATCATCCAACTAATTCACGATTCTGTGAATAGAATCGTGTTTTTTCACGATTCTATGAATAGAATCGTGTTTCTCATGATTCTGTGGATATAATCGTGTTTTTCACGATTCTATGCATGGAATTGTGTTTTCCACGATTCTGTGGATAGAATCGTGTTTTTCACGATTCTATGAATGGAATCGTCTTTTTCACGATTCTGTGGATAGAATCGTGTTTTTCATGATTCTATGGATGGAATCGTGTTTTTCACGATTCTGTGGATAGAATCGTGGAAATGTTTTCCACGATTTTGTGAATAGAATCGTGTTTTTTGCGATTTTGTTCCCAGACAATCGTGATTGCTCACAATCGTTAAAAACATGATTTTCTTATGAGAATTGTATTCTGGGAATCGCGATTTTGAGTTTGATTAGGGAATTGCGATTTTGTGTTTGATTACAAAATCACGATTCTGTCAAAATTTTTGTAAATTTTTGGTTTTTGTTTTCCTGATATCTTATTACTCTAATGGAAGCACTTTAGTAAAATAATGACATGCAATAAAGGACTTTTGAGAAAACAATGGATTTTTCTACTAAAAAATTCAAAAAACAGAAAGTCGTGATTCCGTGTTTCTACAATTTTTTGCGTTTTTTGTGCTTTTTCAAAAATGTTTGAACTTGAAATTGTGCAAAAACTTGTTGTAAGAAAATTACCTTGCTGCCTAATCAAGAAATGTCCAAGAAATTTTGTGTTTGCTGAAGATCGCGATTCTGATAGCTCCTCTCACTCACTCTTCCACTCAAATGAATATTTTTTTGAGATTTCAAGCGTTTATAGTCTTTAGACAATCGTGATTGTGTGTGATTTTTACCAAATTTTTAAATTCTCATTATATGATTCTTGTCATTTAGCAATTTTTTGGTTTTAATTCACAAATCTCATTCCTTCCAACAAAATTTGCTCTCTTTATTCTATTGATGAAAATCGCGATTCTATTCCTAATTTTCTAATCTGATCACTTAATGCTCCATTCTTACTAAAATTTTGAAATTTTGCTTTTCTTTATTCGTGCAACTCATGGAACCTTTTAATTTTACTTACCTTAGTACCCAATAGCGCAAATAAGTCAAATTCTTTATCTTACTGAAAATCTCGATCTTGTGAAGAGAATCGTGTTTTTCTTTGAACTTCTAGCTTTTGCACTTTTTGACTTTTCTTTCCACCTGGTCTTTTTCAATGTTCTTCATCAACTCCAAATCACTTGTCACCTGCAATTATACACCATCAAACTCATTCAAAGGGTATTTTTTGAAGAATTTAAACAACTTTTACTCTAGATATCTTTTATTTTCCTTCAATTTCCAGAATTTTTTTTCTTCACTTTTTCTCCTCCACTTTCAACAACAATCCTCCTATCCAACTTTCTAAGAAAAAAGAAATTTGTTTGAATTTTTAATGAATTTAATGAATTTTTTTAGTATTTTAAACCCTAAATCAAGGTAAACACTTCACCTAGGGTTTTCTTGTTTCAAGATCCATTGATCTTTTGTTTCATGATTGGTTATACTCTTTTGTGCTTGCAATCTAATCAGTTTGAGAGTAGAGCTTTTCAAGAGAAATATGTGCTAAGAAGTACATGTATCAATTCATGCAAAGATAAACTCAAATACCTTTCTTTTCAAGAGCCAAATAATTTTTTTCAAGATTATTATTCTACAAATGGATCAATCAATTTGCACTTAGATACTTTACTTGACTTTCCTCATTGCAATCATGTCATCTTTCTCCAAGATTAACAATTTTGCTTGGTACTTAGTCAAAAAGCACTCTATATATGCAAAGATAGTCACATTTTACCTCCCCTTTAACAATCTTGATTCAGTTTTTTTCCACACCTGCACTTTACTCTCAAAAGGTATGAGTAACTATCAATTTGCAAGAATTTCACCACTTCTTTATCCCAAAAGGTTAACTCATGCTTTCTTTTCCCAGAAGACAAGCAAAGAAACCTACCTTTTCATTGTTTCTTTCTTGATTATAGAGTAGTACCTTTTCAATGTCTTCAAACACCATCAACAATGGAAGATCCAGCAAGGTCCAAAACTTCAATGAAGCTTTTGCTTTGTTCCCCGGCAACGACACCAAAAAATGTTTGTTGTTACCCTTTGGAGTTGTCCTCTCCAATCATTTTAGCATAAAGGATCAACTACACATCTTTAAATTGTCAATCCGTGAAGTATGCAAAGACCACAGCCCCTTCTAGTTAATGGAATCCAAGAATAAGAGTTGAAGGACTATTTTTCTGAGAAATTATGAAGAAGGAGAGAAATATCTAGGGTTTTGATTATCTGGAGCTATACAACAGCATTTTCAATGATCTTTGTGCCTAAAGTGTGTCTTTTTCACAGTAGATCACAACTATGAAGTCAAATTTCAAAAACAGTACCTATATCACACCGACGAGACAATCGCGATTCTATGAAAACTGAGGATTTCCATGTCCAGCTTTGTTCCCCGGCAACGACACCAAAAAATGTTTGTTGTTACCCTTTGGAGTTGTCCTCTCCAATCATTTTAGCATAAAGGATCACTTACACATCTTTAAATTGTCAATCCGGGAAGTATGCAAAGACCACAACCCCTCCTAGTTAATGGAATCCAAGAATAAGAGTTAAATGATTGTTTTTTTGAGAAATTATGAAGAAGGAGAGAAATATCTAGGGTTTTGATTATCTAAAGCTATACAATAGCATTTTCAATGATCTTTGTGCCTAAAGTGTGTCATTTTCACAGTAGATCACAAGTATCAAGTCAAATTTCAAAAACAGTACCTGTATCACACAGATGAGACAATCACGATTCTGTGAAAACTGAGGATTTCCATGTTCAGCTTTGTTCTTCTGCACTTTCTTACTCAATACACTAAGAATCACCTGTGTTCATACACATTACTCAGAAACACACAACTGAAGATCACACAAAGAATAGACTCAACAAATCAAAAGAAAGTACATGAAAGAGATAAACACGATTTTCTGTAGGAGAGCTCTTCACATTACTTGGATAGCAAAAATAATACAACCAACCCTCTCAAAATAGAGGAAATTATCTTTTATACATTTTCAAGTGTCCCTTTTCACACTTGAATTTTGTTCCTTTTCCCTTCTAATCTAAAAATATGCTATCAAAGAGCTTCCAAAAATTCTAAAAAAAATACATATGATTCTAATTTACATGAGGAAGACTCTTCCTCATTTTTACATCATTTGTATAAATATTTCTACAAGTTTTTTACATTTTCCAAATAATTTTTCCTTCAAAAAATGCTTCTTCTAACACATTCCCATTCTATAGTCCTTGGAGTCTTATGCTGGATATTCCGATAATGCTCTGAGTATTGAGGGTTTTCCAAGGCACCAATTGCTCTTCCATTAGGATAGCTACTGATCCTTGTCCTTAATATCTGACAACAATTTTAGCAACAAGTTGACCCGTGTGTGCGGGCACCAACTACCGCCACTATTCATCCTGAACACACTCCACAATCGATCATGTAGTTTGAATAATTATAGTATGGTTTAAACATCATAAAATAATGCAAGTTCTCATTGATGGTGGTTCAGGTATTAACATTGCTATGGTGTCATTATTTAAAAAGTTAGGATGGAATCATATTGAACTAGTCAATTTCTCTATACCAATGGCTGACAAATCCAAGGTTCACCGTGTGGGTATGGTGCACAATATTCCCATTAGACTGCAGGGAAGAGTGCTTAGTATGGCCTTTTTAGTCATGGATCTTCTCAAATCAGGTCTCGATTATAATCTTTTGTTTGGTCGACCTTGGCTCAAGCAGGCCAAAGTCCTCCAAGATTGGTTGTCTCATGAACTCATTTTTAAATGCAATCATCATAAATATGTTGTCCCATTGGATGACATCAAACCCTGTGAAATTCATGCATGTCTCTATGTTGCTGAGCCCGTTGTGGGAGCGATTCGCGACAGCTGGTGGATCAAGTCAACCGTCTCGCTAACGGCACACGTAGGGTGTCTATGGCAAGGCACGTATTTAAACTAAGGACCATATGGAAGTGCGTTTCTATACCTATTAACTCCGTCTTTATAAGATGGAAGAATCAGCTTTTCACTTGTTACTCTATCTTTAACAATTTCAGTTTCTTTTGAATCTAATTGGGAACAATCAGTATTTCTATTTACGAGTTGAGGAAACAGAACTTCACTATTTTCAAGGTCCAGTAAACCAATTGAAATCAAAGGTAATGCTCTAGACAATCGACGATCATAATCTAGCGAGTATAAAGTTTCCTCTATGACACAATCCTTAACTAATTCTTCATTAATTGTATTATTTATTGTAGTTTGTGAAACACTAACCTCTAGTGGAATAGGCAAAAGTATTTCTAATAAAGAAGAAGGTAAATCACGTTCAATAGAAGTACTACTTGTAGATGCTTTGTCAGACATGTAAAGATTAATGCAAATAAATGGATTAATATTTTTTTTAAACTGTGTTGTATAAATGATAGAAACTAAAATTTGTCCTATAAAAAAGCTAAGAAACAGAAACAAGAACCAAAATCCCAGCTTCGTATTTTTCGTCCAATCTTTTGTTCATCAAATTCATCTTCAAATGATCTACAAAATAACATGACATAGATCAAAATAACATGACCCAATAAGTATGTTTTCATGAATAAAAATCACTCATTTAGAAATTTAATATTCAAAACTTAACATATTTTAAACTTATGCTAACATAAGTTAATTAACTTTCTTATATATCTCATAAGCACATACTTTCATTCTTATTACCTATCTACTTCATATATGCACATGCACTCATGCACTCTTACACATATGCATACATTTATCACTTATAGACATGCACATGCACTCATGCACTCTTACACATATGCATACATTTATCACTTATGCTCACATGTACCTATCATATGCACATGCATAAACTTCACATGCTTACACTAACTTCACATGTCTCACTCATGCACACATGTACCTATCATATGCACATGCATAAACTTCACATGCTTACACTAACTTCACATACATAAACAGACTTCTCATGCATACACATGCATACACTAACTCCACATGCATACACGAACTCCACATGCATACACATGCATATATGTATTTATGCATCATCACACTTCCTAACTTACATTCACATGCATACATTCACTTATGCATACATACATAAATCATTCATGCATACATGCATAAATACACATTTACATGCATACATCGTATGCATATTCATTAACTATATATGCATACATCACTAACTTCACATGCATACACATGCATAACACTTCACATGCATACACATGCACTATTTAGGCATACATTCACTAACATGCCTACATATCTAACTTGCAAACATACATACATCTAACATGCATTCATATCTAACTTGCATACATATCTTACATGCATACATACCTAACATGCATATATGCAAACACCTAACATGCATACATGCATACATCTAACATGCATACATGCATACATCTAACATGCATACATGCATTCATCTAACATGCATACATGCATTCATCTAACATGAATACATGCATTCATCTAACATGCATACATGTAAACATCTAACATGCATACATGCATACATCTAACATGCATACATCTAACATGTATACATGCAAACATGCTCTCATATCTTACACGCATACATACTAATGAATATTTAAATTCGATGCATTAAACATACACTTAGTATCATAATAAATAACCTTCTATCATGTCTAAGCTAACAACTATGGGTTGCAAAAGATAGGCTAATGGATAGGAAAAGGTAAATGAATAGATATGATCAGTTGGGATAAAATCAAAAGCTAAGTGAATCCTAATGATAGAGGATGAAGAATTTGGATGAATGGAATGAAGCCTAATTAAAGGAGTTAGGAAAGGTAAGAATGGAATATTAAATTGGAAAAATCATTGGGAAAGATGAGGAAACATGGCTACTTCTAATCCCTTCTTCTGCTATCTTGAAAAACATAAAACAATTTTAGGTATGCATATCAACATTTACTTATATAATCAACTTAATCATCTATTTATAAACCTAACTACTATATCCATTTTTTATCTTTTCATTGCATTCAAACATGAACCTTAATAAGTTACTTATTGGAAAATCTATTAATTAAAAACACACACACATAGACATTCTTAATAAACACATAATAATCACATGCACTAAACATACACATCATATACACTTCATATCATTAAACATCAAACACACACATACTAAACACATATATAAAATTTCTTATACATTCTTCAAAACACATTCACATCACATACTCATCAACATCACCCACTAAACTCATCAAACATTTCATTTAACATAACACACATTTCAAATATGCACTCATAATGTTTATACCATAAATATAAGTAGAACATATGCACACATAATATTTACGCCTATAAGATAAATATAATAATTTAAGATATAAAATAAATAAAATAGAATAAATAAAATAAATGAAAGTAAAAGAAAATTAAAAAAGAAAAAATACTCTCTTCTTTTCTCTCTCTCTCTCTCTCTCTCTTTCTCTTTCTCTCTCTCTCTCTGGCTTTCTCTCTCTCTCTCTCTCTCTCTCTCTCTCTCTCTCTCTCTCTCTCTCTCTCTCTCTCTCTCTCTCTCTCTCTCTCTCTCTCTCTCTCTCCCCCCTGCGTGCAGCGCACTACACTATCGACAATAGTAGAGGGAGATAGAAGAGAAAAAGAGGGAGGAAAAAAGTAAAGAAAAAAAAAGAAAGAAGAAAAAAGAAGAAAGAAGGAAGAGAGAAAAAGGAAAAATAAAAAGAACTCTTCAATCTCCCACTCTCTGCGTCGAGTGCAATATGGAAAAACAAAAAAAAAATTGCTTTGCATTCAATGAGCTCTCAAAAGTAAGAGATGGCATTCTCTCTCCTCCTGCAAGAAAGGATAGCATGCAAATATGTGCACAGTCAATCAAGGCCTAAAGCTTAGAGTAAAATGAAGTACCTGCAAAATAACATGAGCTCGTGGATACGACTCCCCTCCTTTTATACATGTGAGTAGCCCACCATAGCCCACCATAGCCCACAATTTCCTAAGTTGACTCATTCATGCAGCCCACATTTACTCCACATCCACCCAAGCACAACCTTTTTTATTTTCACACTTTTATCATCCTTTTGAATTAATGAAATACAACCTTAAATTTATGTAATTAAGTTTAAATATATTTTTAATAACCTTAATATTATTTAAATAATTAATTAACATATTCATTTATATTTAAAATATTTATTAAGATTTCAATTTATATTTCTGGCCCTATTCATTTTCTTATTTTTTTCTTACTTCGTCCCAACTCAGATCTTTATTTATTTATTTTAAACAAATGGGCCTATACCGAAATTGGGTGCGACTCTTGGACTTGTCCACCCCGCCAAGTTTAACCCACTTGTTTGTCAACCCGGCATAGCACAACACACAACTACGTCAGCCCTACATGAAATCGACGTCGGCTCATGGCTCTGGCCGCTCGATTAGAGTGACTCCACCCACCTACCGACCCATGCACGCGAAAGGTTAGGTGTATGATGAAACTAGCGTCAGCTCGGGGCCTTGATCACCTGACCAAGGTTGTTCCACCCGCCTACTAGCCCATCATAGCGCACTAACTACAAACACATACATATAGGCTGAATTGGGTATGAAGTCTTATCTTTAAATTCATTTGGAGGTCAGATCTCATAAGGAATAAATAGTAAGATACAAAAATCCCACTTACTAATGGTTAAACTTTTTAGCATATACATGTACTCATAATAAGTCTACCATTTCTTCCACAAGCTTCCAATTCCAAAAGTTTCTACTTAACTATCTGATTTAATTCATATAAATACAAGTTTTTCATGCATCAATCATAAAATATATAAGATATTTAACACCTTATATTCTACTTGATTTGATTTTTTTTTTTTAATTTGAACATATCTTTTTAACTCATTCAGTAATGCAGTGCATATACACAAAAAATCAAACAAATCTTTAATTAAAACTTTTTCACCTGATTTAAAACAGATCTTTAATCTTCATCAGTATCTTCATCAATCTTGTCAATGTCATAATCTTCATTATTTTGTTTCTTGACTAGTTTAATCATTTTACCTGTAATCAAATTTCGCAAGAAAGAACCATCAAATTCCCTAAGTTTAAATGTACCATTATCAAAAATAGTTACTACTACATACGGACCAAACCATCTTTTAATTAACTTCTTCCTAGCATCATACTGTGTATCAAAAGTACTATCGTAAACTAATACCCAATCATCTATATCTATAGTACGAGGCCTAACCCTATGTTTTTTATCAAAGTAAATTTTATTTTTAAGTCGTGATTCTCTAACTTTTTGTACTTCTTCTTCAATCATTCTATTTCCTAGATCTAACTGCATAATCCTAACAGAAATTAGATCTTCATGAGTCATCTCATTATTCCACGGAAGCGTTGTCCATGAAATAATATGGGTTTGGATAGGAAAAATTGGTTTCTAACAGTACATTAGTTCTGCAGGCATAAATCATGTAGACCTAGTATATGTCATCTTGTCTGCCCATAATGTGAATGGAAGGAACCTAGGCCATTGCTTTGTATCACCATTGCAGGCCTTAGAGATTGCCTTCACAATAGATGGATGACCTCATTCAATCTTACCATTAGACTCTGGATTATAAGCAGTTGTGAGAGCTAGTCGAATCCCATGCTGGTCAAAGAATTCTCTTGCCTCTCGAGCATATAACTCGCCCCTATTTGCTACTATTTTTTCGACATAGCCAAATCTAGAAGTAACTTCTTCTAACAAAAATCTACATATGTTATTAGTAGTTTTAGTACGAAGAGCTCTACCCTCTACATGATTGGTCAAATCTTCCCTAGCTAATACTATATACCTCATCTTATCTAAACCTTTAGGCATGGTCACTAAATCAACTATTCACTTGTAATGAATACAAGGAGGGTAAGTCGGGTGCAGTGGTTCCCTATGTCTAACTGACGAATGTACCGGACAAGTAGTACAAGTACTTACAAAGTCACGTACATTCACATACATACCTGGCCAGCAATAAGCTTCTCTAATTTTATCATACGTCGCATAAAAGCCTTTATGCCCCGCCCAAAGGGTTTCATGCATGTCTTTCATAACTCTATCTTGAAGGTTTTTATTTCCTAAAACTCGTTGCGGAAATCTAATCTTTCCTTTTGCATGACACCAAATAAAACCATCCTTTAGAAAAGAAATTAAATGCACGTTTCCTAATGTCTCTAAACCTATTAGCTGACCAAACAGGTAACTGTTTTAAAGTGCTAAGATCATATCCTTTATCATACCAAATTCCCTCATATTCTTTTTCATTAAATTTTTCATACATATAAACATCAGAAATATAATTAATCACATTTGATTCAGTTTTAGTCATATCATCATTTTCAAACTTAATATAAGATATTCACCTTAACATTGCTATGTCTGGAGAAGAGCAATTATTAATCATTCCAATTAATGGTAAACAATCTGTTTCTATTACTACATTAGCTCTTATAAAATATTCCTTGTCAGTTTTTAACGTAGTAACTAATCCCCATAATTCGCGTTTTATTTGAGGATAATGTTTTTGAGTTTAATGTAAAATTTTTGCCCCAAATCTAATAGCGTATCTATTTCCCTCATTATCATCTTGTCCAATTACCCATCCTATACCTATGGGACTTGTATCTATAGTTAAGATAATTTGTTTATTATTTGAGTAATTTACACGTTTTAAAACAGGTGCATTAGAAAGTAAACTTTTTAATTTCTTCATTGCTTTAGTATGAGTTTTAGTCCATTTAAATTTCCTATTTTTCCTAAGTAGATCATACAATGGATTAGCTACATGGCCATAATGTGGTATCCAAATAGCATAAAACACATGCTCCTGAGAAACATCTTACCAGTGTCATCCCTTGTCTCTATATCTCCTTGAGTGATGGGTGGGTGTAAATTTAAGAAAACATCTTTATTGCAACTCATATGATTGCTACAACCACTATCAATGTACCATGTAAAATCTGAATTGACTCTTTCACTTGAACCATACATCACAAGCAAGTTCTCATTTTCTGAATTTGCTGAAGTACTAGCATAATTACCTTTGTTCCTTTCGTATCCTTGATTGCCTCCTCCTTTGGATCAACAATCTCTTGCATGATGGCCCACTTTTCCATAATTGTAGCATTCTCCATAGGATGCTTCTCTTCCATGTGATCTTCCTCCTCTTCCTTTACTCCTTCATCTTCCTCTTGATCCATAGATTTGGTTGGAGCCTTCTTGGTTGCTTGAGCTTGAGCTTGACCTTCCTCTCTGTGAAGAGATGGATAGGTATGTGCTTGAAGATGAAGAGGTGTTGCAAAATCCTTGATCTACACCAGCCAATTGAACTCCAGGAGTATATGGTGGGCCCTTTTAGTTTGCCAATGGATGTATTAGACACCCTATGTACCTTGGAAGATCACTCTCAAAAAGATAGATCAAAACAGATAAGTTAGAGTTAGCTCAGAGGTGAAAACTTGCTATTCTTGGTTCATACACCTGTCCAGTGTTTTACATAATTCTCTGAGCACACCAGCAATTAGCTTAATTCCTCTTGGGGAAGTCTAGGTAACTTAAAGAGCTAACTTTCAAGAGTAATCGCATCAAAAATAATGAACCACACACTGAGAATGAGTTTTAACAACTGATGACATCATCCCGATTTTCACGAGCTACTACAGTTTGAGACCAGTGAGCAGAAAAATCAACATAACTCAAAATGTAGGCATCCAATGATTATGAAACTTTGTATGGTTATGCTAGACAGTAAGTTGAATCCAATAAGCTTTAAATCACTGAATTTGAATAGTAACCACTGCGAAATGGCTCTGACAAGATGAGTGAAAAAGTTGGGTACCTGACAGAGAAGTGAAGATGAACAGACCCTGTTGACTTCAAATGAACATAACTGAAGTTTGCAACATCCAAATGACATGCAAATCTTTGAGCATATAGTAGACTTATAGAGCTAACTTTACCAAGTTAAATCACTGAAAATGATGCACCAAGATCAGAGAAAACATCTCTGCAAGATGACTGAGAAAACTGAGAGTAATGGCAATGAGTAGTACACTTCACAAGAACATGGAAAGATGAACTCAAATAATCATGAAAATGAAAGTATATTGATTGTACAATACAATGACTTACTGATACATATGTGTGCCTTGTAATCACACCTTGATATGGCAGAAAGCTCAGCTCTTGGAGGTCTTCACATAGGTCTCTCTAACCACGACTAAAACTGCCATCTATTTATAGTTGAGTTTGGGAGGCTAACTTCCCTCAATCACTCTCCAATCAATCAATGATTGATTTGATTCTCTACCTACCACAAATCAAGAATTCGTGGCTCCTCTTTCCATTCTTGATCAAGTGGACTCAACCACTTAAGATTCTCTTACTTTTACATTAAGTAAACTCTTCAAAAGTTACAAGAGGTAGTTCACAAGTGAACTTTACATAGTCTTCTTTTTAAAGCTTCTTCTAAGACTTTGTGGGACTCAAGCCAATACTTAGGCTTGTCATAGACTTGCTCCAACAGCTCCCCCTCGAGCCAAGTATGCTTGAGGTCTTCAATCTTCCAAGATTACGTGTAAACCAATCATAGCCTTGAATTTGCAAAGCTTTGTACCATCCAATGCTTTGGTTAGAATATCTGCACATTGTTGATGAGTGGACACATATGATATTTGAATCTCTTTGCTTAGAACCTTCTCTCGTACATAGTGATAATGAACTTCAATATGTTTATTCCTTGCATGAAAAATAGGATTAGCAGCCAAATGAATAGAACTCATATTGTCACCAAAAATAGTTGGAGTTCCAAACTCCAATCCAAGATCTTTGAATAATGTCTTCATCCACATAACTTCTTGTGTAGCTATGGCAAGACCTCTATATTCAGCTTCAGTAGAAGAGAGAACTGTGGGTTGCTTCTTGGATGACCATGAAATAAGCTTTGAACCTGCAAAGGTAAGATAACCTGAAGTGCTCCTTCTATCTTCCTTGGAGCCAGCCCAATCTGCATAAGAAAATAGCTTCAAACCTAAATCAGATACATAAGGATAATAAAGTCCTTCATTTATGGTTGCTTTGAGATACTTGAGAATCCTTTTGGCAGCATCCATATGTGGTTTCCTTGGTCTACTCTTGTCAATGTGGCATAGTTGAGACTACCCACTAGACTTTGATATGATGTGATGTCCTCTATGACTTCACCTTCATGTGAGCTCAATTTGTGATTGACCTCCATTGGAGTACCTGCAATCTTACAATCTTGCATCTTGAATTTTGCGAACATGTCCTTAATGTACTTTCTTTGAGTGAGAAACAAACCATGATCTTTGTAGACAACTTCCAAACCTACGAAGTAGGTAAGTGAACCCAAATCACTTATCTTGAACTCTTCTCTCATCTGATCTTTGATCTTCTTCATACCATCTGCATCATTTCCTATCAATATAATATCAGCTTTATATACACATAGGTAGATGACCTCAGAATTACTCTTTTTAATAAAGAGTGAAGGATCTGCCTTGCTTGGTTGAAAGCCTTTGTCCTGCAAGAATGAAACAAGCCTGAAATTCCAAGCTCTTGGAGCTTGCTTGAGACCATACAATACTTTGTTAAGTTTACACACATAATTAGGATAAACTTGGTTCTCAAAACCAGGTGGTTGTGCCATATATACCTCTTCTGTTATCCAACCATTCAAAAATGCATTTTTTACATCTAGTTGAAGTCCAATTCTTGGAAGAGGCAATACTAAGCAAAACCCTAATAGTAGGCATCTTTGCCACAGGAGAGAAGGTCTCCTCATAATCAATTCCCTGAGTTTGTGCAAAGCCTTTTGCTACAAGCCTTGCCTTATACCTGTTAATGGAACCATCAGAATTCTTCTTGAGTTTATAGACCCATCTTGAGCCTATTACCTTCATGGATGAAGTCTTGGGCACCAAATCCCAAGTGTTGTTTTCCTCAAGTGCTTCGATCTCTTCCTTCATTGCATGCTTCCATTCTGTTTTTGCTTTGGCCTCTTCAAATGATGATGGCTCCTCTTGGTTTATGTCCTGTGCTATGTAGATAGAATGTTTAGTTACTAATGAGGTGTCAAAACCATACCTTTCTGGTTTTTTCTTTTCCCTCATAGATCTTCTTAGGCCATGATGTGATGATTCTGCCTCATGTCCAAGTTCCTGCAACTTTGATTTACCTTTAGACTTCCATGCTTTGATCTTTTCCATTTGAGATTCTTCATCATCCTCTGAGGTGTCTTGTTCTTCAATCTTTGGTTGTTCTCTACCAAGCTTAGGAAAATCTTCTTCAAGATTATATGGTAAATTGACCTTCCTGCATGAATCTTCATACCATGAATTGTTCTCATAAAAAACTACATCTCTGCTTACCAAGAATCCTTTGTTGGTAGGGTTGTATAACCTGTAGCCCTTTTGATTGTTGTCATATCCAATAAATACACACCTTTCTACCTTTGGATCCATCTTGCCTCTAACCTGTGAAGGAACATGAGCAAAAGCAATACATCCAAAAATTCTACAATGATCTAAGCTTGGTCTTCTTCCATTCCAAGCCTCATATGGAGTCATCCCATCAAGGGATTTTGAAGGCAACCTGTTAATCAAGTAAGTGGCTGTAGATACAGCCTCAGCCCATAAGTAATTAGGTAAATGCTTTTCATTTAACATAGACCTTGCAGCTTCAACAATTGTCATATTCCTCCTTTCTGCCACTCCATTTTGCTCAAGAGTGTACCTTGTAGTTACCTCTCTTTTGATTCCTCTTTCTTGAAGAAAAGAATCAAACTCATTGGAGAAGTATTCTCCCCCTCCATCTGACCTTAGCCTTTTTAGTGATTTACCTGTTTGATTCTCCACAAGAGCCAAATATCTTTTGAAACATGAAAAAATTTCATCTTTGTGTTTCATAAAGAATAGGATAGTCCATCTACTGCAATCATCAATAAAGGAAACATAATACCTTGATCCAGATATTGAAGCTTCCTTGCTAGGTCCCCATACATCTGTATGAACCAACTCCAAGAGATCTCCATGCATATAACCTTTTCTTCATGAATGGTAACCTATGAGACTTTCCAAATTGACATGCACTACACTTATAAATCATATGTTGTTTTGACAAATTAGGAAGTCCAAGTACACTTTGGTCCTTGCAGATTTGCTTTAATGACCTTTCACCAATATGTGCTAACCTTTTGTGCCATACTTCCAATTCTGTGAGTGTCTGACTACCATAATTAAAGAGAGCAATGTTTCTAGTGTCCTGTAATTCAAATGTGAACAATCTACCTGTCTTTTCACCTTTTGCAATTCTTCTGAATCCTTGACTTGGATCTTCAACAAATGTTCCTGCTTTTGTGAACTTGACTTGCAACCCTTTCTCTACTATCTGCCCAACACTTATCAAATTCTTTGTAATAGTAGGGACATAGAGTACCTTACTGAGTAGGTTGATGTTTCCATCAGGTGCTTTGACATTGCCTATTTTCTCCACATGATGTTTTGTATCATCTCCTGTTTGTACCTCATGCTTATTCCTTGGATCTTCTAAATCTGATAGTAGTGCCACATTTCCTGCCACATGATTTGAACAACCTGAATCTATGTAGAAAACATGCTCATCAGATTTACCTTGTGGCATAGCCATGTTCATGATCAATAATGAATCCTCTTTGTTTGAGTCTTCTGTGTAGTTATTGTAATCTCTCCTTCCTTTGTAGCCTCCTTGATAGTTTGAATGATTGTAGTTGTTGTAGTTGCCATGATAGTTGTTGAACCTTCCTCTTGAGTAGCCATAACTTCCTCTATTGTATCCTCTGCCTCTTTGATTCCTGGAATTCCTAAAGCAATTTTCAGTTGTATGATTAGTTAATCCACAAATAGAACATGAGTTGGAGTCTTGGGATCTCCCCCTACCTTGTCTACCTCCTCTTCCTCTACCTCTGCCATGTCTTCCTCTACCTGCATACTTAGCTTGATATGTACCTGCTTCATCATCCACTTTCTTTGCCTTTCCTTTGTTATCTTTAGACTTGCTTTTATCCGTGTATAAAGCTGAAGATTGATTACCTTTAGAGCTTTCTCCATTTTTTATAAGCTTTGCCTCTTGAGTAAGTAGTTGTCCAATGAGTGTATTGAAATCGGGTACATGCATGTCCATGTACAAATCCATAGCTGTGGTGAATGCTTCCCACTTGTCATCTGCCTTCAAGCCATTGATGACCTGCCTTACAATTTGCTCTTCATCTATTACCTCTCCAATGCTTCCCAACTAATCCACTATGTCCTTGAGCTTTGTGACAAAATCAGTCACATTTTGTTTGGGAGCCTTCTTGAGAGTTGTGAAATCCAGCCATAGTTGATGCTTCCTAGCCTTACTACTTGAAGAAAAGAAAGCTTCAAGTGCATCCCACACTTCCTGAGATGTCTTACAACTTCTAATGTGAGGCAACAAAAAATGTGAGATAGAGTTGAGGAGATAAGACCTTGCAAGTGCATCCTTAGAGCACCATGTGCTCAATCTTTCTTGCTCTTCTTGGGTTGGTTGACTTTTGTTCCTGAAACTTGGCATAACTTCATCTCTAGCCACATAACCATATAAACTTCTACCTTGCAGATAGGCTTCCATTCTTAATGACCAAGCTGAGTAGTTACCTCTGTCTAATTTGTCAATTGATGAAGGAAATCCATCTGCCATGTTGTCCAACCTTGCTCTGATACCACTGTGAAGAGATGGATAGGTATGTGCTTGAAGATGAAGAGGTGTTGCGAAATCCTTGATCTACACCAGCCAATTGAACTCCAGGAGTATATGGTGGGCCCTTTTATTTTGCCAATGGATGTTTTAGACACCCTATGTACCTTGGAAGATCACTCTCAAAAAGATAGATCAAAACAGATAAGTTGGAGTTAGCTCAGAGGTGAGAACTTGCTATTCTTGGTTCATACACCTGTCCAGTGTTTTACATATTCTCTGAGCACAGCTGAAATTAGCTTAATTCCTCTTGGGGAAGTCTAGATAACTTAAAGAGCTAACTTTCAAGAGTAATCTCATAAAAATAATGAACCACACACTGAGAATGAGTTTTAACAACGGATGACATCATCCCAATTTTCACGGGCTGCTACAGTTTGACACCAGTGAGCAAAAAAATCAACATAACTCAAAATTTAAGAATCCAATGATTATGAAAATTTGTATGGTTATACTAGATAGTAAGTTGAATTTAACAAGCTTTAAATCACTGAATTTGGATAAGTAACCACTGCAAAATGGCTCTGAAAAGATGAGTGAAGAAGTCGGGTACCTGAGAGAGAAGTTTAGATGAACAGACCCTGTTGACTTCAAATGAACATAACTGAAGTTTGCAACATCCAAATGACATGAAACTTTGTGAGCATATAGTAGACGTAGTAGTATACTTCACAAGAACATGGAAAGATGAACTCAAATAATCATGAAAATGAAAGTATATTGCTTGTACAATACAATGACTTATTGATACATATGTGTGCCTTGTAATCACACCTTGATATGGCATAAAGCTCAGCTCTTGGAGGTCTTCACATAGGTCTCTCTAACCACGACTAAAACTGCCATCTATTTATAGTTGAGTTTGGGAGGGTAACTTCCCTCAATCACTCTCCAATCAATCAATGATTGATTTGATTCCCTACCTACCACAAATCAAGAATTCGTGGCTCCTCTTTCCATTCTTGATCAAGTGGACTCAACCACTTAAGATTCTCTTACTTTTACATTAAGTAAACTCTTCAAAAGTTACAAGAGGTAGTTCACAAGTGAACTTTACATAGTCTTCTTTTTAAAGCTTCTTCTAAGACTTTGTGGGACTCAAGCCAATACTTAGGCTTGTCATAGACTTGCTCCAACAGCTCCCCCTCAAGCCAAGTATGCTTGAGGTCTTCAATCTTCAAAGATTACGTGTAAACCAATCATAGCCTTGAATTTGCAAAGCTTAGTACCATCCAATGCTTTGGTTAGAATATCTGCACATTATTGATGAGTGGACACATATGATATTTGAATCCCTTTGCTTAGAACCTTCTCTCGTACATAGTGATAATGAACTTCAATATGTTTATTCCTTGCATGAAAAATAGGATTAGCAGCCAAATGAATAGAACTCATATTGTCACAAAAAATAGTTGGAGTTCCAAACTCCAATCCAAGATCTTTGAATAATGTCTTCATCCACATAACTTCTTGTGTAGCTATGGCAAGACCTCTATATTCAGCTTCAGTAGAAGAGAGAGCAACTGTGGGTTGCTTCTTGGATGACCATGAAATAAGCTTTGAACCTGCAAAGGTAAGATAACCTGAAGTGCTTCTTCTATCTTCCTTGGAGCCAGCCCAATCTGCATCAGAAAATAGCTTCAAACCTAAATCAGATACATAAGGATAATAAAGTCCTTCATTTATGGTTCCTTTGAGATACTTGAGAATCCTTTTGGCAGCATCCATATGTGGTTTCCTTGGTGTGTGCATAAATTGGCTTAGCACACTCACACTGTAACATATATCTACTCTTGTCAATGTGGCATAGTTGAGACTGCCCACTAGACTTTGATATGATGTGATGTCCTCTATGAGTTCACCTTCATGTGAGCTCAATTTGTGATTGATCTCCATTGGAGTACCTGCAATCTTAGAATCTTGCATCTTGAATTTTGCCAACATGTCCTTAATGTACTTTCTTTGAGTGAGAAACAAACCATGATCTTTGTAGACAACTTCCAAACCTAGGAAGTAGGTAAGTGAACCCAAATCACTTATCTTGAACTCTTCTCTCATCTGATCTTTGATCTTCTTCATACCATCTGCATCATTTCCTGTCAATATTATATCATCTACATATACACATAGGTAGATGACCTCGGAATTACTCTTTTTAATAAAGAGTGAAGGATCTGCCTCGCTTGTTTGAAAGCCTTTGTCCTACAAGAATGAAACAAGCCTGAAATTCCAAGCTCTTGGAGCTTGCTTGAGACCATACAATGCTTTGTTAAGTTTACACACATAATCAGGATAAACTTGGTTCTCAAAACCAGGTGGTTGTGCCATATATACCTCTTCTATTATCCAACCATTCAAAAATGCATTCTTTACATCTAGTTGAAGTATCTTCCAATTCTTGGAAGAGGCAATACTAAGCAAAACCCTAATAGTAGGCATCTTTGCCACAGGAGAGAAGGTCTCCTCATAATCAATTCCCTGAGTTTGTGCAAAGCCTTTTGCTACAAGCCTTGCCTTATACCTGTTAATGGAACGATCAGAATTCTTCTTGAGTTTATAGACCCATCTTGAGCCTATTACCTTCATGGATGAAGTCTTGGGCACCAAATCCCAAGTGTTGTTTTCCTCAAGTGCTTCGATCTCTTCCTTCATTGCATGCTTCCATTCTGTTTTTGCTTTGGCCTCTTCAAATGATGATGGCTCCTCTTGGTTTATGTCCTGTGCTATGTAGATAGAATGTTTAGTTACTAATGAGGTGTCAAAACCATACCTTTCTGGTTTTTTCTTTTCCCTCATAGATCTTCTTAGGCCATGATGTGATGATTCTGCCTCATGTCCAAGTTCCTGCAATTTTGCTTTACCTTTAGACTTCCATGCTTTGATCTTTTCCATTTAAGATTCTTCATCATCCTCTGAGGTGTCTTGTTCTTCAATCTTTGGTTGTTCTCTACCAAGCTTAGGAAAATCTTCTTCAAGATTATATGGTAAATTGACCTTCCTGCAAGAATCTTCATACCATGAAATGTTCTCATAAAAAACTACATCTCTGCTTACCAAGAATCCTTTGTTGGTAGGGTTGTATAACCTGTAGCCCTTTTGATTGTTGTCATATCCAATAAATACACACCTTTCTACCTTTGGATCCATCTTGCCTCTAACCTGTGAAGGAACATGAGCAAAAGCAATACATCCAAAAATTCTACAATGATCTAAGCTTGGTCTTCTTCCATTCCAAGCCTCATATGGAGTCATCCCATCAAGGGATTTTGAAGGCAACCTGCTAATCAAGTAAGTGGCTGTAGATACAGCCTCAGCCCATAAGTAATTAGGTAAATGCTTTTCATTTAACATAGACCTTGCAGCTTCAACAATTGTCCTATTCCTCCTTTCTGCCACTCCATTTTGCTCAGGAGTGTACCTTGTAGTTACCTCTCTTTTGATTCCTCTTTCTTGAAGAAAAGAATGAAACTCATGGGAGAAGTATTCTCCCCCTCCATCTGACCTTAGCCTTTTTAGTGATTTACCTGTTTGATTCTCCACAAGAGCCAATATCTTTTGAAACATGAAAAAACTTCATCTTTGTGTTTCATAAAGAATAGGATAGTCCATCTGCTGCAATCATCAATAAAGGAAACATAATACCTTGATCTAGATATTGAAGCTTCCTTGCTAGGTCCCCATACATCTGTATGAACCAACTCCAAGAGATCTCCATGCATATAACCTTTTCTTCATGAATGGTAACCTGTGAGACTTTCCAAATTGACATGCACTACACTTATAAATCATATGTTGTTTTGACAAATTAGGAAGTCCAAGTACACTTTGGTCCCTGCAGATTTGCTTTAATGACCTTTCACCAATATGTGCTAACCTTTTGTGCCATACTTCCAATTCTGTGAGTGTCTGACTACCATAATTAAAGAGAGCAATGTTTCTAGTGTCCTGTAATTCAAATGTGAACAATCTACCTGTCTTTTCACCTTTTGCAATTCTTCTGAATCCTTGACTTGGATCTTCAACAAATGCTCCTGCTTTTGTGAACCTGACTTGCAACCCTTTCTCTACTATCTGCCCAACACTTATCAAATTCTTTGTAATGGTGGGGACATAGAGTACCTTACTGAGTAGGTTGATGTTTCCATCAGGTGCTTTGACATTGCCTATTTTCTCCACAGGATGTTTTGTATCATCTCCTGTTTGTACCTCATGCTTATTCCTTGGATCTTCTAAATCTGATAGGAGTGCCACATTTCCTGCCACATGATTTGAACAACCTGAATCTATGTAGAAAACATGCTCATCAGATTTACCTTGTGGCATAGCCATGTTCATGATCAATAATGAATCCTCTTTGTTTGAGTCTTCTGTGTAGTTATTGTAATCTCTCCTTCCTTTGTAGCCTCCTTGATAGTTTGAATGATTGTAGTTGTTGTAGTTGCCATGATAGTTGTTGAACCTTCCTCTTGAGTAGCCATAACTTCCTCTATTGTATCCTCTGCCTCTTTGATTCCTGGAATTCCTAAAGCAATTTTCAGTTGTATGATTAGTTAATCCACAAATAGAACATGAGTTGGAGTCTTGGGATCTCCCCCTGCCTTGTCTACCTCCTCTTCCTCTACCTCTGCCATGTCTTCCTCTACCTGCATACTTAGCTTGATATGTACCTGCTTCATCATCCACTTTCTTTGCCTTTCCTTTGTTATCTTTAGACTTGCTTTTATCCGTGTATAAAGCTGAAGATTGATTACCTTTAGAGCTTTCTCCATTTTTGGTAAGCTTTGCCTCCTGAGTAAGTAGTTGTCCAATGAGTGTATTGAAATCGGGTACATGCATGTCCATGTACAAATCCATAGCTGTGGTGAATGCTTCCCACTTGTCATCTGCCTTCAAGCCATTGATGACCTACCTTACAATTTGCTCTTCATCTATTACCTCTCCAATGCTTCCCAACTGATCCGCTATGTCCTTGAGCTTTGTGACAAAATCAGTCACATTTTGTTTGGGAGCCTTCTTGAGAGTTGTGAAATCCAGCCATAGTTGATGCTTCCTAGCTTTAGTACTTGAAGAAAAGAAAGCTTCAAGTGCATCCCACACTTCCTAAGATGTCTTACAACTTCTAATGTGAGGCAACAAAAAATCTGAGATAGAGTTGAGGAGATAAGACCTTGCAAGTGCATCCTTGGAGCACCATGTGCTCAATCTTTATTGCTCTTCTTGTGTTGGTTGACTTTTTGTTCCTGAAACTTGGCATAACTTCATCTCTAGCCACATAACCATATAAACTTCTACCTTGGAGATAGGCTTCCATTCTTAATGACCAAGCTGAGTAGTTACCTCTGTCTAATTTGTCAATTTATGAAGGAAATCCATCTGCCATGTTGTCCAACCTTGCTCTGATACCACTCTGAAGAGATGGATAGGTATGTGCTTGAAGATGAAGAGGTGTTGCAAAATCCTTGATCTACACCAGCCAATTGAACTCCAGGAGTATATGGTGGGCCCTTTTAGTTTGCCAATGGATGTATTAGACACCCTATGTACCTTGGAAGATCACTCTCAAAAAGATAGATCAAAACAGATAAGTTGGAGTTAGCTCAAAGGTGAAAACTTGCTATTCTTGGTTCATACACCTATCCAGTGTTTTACATAATTCTCTGAGCACAGCAGCAATTAGCTTAATTCCTCTTGTGGAAGTCTAGATAACTTAAAGACCTAAGTTTCAAGAGTAATCTCATCAAAAATAATGAACCACACACTGAGAATGAGTTTTAACAACTGATGAAATCATCCCGATTTTCACGGGCTGCTACAGTTTGAGACCAGTGAGCAGCAAAAGCAACATAACTCAAAATCTAGGAATCCAATGATTATGAAAATTTGTATGGTTATACTAGACAGTAAGCTAAATCCAACAAGATTTAAATCACTGAATTTGGATAAGTAACCACTGCGAAATGGCTCTGACAAGATGAGTAAAAAGTCGGGTACCTGACAGAGAAGTGAAGATGAACAGACCCTGTTGACTTCAAATGAACATAACTGAAGTTTGCAACATCTAAATGACATGAAACTTTGTGAGCATATGGTTTTTTCCACCTCTTTTGCCTTTGCCTCTACCTGCATAGAAAACTTGGGCTTGGCTGCCCTTTGATTGTGAACATCCTTGGTTCATCTCCTCAATCACCATCAATGTGACTAATTGATCTAATTATGGTATGGAATCTCTCACATAAACTGATGTGGTGAATGATTTCCACCTTTCATTCTCTCTCAATCCATTGAGAGTGTGCACGACAAGATCGTCATCTTCAAATACTGGGCTCTTAATTGAGGCTAGAGCATCTGCAAGCTCTTTAACCTTCAAAATGTACTCATTTATGTTAGTACTTGGTGATTTCGTAAGATTATTCCTTGCCTTGGTTGATGAAGAGTACAATCTCTCCAAGGTTTCCCAAACCTTCTTGGATGTTTCCAATTCTTGTATATGCCCTATCATGCTATTGCTTATGTGTTGGGAAATAGAGGAGCAAAATCATGAGAAAATGAGGTAAGCAAGCAAGGGGGCTGCTTGATGGAGCTGATGACTTCACTAGACTAAGTGGGAAACCCGTGGAATGCATACAACTCAAGAAACAAAGGTGGGATGATGCTTATATAGAGTTTTACTTTTCCTACAATCTAGCTAACCACCCACCAATCAATGTAGGTGAACGTTTTGGTAGTTGATTTGATGAGATTTGACTTTGATTGAGTTTGGTGGAGCTTCTAACTTTATTCCACAACTTTGGGTCCTCCTTTTTTATTGGTCCACTTGAAAAACTCGTCATTGGGCCCTTTTGCATGATTGAGACTTGATTTTCAACATGTTTTTCCCAAATGTGATACTTAGGTATCATAGATTAGGAATCTTGATTAGGAAAAGCAGACCCTTCAAAATTCAAAGCATTTTCTTGCTTATTGGAATAACAAGAAAATAGGAGTGCTTGAAATTTTCTATGAGGGCTCTAAGTTTAGGAGAAAACTTAGAAGAATTTTAATGACAAGCCTAGATGTAGTTGTTAGCTTGGATTTGAGAAATCATGCATCCAAGTTGATTGATAAAGTTTCCTTTGGAAGTTTTATCTGATTCTATCCCAAGATGTGATAAGAATCAAATAAAATCAAATGGAACTTAAATCAATTGAGCTTTCAAGTTCAAAGGATAATTGATATGTTCCAAATTTGAAAAAGTCATAGAACTTTTGAAGTTGTTTCTTTGATTTCATCCTGACAAGTAATGAACATCAAAGAAGTGAATAAAATTTAGCATCACTTGAACTTTAATGTTTAATAGTTGGATGCTAGGTTCCATGACTTCATCTATAGATGCAAAGTTTTCAAAAAGTATGGAAACTTTATTAAGCACTTTTTTGAGGATGAGAAAAGTATGCTTGGTTTTGTTTAACCTAATGAGAGCTTAAAGAAGAAACCCAAGTCAAAGTAATATTTGGGACTCAAGATATTTTCCTAAAAGATATGTCAAAGTAATCTTTGGGAATTAAGTTCCTTCCTAAAGATAAGCTAATAAAATGAAATAGTCTGGTTAACTATTTCATTGGTTAAAAAGGAAAATCTTTTGGACAAGCAATAAAGCTTTAAGTCTTGGTCTTGTCCAAAAGTCAAGAATTTCTTTTGAAGATCATTCTAGTAAAGAAAAAGATTCCAAGATGAATCATTGGACTAGAAAGTAAAAGATTCCAAGAGGAATCATTTTTTAAGTACTACTTGATTCCTTGGCAGGAATCTAAAAGTTCTTGAAAGAAAAATCTCCCTAAGTGAGACACTGAAATCTTTCAAGTAAGTTTAATAGCAAGTAGTTCCCAACAATTCCCAAACCAACGATATTGGTACTTAAGTCCAAAGATTGATATAACCTAAAGATGTATCAAAGATTCTTAGCTTTGGAATCTGAGAAGCATCAGTGTATGCTTAGACTTAAGTTCATGGAAAAAATCTCTAAAAATCCCATGGGTAAGCGAAGACGCTTTTGTTAGTTTAAGGGATCTTAATAGAAAAGGCTAAGTCTTTATTCTAGTCGCAAGGTCAACTAGACTTGATCAAGCTTGGCCATGAGATCTTCATTTTCAAAAAATACAAAATATTTGTTCTTATTCTAGAACACTTCAAGCTTAAGTGTCATCGGTCATAAATATTTGATAAATTTATGGAAGAGTGAGACTTTGACTTTGAATTGATTCTTTCAACTAAGGATAGATTGACTAAGTTAAGCACCAAGTTCCTAGTGTAACGTGGAAAATTCAATCTTTTTTATTCAAAGGAATACACAAGAATCACATTCGTAGTAAGGAATCATAAAGATTGAATATAGGCATGAGCTTAGTCTCAAGTGAAGCATTATTTGAGTAAAAAACTCATCAATAGAACCTCAATGGGTCAACACACTAATGCTGGATACGATACTAGTATCTTGTGGTTGGATGATGTTTTAGTTTTGCTCTGAATCTTTTTGAGAACCCAGCTTATTTCTCTTAAAAGATAGAAAAATGCTTCAAAACATTGTTGAAATAGATCATTGATAAGTTAAAATCCTAGGTCATCTAGACTTTGACTCAGAGAAAGCTTATATATCTTTGAAGTTTGAATTTTTTGTATAAGCTTTAGTTCTTTCTTTTCACTTTCCAAATTTTTTGGATCTGACTCAGATATTGGATCTGACTCAGATATGGTATCTGATTCTTTTCACAAAAGTCGAGAGCTAGTCGGTTAGAATCAAGTAACTAAATTAAACATCCCAGATAGATATTATGTACAAGAATCTTTTCAATCTTCAAAAGATAATAAGTCTAATTGGACTTATTTATTTGAGTTTCCTTCAAGCTATAGCATAAATGATTCCCTAGAATCCAGTATACTCTAGAATAGAGAAGTTAGGAATTATTCAATGGATTGACAATTCCCAAGGACCTTTAGCTCAAGTCTTTGAGAAAAGTGTCCTAAGTTGGACAATTTTCATTTTGAATTTGAATTGGTCAAGTTATGGTATGATTGAATTAAAGTAAATGATAAACTTTCTCCTGTAGTTTACATAGGATTTTTAAACTCATTAGGACAAAGCAGTCCTCTAGTCGGGTGAAAAAATCAAGTAACTGTTGGACAAGAGTAAACCATTGAAGAAACATCCAGGTTAGATGTTTGAGAAAACCAAACTTTAAGTGCTCCAAATCAAATTCAAGTGAATAAAGAGTTCTCAAAGTCTTGTGAGGGACAAGAATCCTGCCTTTGTTACTAAGTCCATGCACCAACCATGCCCAAAATGCACTAGTAATTTGAATCCACCCAGTTCATATGTTTGTGCCTAGATCACACATAGAGAAACTATGAATTGGCTAGGGATGTTTTTAGATCCACCCTTATTATTCATTCACTACTTAGTACTTTGACCTGTTTATCAAAATGCAAAGCGAGATAGTGTTTTGAATCATTTGGACAGGGATGCCGCCACAAAGATGAGACATGTTCTTCTGGTTTTAGAACATGACCATGTCCTTCCAATTTCAGAACATGAGGCTCGGGGGTTGCCTATAGTAGCTATGGCTCTATTTTCAAGGACGAAAATATTTTCCAAGGAGGGAATAATGTTATTAAGTAAGTCTATGATCTAAGGATCTGGCCGGTTCAGACGGATCAGAAATCGGACACCATTTGGTCACCCATGTGGATGACCAAAGATCTCAAGTTTAGAATTACTAGGAGGTCATGTGCTCTTGTGAACAAGCGATCCACTTAGCTTAGTGGCCAAGTCTCAAGGATGTGAAGGACGAGGTCTTGGGTTCAATCCCCATGGGGTACATGGGGAGACTATTTTTCTCAAAGACATCTAGAACCTTCTAGAAGCATCCACTTGAGTTAACTCGAGTTAACTGGGACACTTGGCACACATGCAGTTACATGATTGACACATGGATGGTTACTATCCATCTGCCCAAGAAGGCAATCTCTTGGAGAGAGCTATATATAGAGGCAGATGGTTGGGAGGAGAGTCACCTCTCTAGCACGTGGTGGTCGTAATCTTGCATTTGGCCGCCCCACTATCAAAGTACCAAACATCTAAGTCTACTGCAGACATGCACTGCTCATGAGAAGATGGTTCAAAATGGCAAACAATAGTGAACAACCATTCTTCATCCTGCATAAGATTAGCAGTCTTTGCTTTTGGTGTAGAGGCCTCTACAATAACCATTCCGGCCTCTTTCTTCTTTGCCTCTTTAGTAGCTAGTTTGGCAAAGCTCTTAATGACATGATCATTTGCTGACGTAGTTGTGTGTTGTGCTATGCCGAGTTGGTAGACAAGTGGGTTAACCTTGGCCCGGTGGACAAGTCCAAGAGTCGCCAATTTTGGTATAGGCCGTTTTGTTTAAAATAAATAAATAAAGAGTTGAGTTGGGATGAAGTAAGAAAAAAAAAAGAAAAAAAAATGAAATGAAGAATGAAAAAGAAACAAATGGAGAGTTAGACCATAGGAAATAAAAGTAGGAATCAAATAATTCTATTAACTGATGAAAAACTTTTGGTATATGCTGCTATGCAGCATAAGTTACTTAATCCAAGCAAGTTACATGAACAGAAGGACTATGACACTTATGACTTATTCCTATAAATGCTTGTTTAAATGTGGATTTAGAGATATAACATGATATTTATATGACTTATATTTACTTTGTTTTTTTAGGAGATTTGTACTAATCTATTTAATTGCATAAAGATGTATGAATGCATGATAAAATACAACTTTAAAAATTAAAATTTATTTACAAAGAATTTGATATGTTCCACTTGAATCTATAGGTTGGCTCATCAAGACGATGTGCAGGTTTAGTGGGGCCGATGTCGGAAGGATTTTATCCCTCCTAAAATATTATTAAAAAATTAAAGATTAATTGATCAAAATAAGTTTTAATAATTTATGAAATTTTAACTTACATTTGAATTTTGCAGGACATGAAGTTTTGATGATTTGGGTTTCAATGCAAAGATGAAAAGTATTAAGAAGGAGTTTTCAAATGTAGTTGTGGGTATTTGATGAAAAATGAAGGGTTAATTAAGGGTTTAATTATGGTTTGAATGAAAATTAAAGGTTATTCAAGGATCCAATATAGGGTTTGAATATGATTTATAGGGTAAAAGTATAAGTTTAAAGGATAATTAAGGGTTTAGATAAGAATTAATAAGAAATCTAAAAGGTTTTGATAGGGTAGGAGCTTAGTTTATGGGGTAATTAAGGGTTTGGATGAGATTCAAAACTAAAATAAAAGGTTTTGATTGATTAGAAACGGGGTTTAAGGGTAGTCTAAGGTAAACCTATGGTGAAGGGGTTAATTAAGTAGGTTTTGTTCTCTAAAGGAGTTGATGAATAGGGCAAGAAATATTAAATTGAAACCTTAATAAATATTATAAATATAAATGAATATGTTAATTAATTATTTAAATAATATTAAGGTTATTAAAAATATATTTAAACAATTAAATAATTGAAAGGTTGTATTTCATTAATTCAAAAGGATGATAAAAGTGTGAAAATAAAAAAGGTTGTGCTTGAGTGGATGTGGAGTAAATGTGGGCTGCATGAATAAGTCAACTTAGGAAATTGTGGGCTATGGTAGGCTATGGTGGGGTACTCGCATGTATAAAAGGAGGGGAGTCGTATCCAGGAGCTCATGTTATTTTGCAGGTACTTCATTTTACTCTAAGCTTTAGGCCTTGATTGACTATGCACATATTTTCATGCTGTCCTTTCTTGCAGGAGGAGAGAGAATGCCATCTCTCTTACTTTTGAGAGCTCATTGAATGCAAAGCAATTTTTTTTTGTTTTTCCATATTGCACTCGACGTAGAGAGTGGGAGAGTGAAGAGTTTTTTTTGTTTTTCCTTTTCTCTGTTCCTTCTTTCTTCTTTTTTCTTCTTTCTTTTTTTTTCTTTATTTTTTTCCTCCCCCTTTTTCTCTTCTATCTCCCTCTACTGCTGCCGACATGCAGCAGAGCGAGAGAGAGAGAGAGAGAGAGAGAGAGAGAGAGAGAGATTATAAGAAATTTTATATATGTGTTTAGTATGTGTGTGTTTGATGTCTAATGATATGAAGTGTATGTGATGTGTATGTTTAGTGCATGTGATTAGTATGTGTTTATTAAGAATGTCTATGTGTGTGTGTGTGTTTTTAATTAATAGAGTTTCCAATAAGTAACTTATAAAGGTTCATGTTTGAATGCAATGAAAAGATAAAAACTGGATATAGTAGTTAGGTTTATAAATAGATGATTAGGTTGATTATATAAGTAAATGTTGATATGCATACCTAAAATTGTTTTATGTTTTCCAAGATAGCAGAAGAAGGGATTAGAAGTAGCCATGTTTCCTAATCTTTCCCAATGATTTTTCCCCGATCTTATATTCCATTCTTACCTTTCCTAACTCCTTTAATTAGGCTTCATTCTATTCATCCAAATTCTTCATCCTCAATCATTAGGATTCACTTAGCTTTTTATTTTATCCCAACTGATCATATCTATTCATTTACATTTTCCTATCCATTAGCCTATCTTTTGCAACCCATAGTTGTTAGCTTAGACATGATAGAAGGTTATTTATTATGATACTAAGTGTATCTTTAATGCTTCCAATTTAAATATTCATTAGTATGTATGCGTGTAAGATATGAAAGCATATTTGCATGTATACATGTTAGATGTATGCATGTATGCATGTTAGATGTATGCATGTATGCATGTTAGATGTTTACATGTATGCATGTTAGATGAATGCATGTATGCATGTTAGATGAATGCATGTATGCATGTTAGATGAATGCATGTATGCATGTTAGATGAATGCATGTATGCATGTTAGATGTATGCATGTATGCATGTTAGATGTATGCATGTTAGGTGTTTGCATATATGCATGTTAGGTATGTATGCATGTATGCATGTAAGATATGTATACAAGTTAGATATGAATGAAAGTTAGATGTATGTATGTATGCAAGTTAGATATGTATGCATGTTAGTGAATGTATGCCTAAATAGTGCATGTGTAGGCATATGAAGTGTTATGCATGTGTATGCATGTGAAGTTAGTGATGTATGCATATATAGTTAATGAATATGCATACGATGTATGCATGTAAATGTGTATTTATGCATGTATGCATGAATGATTTATGTATGTATGCATAAGTGAATGTATGCATGTGAATGTAAGTTAGGAAGTGTGACGATGCATAAATACATATATGCATGTGTATGCATGTGGAGTTCGTGTATGCATGTGTATGCATGTGGAGTTAGTGTATGCATGAGAAGTCTATTTATGTATGTGAAGTTAGTGTAAGCATGTGAAGCTTATGCATGTGCATATGATAGGTACATGTGTGCATGAGTGAGACATGTATGTTAGAATGTGTGCATAACTAATGAATGTATGTGAGCATAAGTGATGTGTGCATGTGTGCATGAAAGGTGTATGCATGTGCATGTATATTAGAAATGTGCATGTCTATAAGTGATAAATGTATGCATGTGTAAGAGTGCATGAGTGCATGTGCATATATGAAGTAGATAGGTAATAAGAATGAAAGTATGTGCTTACGAGATATATAAGAAATTTAATTAACTTATGCTAGCATAAGTTTAAAATATGTTAAGTTTTGAATATTAAATTTCTAAATGAGTGTTTTTTATTCATGAAAACATACTTATTGGGTCATGTTATTTTGCAGATCATTTGAAGACAAATTTGATGAACAAAAGATTGGACGAAAAATACGAAGTTTGGATTTTGCTCCTTGTTTTTGTTTCTTAGCTTTTGTATAGGACAAATTTTAGTTTCTATTATTTATACAACACAGTTTAAAAAAAATATTAATCCATTTATTTGAATTAATCCTTAGATGTCTAAAAAAGCATCTACAAGTAATACTTCTATTGAACATGATTTACCTTCTTCTTTATTAGAAATACTTTTTCCTATTCCACTAGAGGTTACTGTTTCACAAAATATAGTAAATAATATAATTAATGAAGAGTTAGTTAAGGATTGTGTCATAGAGGAAACTTTGTACTCGCTAGATTATGGTCGTCAATTGTCTATAGCGTTACCTTTGATTTCAATTGGTTTACTCGACCCTGAAAATAGTGAAGTTCTGTTTCCTCCACTCGTAAATAGAAATATTGATTGTTCCCAATTAGATTCAAATGAAACTGAAATTGTTAAAGATAGATTAACTAGCGAAAAGCTGATTCTTCCATCTTATAAAGATGGAGTTAATAGGTATAGAAACGTACTTCCATATGGTCCTTAGTTTAAATATGTGCCCTACCATAGACACCCTCCGTGCGCCGTTAGCGAGATGGTTGACTTGATCCACCAGCCATCACGAATCGCTCCCACATTTGAACCCAACGTGAAATACGGCACGACAGGATAGGTATAATTTCTTTTCCTTTTTGCATATGCAATAGTTTTTTTTAGGATAAGCGGATGTAGCATCTTGTAGTGGTTCATCTTGCAAAGCCAGTACTCAAAAATCTTCTAATTCCCTGGGTGTTGAGGGTTGGGCTTACGCTCTGAGCACCTACACGGGAATAGGCAAGTAGTTCAGCTTCGTCTCGCCAACCCTACCATCAAGAACTTGAAGAGAAAATTACGTTTGCACGCACAGCATTTAGTTTTTTTGTATTATACATTTTTTTTACTCAACAATGTATACTTGAATTTATCAAGTGCACTTTAGCTTCGTCATCAAGCGTTAGGTATATTCACTTAACTTAAAATCTATTTGTTGCTATTTTAGTAAGACTTTAAAAAAATAATCTTTAGGAGAAAGAACTTAAAATATTAGGGATTTTTTTAATGCAATTTTAGAATAGTACGACTTTTAGTTTGAAATTTCAAAAGAACTTTCATTTGAAAGTTACTAACTATTTTATGAGAATTGTTAAAAGGGTTTTTTATTTTAGCAAAACTAGAATCAAATAATTTAATTAACTTTGTGAAAGATAAAAAAACAAGAGTACAAGAGAAAATTAAAGATCTTGTTAAAAAACTTAAGTCTAATTCAAATATACAAAATAAAATGGATGAATTGTTTCGAAATATGATGTCTGAAACTCAAGGGCAGAAAGTAGTAGAGGCAATGCTTAAGGAAAAAGGGAAGTTCACTGGGGTAAATACGACTAATTATCTAGATACATTTGAAGATATAGCAAAATTGCATGGTTTGCCTATATCTAAGTGGGTAACTTATATAGGGACGCTTGCTATAGGGTCAGTTGTAAGTGTAACTGAACCTCATAGTGAGCTTGAATGGGATGACTTTAGGAAAAAAAGCATAAGGAGTTCCACCTTGAAGATTATAGTCAACATAGTAGAGAAGGGTTCATGAAATGGTTTAGCACTCCTAAGACTCAGATTTCCCTTACACAATTGCATGGTGAGTTTATGAAAAGGTTTTCACAGTTGCCAGAACAGGATAGGACTGCGCTCACACCTGACATAGTCCTATATTTTCTAAAGGTATTACCTTTTGATACTAGAAGTGAAGTTGAAAGGAGGCTTGAGGAACTTGGAAAAAGATATGGCCTTACGGATGACTAGGGAGCATTAAAACAAGTAGTAGAGGCAGTAGCCCAAATGAAACAAAGACAAACATTACTTTATGATATCAATCTAAGTTTCCCACCAGTATGTCCAACTACTCCAATTCCTAAAGTTAGTATTAATCCTAGTACCACTGAACAAGCCTCTACATAAAAAATTCCTAGTGAACTATAATTTGAAATATTATTTAGTAAAGGATAATTTTAGGACCCCAATTTACTAATGCCCCTCAAATAAATCCAATGCCTGTAGCATCTTTTATGACTCAACCAATAGCTCAAAGTAATGAACGGAGGGGTGCACCCACCCGACAATGTGTTTGGTGCGACTCTACAGAACACATTTCCTACACTTGTGAAGCTTTTAATGAAGCAAAGGAAAGGAAGCTAGTAATAAATATAGATAAAAAATTATGTGATTATCGCATCCACCTTCCATTAGCTTTAAATCGGGGAAAAGGGGGTATGGAAAAATTATATGAAAATTTATCTGAAGCTCAAAAAAGCTCTTCCGTGGTTAGGTTAGAATGTGACGATAGCGATTCAGAAGATGAAAAATCTAATGAAACTAAAAATTATTCAATTGAAGCACTAATAAAAGTCAGGGACGATATAATGCATAAAACAAGATGGGACTCACCCGTTGATCATTTCTTGATCTTTTCACATATAGAAAATGTGGAAGATAAGAGAAAACGGGATGAAACTCAGGATATAGATGAAACCAATCGAAGGGTAACTAGAAAACAGTTAAGGGAAGAACCTAAAGATGTTCAGTTTAAGGAAAACAAAAATTTGGACTCAAATGAACAAAAAAGAAGAGAACTAAGGGAGGGGAAACAACCTGAAGTATCAAACAAACTTTTAGATTCAAAGCCTAGTGAACAAATAGAACAAAGTGAGGAGAAAACAAAGAAACCTAAACGAATCCCTAAAGCCATTTTCACCTCAGAATTAGAACAGAAAAATGATGCAAAAGAAATACTTTACGACATACTTTTGAAAAGTCAAGTGACTATGTCACTTGAACAAGTATTTTCTATAGCAAAACTTGAATTTAAGGACAATCTTATAAAAATGATTAAGAGAAAAAGATTCCCACTTAATACTGATATTCAAATGCAAGAAAATGTAGATGTGTCCCATATATCAAAAGATCTTCTTTCTTCTGACTCTGATGATGAGGAAGAAAGTGAAGGTTATGTCAATAAAAATTTTCTAGGTCCGATTCTTCTAGGTAATATAAATGAACAATCTGAAGTAATTATAAAAAGAGTTTTTGGGCTAGAGGAATGCACTTTTGGGAGCTTGTGCAAACATCCCAATTTTAATAGGAGGAATAACTGAAACATTTCATTTATTTATTCAAGATAATTGCTCTTACGAAATCATTTTAGGACAACGGTTTATTTGTGAAACACGAATGGAAATGAAAGTAATGGAAGACTGCTCTGCATATGCTAGCATAAGGTCAAAAGATGATTTGCAATCATTACAAGTTATGACTGTAAATCCAAACCATACTAGAAATCAAGAACAAATTAGAAAAACACCAATCCGATCACAAGAGAAGTTGAGTGAGAGTCATCTACCTCTTTGTGAATTTGGGACTTATTTTGATCAAAATTTTTACTAGACACCATTGTTGAGCGAGACAACAATGGTAACTGGTGTGAAATCTCGCAAAAATGTGTACATAAATTGGAAAGTTTTTCCGTATCTTTTACATCCTCAAAAATACATTTTTTAAATAGTAATGATATTCCTAGGAAGATAATGAAAAAACATGAAAAATATTTTCAAAGTAAAGGTTATATGTCTACAAATGAACATATTGAAAATATAATTAAAACATCTTTTTCTTCTTCTTTACTTGATGAAATTAATCAAAATTTACATGATGAAAAATTAATGCAAATTAAACTTTTGAACTCGTTAAATGAATACGAACTAATTTTGAATTTTGTTTCTGATTCTCTCAATGAAGCTAAAATTAATACGAAATATAAAACAGTTGATAAAAAAGTTAAACATGTAGCCTAGGCTTTACCTGAAGGGAGTGACCAGAAAATAAAGCAAGTAGCCAATGATCCCATTTTATGTGATATTTCAAAAATAGGACATAATTTTACTAATGAAACCATTAAATTAATAAAAATAGGAAACAAAGACTCTTTTTTACTGCCTACTGAATGTGAAATGTTTCGTGAAATGATAAGAAAGCATGGAAAAGCTTTCTCTCTTTATCCTCATGAAATAGGATGTGTTGACCCTAGAATGGTATCTCCAATGATTATATTTATTGTAGCCCATATTCCTTGGAATCTTCATCCTATACCAGTTCCAAAGGCTCATTTACCTGAGCTAATGGAAGTGCTTAAGGAGAAGATGCATATGAAAATTCTAGAACCTTCCTCCGCACCTTATTCTAATAGATGGTTTACCATTCCTAAAAAGAATGGGAAGCTTAGATTTATCCAAGATTTACAAACCGTAAATAAAGTCACAATTAGAAATGTAGGAACTGGCCCTATTATAGGTGAATTTGCCGAAGCTTTTGCTGGGCATTCTATCTATTCTATGGGCGATTAAATTCTGCTTATGATCAATTCCAGCTTGCTACTGAGAGTAGATATATAACTACAATGAAGACTCCTTTAGGTTTAGTCCGAATGTGTACTCTACCTCAAGAAGCTACAAATTCGGTAGCACATATGATGAATGCAATGAATTGTTGGATGTGATGGCTGGATGCAATCAGAAGATCAAGTTGGTGCTGCTAGACCTGCTTCACACCTGCCCTCTTTTCTCTTCAGATATGGTTAGGAGACTCCTTGAGCTTCCAAATGACATCAAGAAACTATATAGGTGCTTTACAAAGTGATTGAGTAATGATCAAATCAAAACAGATGATTTTGAACCTTCACAACTCCAAAAAACTTTCTATTCTTGTATTGACACCTGCTCAGTCCTAAGCTTAGTGTGTCCAGCACACTTACAATTGGTCTAATTCCTTCTGGGAGTACTAAATTAACTTACCAAGCTACCATTAGCAAGTTAAATCACTCCAATTAACAAACTATACATTGAGCATGATCTTTAGCAAAATCAGAGACACCCCCGATTTTTTAGGAACAACACAGAAAAATACCAGTGACTGTCTCGACTGAGTTTTCTCCCAATTGGCTGAATGGAATGACTTGAAGCTTTGTAGTGTTGTAGAATGCTTTGAGCTGGTTCCAATGAGCTTTGAATCATCCAATTTGGTTCAGTAGATCTTGAGATATGCCCTGTTGAAGTTGACTGACTTGAAGATGTTCACTCAGAGAAAAAACAGAGACTAAATGTATATGTATTGATTCACACTAATGATTGTACATTCCCATTGGCATGTAAAGTGATGTCCAATGGTACTCAGAGGTGTAGGCTAAGTAGTAGCTCTCACACACTCAATGATTTGCTTGGATTAGCCTCGGGAAGTGAGGATCTTACCCGCGACTTTTGACTTGTGACTTATATAGAGATGGAGTATAATTTTGAATTTCAAATCCATGTCAATCTCCTAGAATCTTGTACCTAAAAGTGAATGAGATATTCTCTCAATCATCCATCTACTTTTCCACGACTTCCTCAAGTAGGTGAGTTTACAAAAGTGATTAAAGTCATATAGACTTTTACATGAGATAAAAGGTAAGAATCAATAGGACTAGGTTCCTATGGTTATTGATTCTTGTGAATATATCCTCCAAGGGGTCCAATCTTTTAACCTTCCAAGGTTCCAATTGTTCAAGCCTTATGTTGAGTCTTCAAGGCACAAATCAAAGCCAAGTGTGAAGGCTTGTTTGCACCAACAGCTCCCCCTCAAGCCAAACACTTGCTTGAGTCTTCATCTTTTAGTCTTCAATGATATCCTGTAATCCAATCATGGATTTAAACCTGCATAGCTTGCTCCCATCCAGAGCTTTTGTAAGCAAATCTGCACATTGTATATTAGTAGACACATATGATAATTGGATTTCCTTACTAAGTAATTTCTCCCTCACATAGTGGTAATGAACCTCTATGTGTTTTGTCCTAGCATGATAAACTGGATTAGCTGCTAAGTGAAGTGAACTTGTGTTATCACCAAATATGATAGGTGGCCTTGTGTATAGGCCCAATTCTGAATATAGTAGCTTCAACCATATTGCTTCTTGAGTGGCATTGGCTAGCCCTCTGTACTCTGCCTCAGTAGATGATAGGGCTACTGTGGGTTGTTTCTTGGATGACCAAGAAATTGGTTTATCACCTGCAAAGCATATGTAACCAGATGTACTCCTCCTGTCATCCTTGCAACCTGCCCAATCTGCATCTGAGTATACCTTAATGTCAATGTCTGATGAATATGGAAAGTACAAACCATGATTTTGTGTTCCCTTTAGGTACTTTACTATCTTCTTGGCTGCCTCCAAATGTGGTACTCTTGGCTTATGCATAAATTGGCTAAGTACACTAACACCATATGATATGTCAATCCTGGTTAAGGTAGCATAATTAAGACTACCTACCAAACTTTGGTAACCTGTAATATCCTTGAGTTCTTCTCCTTCATGTGCACTGAGTTTGTGATTGACCTCCATAGGAATGTTTGAGACTTTAGCTTCCTGCAAATTAAATTTCTTGACCATGTCCTGAATGTACTTCTTCTGAGTAATGAATATACCTGAATTTGTGTATACCAATTCAAGTCCTAGAAAGTACTTCAATAATCCAAGATCATTGATCTTGAATTCCTTCATCATTTGACTTTTGATGTGTCTAATTCCTTGAACATCATTTCCTGTAATAATGATGTCATCAACATAGACACACAAGTATATTACCTCTGAATTGTTCTTCTTTATAAACAATGAAGTATCTGCTTTACTCATCACAAATCCTTGATCCAAGAGATAGGTTGTCAATCTGTAATTCCATGCTCTAGGTGCCTGCTTCAATCCATACAGAGCCTTCTTCAATTTACAAACATGATTTACCTTATTGGGATCCTCATAGCCAGGTGGTTGTGACATGTAGACCTCTTCAGATATCCATCCATTCAAGAATGCATTCTTCACATCCAATTGGTACATGTTCCAATTCTTGGATGCAGCTACACTCACCATAATTCTGATAGTTGGCATCTTGGCCACAGGAGAAAATGTCTCCTCATAATCAATGCCTTGTGTTTGTGCAAAACCCTTGGCTACCAACCTAGCTTTATACTTGTTTATTGTACCATCTGAGTTCCTCTTGAGTTTGTAGATCCATCTGGATCTTATAACTTTCATGGAGTCCTTCTTGGGTACCAAGTCCCAAGTATCACTCTCCTTGAGAGCCTCCATTTCTTCATCCATTGCTTCCTTCCATTCTGGTTTAGTAATTGCTTCTTCATATGTACCTGGTTCTTCATTCAAGATATCCTTTGCAAGATATACAGAGTGCTTGGTTACAAGTGAAGTATCATACCCATACCTAATTGGTTTCTTCTTTTCTCTTTGAGATCTCCTCATAGCTTGAGTTGAGGATTCTGGATTGTCTTCAAGTTGCTTCATCTTCATCTTCCCTTTGGATTTCCAAGCCTTGAACTCTTCAATGTTGATGGTGTCTTCTTCATCTGAGCTTGTGTCCTCCTTCTGAGTTGGTTCTTGCCTGACAAGCTTTGGAAAGTCTTCTTCCATATCATAAGGTAGGTTAACTTTCCTGCACTCATTTTCATACCATGAATCATTTTCATCAAAGATGACATCTCTGCTTACCTTGAAGCCTTTGTTTGAGGGGTTATAGAACCTGTATCCTTTCTGATTCAAATCATAACCAATAAAGATACACTTTTCAGCCTTAGGGTCTAGCTTTCCCCTTACCTGTGAGGGAATATGCACATATGCAACACACCCAAAGATCTTGCAATGATCCAGAGATGGTCTCTTACCATGCCAAGCCTCATAGGGTGTCATTCCATCAAGTGTCTTTGATGGCAACCTGTTAATTAAATATGTGGCAGTAGATACACTTTCTGCCCAAAGATAATTTGGTAGTTTTTTCTCATTAAGCATAGACCTAGCTGTCTCCACAATGAGTCTATTCCTTCTTTCAGCTACCCCATTTTGTTCAGGTGAGTACCTTGTGGTAATCTCCCTCTTGATGCCTCTTTCCTGCAAGAATTCTTCAAAATCATTGGAGAAGTATTCTCCACCACCATCAGACCTTAACCTCTTCAAATGTCTACCTGTTTGATTCTCAACTAATGCAAGATACCTTTTGAAACAATTAAATACTTCATCTTTATGTTTCATGAAGTACAAGACAGTCCATCTGCTATAATCATCTATAAAGGACACATAGTACCTTGATCCAGATATGGATGGCTCCTTGCTTGGTCCCCAAACATCTGTATGCACCAATTCCAAGTAATCTTCATGCATAAATCCTTTCTTGGTGTATGGCAATCTGTGTGACTTACCAAACTGACAAGCCCCACACTTGTATATCATGTGTTGCTTGGATACATTAGGTATCCCAAGCACACATTGATCTCTACTCATTTGCTTTATGGTCCTCTCTCCAATGTGACCCAATCTCTTGTGACACATCTCCAATTCTGATAGGGTTTGGTCCTTATAGTTGTACAAGGCAATATTCTTAGTATCTTCAAGTTCAAAGGTAAACAATCTACCTGACTTCTCTCCCTTGGCTATCCTTCTGAATCCATGTCTTGGATCCTCCACATATGCACCATGTTGAGTGAACCTGACCTGTAGACCTTTTTCAACAATCTGACCTACACTCATCAGATTCTTGGTGATTGTTGGAACATACAATACTCTGCTTAGTAAATTCTGATTACCATCACTTGTTTTGACATTGCCTACTTTAACCACTGAGTGTTTAGTGTCATCACCTGTCTGCACTTGGTGCTTGCCTTTAGGTTCTTCCAAATCAGAGAGTAAGGCAACATTCCCAGCTACATGGTTAGAGCAACCTAAATCAATATAGAACAAATGATCATCATTGATACCTGATTTAGATGTCATGTTCATAATCAACAAGGAATCATCTTGATCCTCTGCATAATTGTTGTAATCCTTCCTGTTTCTATATCCACCTTGATAATTGCCATTGTGATTGTAGCTATTGTTGTTGTAATTATTGTTGTAGCCATGGTAGCTTTGAGATTGATTGAATCTGCCTCTGCCTTGGGAATATCCTCCTCTTTGGTGACCTCTTCCTCTTTGGTTCTTGTAGTTCTTGTAGCATTCATCTGTAGTATGGTTAGACAAGCCACAGATATTGCATGGAGATTGGTTATAGGGTCTCCCCCTACCTAACTTACCTCCTCTGCCCCTACCTCTAGATGATCTACCTCTCCCTGCATAGTTTGCTTGGGAGGTGGATCCTTCTTCATCAACCTTCTTGCTTTTACCCTTGTCTTTAGACTTCTTATCAGTATATAGGGCAGAGGGATTGTTACCTTTTGATTGCTCTCCATTCTTTGTGATCTTAGCTTCATGTGTGAATAGTTGTCCAATCAGAGTTGTTAGATCAGGTGCTTGGATGTCCATGTACAAGTCCATTGCAGTGGTAAAGCTCTCCCACTTGTCATCTGCCTTTAGTCCATTGATCACTTGTCTGACTATTTGCTCTTCTTCAATCTCTTCTCCAACACTTGCAAGTTGATCTGCAATGTCTTTGACTTTGGTGACAAAATCTGAAACACATTGTTTTGATTGCTTCCTAAGAGTTGTAAACTCAATCCATAGCTGATTCTTTCTGGCCCTTGTGCTTGATGAAAAATATGTTGACAAGGTTTCCCAAGTCTCTTGGGAAGTCTTACAGTTCCTTATATGAGGTAGAAGGAAATCAGAGATAGAGTTTAGAAGATATGACCTTGCCAAAGCATCTTTAGCACACCATTGGTTGAGTCTCTCATGTTCATCCTTTGTAGGTAGGCCTCTGGTTTTGAATGAGGGCAACTCCTCATCTCCTGATATGTATCCATACAAGCTTCTCCCTTGTAGATAGGTCTTCATTCTCAATGACCATGCCTGGTAATTATTTCTATCCAATTTTTCAATGAAGGAAGGGAAACCATCACCCATGATTACCTTATTTGCTCTGATACCACTGTTGGATGTGATGGCTGGATGCAATCAGAAGATCAAGTTGGTGCTGCTAGACCTGCTTCACACCTGCCCTCTTTTCTCTTCAGATATGGTTAGGAGACTCCTTGAGCTTCCAAATGACATCAAGAAACTATATAGGTGCTTTACAAAGTGATTGAGTAATGATCAAATCAAAACAGATGATTTTGAACCTTCACAACTCCAAAAAACTTTCTATTCTTGTATTGACACCTGCTCAGTCCTAAGCTTAGTGTGTCCAGCACACTTACAATTGGTCTAATTCCTTCTGGGAGTACTAAATTAACTTAACAAGCTACCATTAGCAAGTTAAATCACTCCAATTAACAAACTATACACTGAGCATGATCTTTAGCAAAATCAGAGACACCCCCGATTTTTTAGGAACAACACAGAAAAATACCAGTGACTGTCTCGACTGAGTTTTCTCCCAATTGGCTGAATGGAATGACTTGAAACTTTGTAGTGTTGTAGAATGCTTTGAGCTGGTTCCAATGAGCTTTGAATCATCCAATTTGGTTCAGTAGATCTTGAGATATGCCCTGTTGAAGTTGACTGACTTGAAGATGTTCACTCAGAGAAAAAACAGAGACTAAATGTATATGTATTGTTTAACACTAATGATTGTACATTCCCATTGGCATGTAAAGTGATGTCCAATGGTACTCAGAGGTGTAGGCTAAGTAGTAGCTCTCACACACTCAATGATTTGCTTGGATTAGCCTCGGGAAGTGAGGATCTTACCCGCGACTTTTGACTTGTGACTTATATAGAGATTGAGTATAATTTTGAATTTCAAATCCATGTCAATCTCCTAGAATCTTGTACCTAAAAGTGAATGAGATATTCTCTCAATCATCCATCTACTTTTCCACGACTTCCTCAAGTAGGTGAGTTTACAAAAGTGATTAAAGTCATATAGACTTTTACATGAGATAAAAGGTAAGAATCAATAGGACTAGGTTCCTATGGTTATTGATTCTTGTGAATATATCCTCCAAGGGGTCCAATCTTTTAACCTTCCAAGGTTCCAATTGTTCAAGCCTTATGTTGAGTCTTCAAGGCACAAATCAAAGCCAAGTGTGAAGGCTTGTTTGCACCAACATGAATATGGTTCTTCATGATTTTATTCCTAATGTGACTATTCCATTTATAGATGATATTCCGATTAAAGGCTGTGAAAAAAAGGAAAAAGATGAAACATTAGATTTTTTAGGATGTAGGAAGTTTGTATCTAATCATATTTCAGATTGTGAGAAAATGCTTAAAAGATTTGAAGAAGTAGGATTAACATTTTCCATAGAAAAATCAGTATTTGGTGTTAATGAAGTTCTTATTCTAGGACATTTATGTGGATACTATGGACGTAGGCCATATCCACCAAAAGTGGATGCTATAAATAAAATATATGAAACTTGTAGGAACATTAGTGAGCAAAAGATTAAATATGTGAGAGATGTTGCATTGAATGGATCTCAAAGCTCCAAGGTGTTGAAGCATGTGTTGCATGTGCCAACCATCACAAAAGAAATTGGTTTGAGTAAGTCAAATGGTTGAAAGAGGTTATGAGGTGAGGTTCGATGATCAAGGATGTTTTGTTGAAAACCCCATGTAGAACTAAAATCTCATAGCAAAAGGAAAGAAGCAAGGAAGACTCTTCACCATGGAGGTAAAGCCATCAACCCCTCACACTGTCTACTTGTCAATTGGAAATAAACAGATTGCAGAAATTGACTTATGGCATAAAAGAATTGGACACAAAAACTTACAAAGGATGAAGGACATGCAAAGGAAGGGCTTGGTGAGTGGTCTACCTAATCTTACATCTCAGAATATGCAACATTTGGTTCCATGCTTGTCAATTAGGGAAACAAAGTAGATTGTCATTCAAGAAGGGAACACATGTGAGCAATGAAGTATTGAATCTCATAAACACAGATGTATGGGGACCTACAAGGGATCCATCCATTGGAGGTAATAGATACTTTGTTACATTTATAGATGATCATTCAAGATTTGTTTTGATGTACTGCAAGAAGTCAAAGTCAGAGGTGTTTTACCACTTCAAGAGGTTCAAAAACCTAGTGGAGAAGGAAACAGGGAAGTATATAAAGACTCTCACATCCGATGGAGGGGGAGAGTATTTTTCAAATGAATTTTCAACTTTTTTACATGAACATGGTATCAAAGGCAATTCACTTGTAGGTATACACCTCAACAAAATGGGGTGGCAGAGAGGAAGATTAGATACATAGCAGAAGTGGCTAGAGCTTTGTTTAATGAAATGAATCTTCCTAACTCTTATTGGGCTGATGCAACAAATACAGCCATATACATTATGAATAGGTATCTAACCTCAGGAGTACATGGAGTTACACCTTACAAAGCTTGGTGTGGTAAGAAACCCAACCTTTCACATCTCAAAGTATTTGGTTGTGTGTGTTATGTTCACATACCTCAAGAATTGAGACACAAGTTAGACCCGAAGGCAAATAGGTGTATATTTCTTGGATATTCGTCAAAGCAAAAGGGTTTTAGATGTTATAATCCTTGCACCAAAGAGCTTAAGGTGTCTATGGATGTAATATTTGATGAGTTGCTACCTTGTTATGGTAGCAAACATGTGCTACATGTTGATGATGCATATGAATCCGGGAAGAAGTTCAAAGAGCAACAACAAAGCATGGAGATAAGTGCTCCAACCACTTCAAGCACACCATCAAAGGAGAGTACTAAATCATTTTGACATGGAAGGACAAGGAATGAAGCTCATTCAAGTGAAAGAAGTAGCAAAGGAAAGGAAAAGGCAAATGACGAAGACCATTGATGGGTAGACATGGAATCTACAAGTGACGAAGATATGGAAAAATTAAAAACTCCAGGATTTAAAGCACCTAAACCAAGGAGGAGGAGATCCCTACCACCTAATGGTGAGGTAAGGTCATCCATTAGGGTTAAATACCCTGTTCAAAGGTTAACTTATGATTCATTCATTGCAAGACACTATGCCTACATGAGTCAAGTTATAGCTTATGAAGAGCCTAATTTTTTTGAAGAAGCAAATAAGCATAGGGAATGGATTGAAGACATGGAGGAGGAAGTCAACGCACTTGAAGAAAATGATACTTGTTCATTGGTGCCAAGAAAAAAGGACATGACAGTCATTGGCAACAAATGGGTGTACAAGGTAAAAAGGTATGCAGATGCGAGCATCTCTAGGTATAAAGCAAGGCTGGTTGCCAAAGGTTTTCCTCAAACCTATGGCATAGACTTTGAGGAAACATTTAACCTAGTAGTTAAGATTCCAACCATCAGAAGTTTGATTGAGATGTCCACCATCAGAACTTTGATTGCAATTTTAGCCTCATAAGGTTGGAAGATGTACTAGTTGGATGTGAAGAATGCGTTCCTAAATGGAGAGCTTGAAGAGGTAGTCTTCATGGAGCAGCCCTAAGGCTTTGAGGATGAGAGGTTTCCACATCATGTATGTAGGATAAAGAAGGCTCTTTATGGAATCAAGCAATCCCCAAGATCTTGGAACCAAAGACTTGTGGACTACTTGGTAAAATGTGGATACAATCAGACTCATGCAGACCCATCACTCTTTGTGAAGAAGGAAGGTAGCAAAACTGTTTTCATATGTACAGATGTTGATGATTTGATCATTACAGGGGGCACCATCTATAGATTTTGCTAGAGGAATCCTTTGGACATGTTGTACGAGGCTGCAAAATTTGTTAATCAACTAGTGATTCCTGAGCACATGCAACATGGCTGAATTGGTAGAGGACCGGGCTCGTCAGCACTGGTGACGAGCTCCATTCTTGCAGTTGATATGCTTTTGCACTTAAGTGCACTATAGACAAAGCAATGTAGACAAAGTGTCTAATTAAATTGCTTCTAATTTGTACTCATGCCATGAGTGATAGCCTAGTAGATAAGGCTTGTGACCCTTCTCACAAGGTGGGCGGTTCAATTCTGGCAAATCGCAGTTGCGCTCCAACTCGGAATCACTATGAACTTTTTGCTATCGGAACAAACTTCCTCAGCCAACTTCATGTGAGCAAAACAACCGTAATCTCAATGAAACAAAAAAGCTCTCGCATGGCAAAGAGAGAGAGAGAGAAAATGATCAATCTGAGGAATATGAAGATGATGATATGATAAGCAACATATATCCATTAAATCTTGAGGAAGATGATAGTCCCTCATAAGGTCTCCATGAAAGCTCTAGCTCTGATACCAATGCAAGATTATGAACACCACGTGCTAGAGAGATGACTCTCCTCCCAACCATCTGCCTCTATATATAGATCTCTCCAGGGGACTGCCTTCTTGGGCAAGTGGATACTAACCATCCATGTGTCAATCATGTAACTACATGTGCACCAAGTGTCCTAGTTAACCCAAGATAACTCAAGTGGATGCTTCTAGAAGGTTCTAGATCTCTTTGGGCAAAATACTCTTCCCATTTACCCCATGGGGATTGAACCCAAGACCTCCTCCTCCACATCCTTGAGACTTAGCCACTAAACTAAGTGGATCACTTGTTCACAAGATCACATGACCTCCTAGTAAGTCTAAACTTGAGATCTTTGGCCATCCACATGGGTGACCAAACGGTGTCCGATTTCAGATCCGTCTGAACCGATCGGATCCTTAAATCATAGACTTACTTTATTAAACCATATTACCTCGCAGCATAGTTTCTTCTCCTCACTCCAGCATGCCCTACAGGGAATACTGTTACATGCGCCAACAACTCCTCTTATCGTGTTATGGGAGTTGGAAAGATCATTCTCACTACTACTGATGGTAATTCTTTTACATTGTCACATGCTCTATTTATGCGTGGGATCAAGAAGAATCTATTATCAATTTTGACCTTAGACAAGATTGGTTTGGTTGTGAAATTTGTTGATGACAAATGTACAGTTCATGATCTGTCAAATGGCGATGTGATTATTGCTTCTAGCATTTTATCTCGTGGGCTGTATAAGCTCATAGATTATGAAAATTCTATGAATGATTCAGCATGTGTAGTGCATGATTCTCAGACTATGGGAGATGCAAAGCTTTGGCATGCATGCTTTGGTCATCTGAATTTTGCTAGTTTGCTACGACTGTAAAAATCTGAAATGGTGTCCTCTTTGCCAAACTTGAGGCACCCAGAAAACATGTTTGTGAAGGCTATATTTTGGGCAAAATGCAGCATTCCTCCTTTCCAAACGATGGTTGAGTTGAGGCTACTCAAAAATTATAGTTTGTACATAGTGATGATTGTGGTCCTATGCAGACAACTTCTTTTGGAAACTATCTGTACTTCGTGACTTTCATTGATGCTTTTCCAGGCATGCATGGGTATATCCGCTCAAAGCAAAGTCGGAAGTGTTTATGTGCTTCAAATAGTTTTTGGTTTTGGCTCAAAATCTATCAGCATGAAAATAGGCATCCTTCATTCTAATTGAGGAGGGGGATATATGTCTTCTGAATTTAATGCATTTCTGGCTGAATGTGGGATAAAACATCAATGTACAATCTTGTATACACCTTAACAGAATGGAGTTGCTGAAAGGAAGAACAAGTCACTCATGGAGATGGCGAGGTGTATGGTCAAGACTCAGGCTTCACCACATAGTTTTTGGCTTGAGGCTCTCATGTATGCAACATATGTACTTAATAGGTGTCCCAGTAAAGCACCGCAGTCTATCACTCCATATAAGGCTTGGCACCGTTGCAAGCGATCTCTTGCTCATTTGCATGTTTTTGGTTGTCCGGCATATGCATTAGTGCTTGAACAACATCGCACAAAATTGGATTATAAAGCAGTAAAATGTATTTTTGTTGGGTACAATACTGAAAGCAAAGGCTATCGTCTATATCATCCATAGACTAAACACACATTTTGGTTAGCCGTGATGTTGTTTTTGTGGAAGATGCTATTCAACCTTTACTTTTATGTACAAAGGAGACATCTGTTAGCTCCAAAGACATGTATGATACTTTGTTGCCTCTTTCTACAGGTGGATAATCTAGTGCTGGTCCTAATGACACAACTTCTCAACCATTGCAGGTTTCATGTGATGAAGCGTTTCATTCCATTTCTGATGCAGATTTGCATGCTTCACTTGTTGATGAGAGAGCTGATATTGAGCATGCAAAAACTATGCCAAAATGGCTAGTGTAGACTTTGTGAGACAAAAAAATAGATGCATCTCTGTCATACCATACTCGTTCAGGCTCTCATAGTGCCTCTTTTGCATTAGACTGGTATGTTATGGCTGCATCTAGTCTCTGTGATGAGACTGAACCTATTTCATTTGATGAAGCACAAAATGATGAACATTGGATGGCTGCAATGCGATCTGAATATGATGCTATCATGAAAAATGGTACCTGGCCTTTATGTGACTTGCCTCTTGGCAAGAAGGCCATTGTCACTAAATGGGTATAGAAGTTGAAGCATAAACCTGATGGAACAATTGACAGCTATAAGGCTAGGCTTGTTGCAAAGGGTTATGTGCAAGAAAGTGGCATTAAGTTTGATGAAACCTTTGCACCTACATGCCGAATGACTACTATTCATAGCATGTGTGCACTTGCAGCTCATCGTGATTGGAATGTACATCAATTGGACATTAAAACAACATTTCTGAATGGTGATTTGCATGAAGAGTGTATGTTTTTTAGCCCCATGGCTTTGTGCAAAAAGGGCATGAAAACCAGGTCTGCAAGTTAAAGAAGGTATTATATGGTTTAAAGCAAGCACCACATGCTTGGTATGAAAAGATACATACCTATCTGATTGCACATGGTTTTGAGAAGAGTCCAACTGAAAGCACCTTATATGTTATGCGTGCCAATGATGTGCTTCTGATCATTGTTGTGTATGTTGATGACATGTTGCACAGTGGTCCTCATAAGAAGCCTTGCTGATTTCAAGGCTGATTTGCATGCCTCATTTGAGATGTCTAATTTGGGGCATTTGCATTAGTATTTGGGCATTCAATTTATGCACATTGATGGTGGAATGGCTTTGTGTCAAACGAAATATATTTACACATTATTGCAATGTTTTGGCCTTGAAGACTGTAAACATATTGCCACTCCTATGGATACATGTTTACGATTGAGTCTTCATGATATTGGAGATGCATTTGATGTTGTTCTCTATTAGCAGGCGGTTGGATGCTTGATTTACTTATGCATTAGTCGGCCAGATATTCAGTTTTTGGTCTCACAAATCAGTAGGTTTATGCATTGCCCAGGTATCAAGCATTGGCAGGCAGTTAAGCACATCTTTCATTACTTGAGTGGTTCTCGGCTCCTTGGATTGTTTTATCCCAAGGGGGGATCACTACTCCCACATTTTCATGCTTCTTTCTGACAGTGATTGGGCTATTTTCTATGACACTCGTATGTCCAGTAGTGGTTTTTGGTTCATGCTTGGTAGTTCAAGCATATCTTGACTAAGCAAGAAGCACCCTACTGTGGCCACTTCGAGTTGTGCGGCTGAGTATAGGGAAGCTTTCATAGTGATTGTTGAGTGTGTGTGGTGCAAATGCCTTATGGATGATTTGGGTGTTGGTCAGTCATCTGCCACCACCATCTTCACTCACAGTCAAAGCACATTGGCAGTTGTGAGGAACCATGTGTTCTATGCTCGCACTAAGCTCATTGAGGTGCATTAGCATTATGTTAGGGAGAGGTTCTGTGCTAGAGAGATCAGCTTGGCATATGTGCCCATGCAAGAGAACATTGCAGACCTTTTCACAAAGGCTCTACCTAGGGAGAAGTTTGAAGCTTTCTGCAAAGCTTTGGGCTTACTTCCTTTTGTGGATTGATTCCACATAGCTTGGCACTTCCTTATACATAAGTGCCAACTCCTTGTTCACCGGATCACTCCCAGGGCGGATTTGTTGATATATTTAGGTAGTCATGTGTGTGAACACACCAGGATAATCGGGGTACTTTTTTCCCTCTTTAGGAGGTCTTTTTCCCTTGGCTTGTATGTACGCCTATAGCCCTAATGGGTTACTTATCTTTGTACATTCTAGTGGTAATACATTCAGTATTGTGTGTTGTGCTTCAAGCTTCTTCTTCTTCCTTGTGGTGTTCATGTGCTTTTGTAGAGGTCTTACTCCAACATGATGCAAATCCCCCAAATCCGACATCTCAAAATGGGCATGCAAATCAACCTTAAAATCAGCAATGTGCTTATCATTAGGACTAGTGACCAAGATTTCATCAACATAGACAATAATGATTGGAAACACATCATTCGCACGCTTAACATATAAAGTTCTCTCAGTTGGACTATTTTCAAAACCGTGTGCAATCAAGTAGGCATGTATCTTTTCTTACTAAGCACGTGGTGCTTGCGTCAAACCTTAAAATGCCTTTTTCAATCTACATACTTTGTTTTCATGCCCTTTGTGCACAAAACCACATGGCTAAAATACATACACTTCTTCATGTGAGTCACCATTTACATGCTCATTCTCATAACAAAGACTAGAGGTAGCCATTGCATAGCAATTTGATGCAAAAGAGGCACTATGAGAGCCTGAATGAGTGTGATATGACAGAGGTGCATCTAATTTGCTATCTTGCAAAGTTTGCACGAGCCATTTAGGCAAATATTTTGCCTCCTCTATATTATCCTTCTCATCAACAAGTGCATCATGTAAATTCACATGTGAAATAGAATGATCTATATCATCATGTGGAACCTATAAAGCTTGAGAAATTGCCTCATTTGGACCCACTACAACATATCAAGGATATACCGAGGCTTCTACCAAGGAAAATGAATGGGCATGATTTTGCCTCAACATCAGTGTAAGGGTTGGTATAGGCGTCAATAGCAAACTGTCGGTATAGGCATTGATATGAGCACTGCTATGAGCATCGATATAAGCATCGGTATTACTGATGCTTATATGGATGCTCATACCGGTGCCTTCTAGGCATACTGTTGTGCATATTGGCGACCAGTTGGGAGTACCGATGGGCAAACTTATGACCATATGTGCAAAATTTTTTTTGGGCACAGTGTGTTGTCTCTTGCTAAAGCAGCATTACCATGATGTTGTGTAGCAAAAGACAATACATACTGCCCAAACAAATCCGAGTACATGTGATGTGTACTCTAATGGCAACCAAAACATGATTTCATATAGCAAAATACTATTGAACACAAAAGAGATGAGCAGAATGAACCATGAATCATGTACAAAAAAGATATATATTCCATAAATGAAGCATGTACAAGAGTGTGGCAAACCACTGCCATATATGAGTCAAATACAAAATGTGGCAAAGCACTGCCATATATGAGTCAAATACAAAATGTGGCAAAGCACTTCCATATAGGAACCGAATACAAAATTATGGTGCACCATTGCCATATACGAGTGTAATATAGAATGGCAAAGCACTGCCATACATATGCTCAAAGGAATCAAAACCTTTATACCTACAATCCTCCAACAAAGCATATGCGTAAAAAGAGACAGATTGACATGATATTTATAAACAACAAATAAAAATACCAAACCAAGCTATAAGTTCACCTCGTCATAGATGCTCCCATGAAATGATCGCATCGCGTCCCTCCAAGTCCTCCGATAGTGCAACCAATCCATGACAACATCCATAAGCTTCCTTGGTTCATGTCAGAGTGTTGCCCCTGATTGTGAATCGATTCCCACTCCTCAGCATCTAACCATATAGGCTTCAGTAAGCCTACTCTGAAAGCATCATGAGCCTCGGACCACCGATGAGACATCACCTCATGTGTCGTGTGCTGAATCCACTCTGAACTGACAATAGGATGCCCATGTGCTAGTCGATAATATTCATATATCTGCTGTGTGATATAATTTTTGGAATCTTTATCCTGTTCGCTCCATTTGAACATGATAGAATGTCCAAATTGTATGGAGAAAAGTTGTCGTATGCAGTGACACATAGGCTTTTCGATGGCATCCATCACTGTTGGAGTTAAACGTTTGCGGAAGCACGTGAACAACACAAGGAAGAAGAAGAAGCTTGGAGCACAACACACAAGACTGAATGTATTACTAGAGAATGTACAAAGATAAGTAGCCCATTAGGGCAATAGGCGTATATACAAGCGAGGGGAAAAAACCTCCTAAAGAGGGAAAAAAGTGCCCCGGTGGTCCTAGAGTGTTCACACACATCACTACCTAAATATATCAACAAATCCCCCCTGGGAGTGATGAGTGATATATATCTATCTATCTATCTATCTATCTATCTATCTATCTATCTATCTATCTATCTATCTATCTATCTATCTATCTATCTATCTATCTATCTATCTTGGCACTCATGTATAAGGAAGTGCCAAGCTATGTGGAAATCACTCCACGAAAGGAAGTAAGCCCAAAGCTTTGCAAAAAGCTTCAAACTTCTCCCTAGGCAGAGCCTTCGTGAAAAGGTCTGCAATGTTCTCCTGCGCGGGCACATATGCCAAGGTGATCTCCCCAGCAGAGAACCTCTCCCTAACATAATGATAATGCACCTCAATGTGCTTAGTGTGAGCATGGAACACAAGGTTCCTCGCAACTGCCAATGCGCTCTGACTGTCAGTGAAGATGGTGGTGGTAGAGAACTGACCAACACCCAAATCAGCCATAAGGCGTGTGAGCCACACACACTCAACAATAGCTGTGAAAGCTGCCCTATACTCAACCTCACAACTGGAAGTGGCCACAGTAGGCTGCTTCTTACTCAACCAAGATATACATGAGCTACCAAGCATGAAGCAAAAACCACTAGTGGACACATGAGTGTCATAGCAACCAGCCCAGTCTGAGTCAGAAAAAGCATGCAAATCTGGCGGTAGTGATCCCCCTTGGGATAAAACAACCCAAGTAGCCGAGTACCGCTCAAGTAGCAAAAGATGCGCTTAACCGCCTACCAATGCTTAACACCTGAGCAATGCATAAACCTGCTCATCTATGAGATAGCAAACTAAATATCTGGCCGATTAATGCATAAGTAAATCAGGCATCCAACAGCCTGCTGATAGAGGACAACATCAAATGCATCTCCAGCATCATAAAGACTCAATCATAAACTTTTCTCCATAGGAGTGGCAATAGGCTTACAGTCTTCAAGGCCAAAACGCTACAATAACGTGTCAATATATTTCGTTTGACACAAAGCCAATCCACCATCAACTTGCATAAACTGAATGCCGAAATAGTGATGCAAATGCCCCAAATTAGACATCTCAAATGAGGCATGCAAATCAGCCTTAAAATCAGCAATATGCTTCTCAATAGGACCAGTGAGCAGCATGTCATCAACATAGACAACAATGATCAGAAGCACATCATTAGCACGCTGAGCATATAAGGTGCTCTCAGTTGGACTGTTCACAAAGCCATGTGCAATCAGATAGGCATGTATCTTCTCATACCAAGCACGTGGTGCTTGCTTTAAACCATATAATGCCTTCTTTAACCTGCATACCTGGTTTTCATGCCCTTTTTGCACAAAACCACGGGGCTGAAAAACATACACTTCTTCATGCAAGTCACCATTCAGAAATGCACTTTTAATGTCCAACTGATGTACATTCCAATCATGATGGGCTGCAAGTGCACAGATGCTCCAAACTGTAGTCATACGACATGTGGGTGCAAAGGTCTCATCAAAAGCAATGCCTCTTTCCTGTGCATAGCCCTTTGCAACAAGCCTAGCCTTATACCTGTCAACTATACCATCAGGTTTATGCTTCAGCTTGTATACCCATTTAGTACAAATGGCTTTCTTGCTAGGAGGCAAGTCACATAAAGACCAAGTACCATTCTTCATTATAGCATCATATTCAGATTGCATAGCCGCCACCCAATTTTCTAAATTTTGTGCTTCATCAAAAGAAACGGGCTCATTCTCATCACAGAGACTAGACACAGCCATATCATAGCAATTTGATCAAAAGAGGCACTATGAGAGTATGAACGAGTATGATATGACAAAGGTGCATCTAATTTGTTGTCACACAAAGTCTACACCAGCCATTTTGGCATAGTTTTTGCCTCCTCAATATCAGCTCTCTCATCAACAAGTGCATCATGTAAATCTGCATCAGAAATGGGATGATTTGCATCATCACATGAAACCTGCAAAGGCTAAGAAGTTGCCTCATTAGGACCAGCAATAGATTGTCCACCTGTAAAAAGAGGCATCAAAGTATCATACATGTCTTTGGAGCTAACAAATGTCTCCTTAGTACATGAAAGCAATGGCTGAATAGCATCTTCCACAAAAACAACATCACGGCTAACCAGAATGCGTCTAGTTTGTGGATGATATAGACGATAGCCTTTACTTTCAGAACTATACCCAATAAAAATACATTTTACTGCCTTATCATCCAATTTTCTGCGATGTTGTTCAGGCACTAGTGCATATGCCAAACAACGAAAAACCCGCAGATGAGCAACAGATGGATTGCGATCATGCCAAGCCTCATATGGAGTGAAAGACTGCAGCGCTTTAGTGGGATACCTGTTAAGTACATATGCTGCACACATGACAGCCTCAAGCCAGAAACTATGTGGTAAAGCCTGACTCTTGACCATACACCTTGCCATCGCCATGAGTGACCTGTTCTTCTGTTCAACAACTCCATTCTTTTGAGGTGTATACGGCACTATACACTGGTGTTTTATCCCACATTCAGCCAAAAATGCATTAAAATCAGAAGACATATTTTCCCCCCCTCGATGAGAACTGAGGGTGCCCATTTTACATGCTGATAGATTTTCAGCCAAAACCAAAAACTGTTTGAAACACAAAAACACTTCGGACTTTACCTTGAATGGATATACCCATGCATGCCTAGAAAATTCATCAATGAAAGTCACAAAGTAAAGATAGTTTCCAAAAGAAGGTGTCTGCATAGGACCACATACATCACTATGTACAAGCTCCAATTTTTGCATAGCCCAAACTGAACCATCTTTTGGAAAGGAGGAACGCTGCATTTTGCCCAAAATACAGCCTTCACATACATGTTTTTCCAGGTGCCTCAAGCTTGGGCAAAGAAGACACCATATCGATTTCTGCAGGTGTAGCAAACTAGCAAAAATCAGATGACCAAAGTGTGCATGCCAAAGCTTTGCATCTGATATAGCCTGAGAATCATGAACTGCACATGCCGAATGATTCACAGATCTTTCATAGTCTATGAGCTTATACAGCCCATGACATAAAATGCCAGAAGCAATAATAACATCGCCATTTGACAGATCATGAACTGTACATCTATCATCAGCAAATTTCACAACCAAGCCAATCTTGGCTAATGCGGGAACTGATAACAGATTCTTCTTGATCCCTGGCAAAATAAAGCATCTGACAAGGTGAAAGAACTACCATCAGCAGTAGTCAGAATGATGTTACCAACTCCCATAACAAGATAAGAGGAGTTTTTGGCGCATGTGATAGTATTCCTTGTAGGGGCAGGCTCGAGTGAAGAGAAGAAACTGTGCTGTGAGGTAATATGTTTGGTCGCCTCACTCTCAAAGTACCAAACATCTGAATCCACTACAGACATGCACTGCTCATAAGAAGATGGGTCAAAACTGCAAGCAGAAGTAAACTCCCATTCTTCTTCCTCCACAAGATTAGCAGACTCTATTTTTGGTGTAGAGGCTTCTGCAACAACCATTCCAACCTCCTTTTTCTTTGCCTCTTTTGCAGCTAATTTTGGACAGTTCTTTATGATATGATCATTCCCTTTACAGTACTTGCAAAACAATTTCTACTTTTCTGATATCTTCTCATCTTTATCCTGGTTCTTTGAATGTGCAGCATTTGCAGATTTCTGCTTACTAGTAGAAGAGCTCCATTTTCATTTGCCCTTGTGACTAGCCAAGAAAGCTTGATCTGCAACACGCATAATGGAACTATTCTGTCTGGACTGTTCTTCCTGTAACAGAACAGAGACAAGGCATTTGGATTTCCTTTCATCATCAATCGAAGAGTAGAAGCAAAACTCTTATATGAATCAAGAAGACCATTCAGAACGGTCTGCACAAGTGAGCTATCTGGTATAACCTCATCAACAGAAATCAACTGTCCCTTCAAGTCTTTGATCTTTGTTAGAAAACTGTCCATAGAATCACCTTCATTCATGTGCTCACTCTCCAACTGTTTTCGGAGGTAAGCAACACGAGCCTCATTCCTAGCCTGGTACAATGTGGTAAGTGTATCCCAAGCATCCTTTGCTATTCTGCAAGAGCGAATGTGAGGAATAATAGCACGTTTGACAGAGAAAGCTATCAATGCATGTGCTTGAGCATCTCTGCCATCCCAACGAATTTTCTCTACAGTAGGTGCAACAGAAACAGCAGCACAAACAGGAATCTGCAGAATATCATCTTCGACACCATCTCCGTCAGCTTCAGCATCTGTATTTGCAGTACCTGTAGTCGCAAGTGTAATAGGACGTCTTTCAATACCCTGCACAATGTTCCACAGTCCTTTTGCAACCAATACATGTCGCATCATATAAGCCCATAATGGGTAGTTGGTACCATCCAACTTATCCTCAACAGCCAACATACGGAATACATCACTGCTTTCAACCATCGTCGGCGAGATGCTTATACTGGCGAATCGAAACAGGTATATACCTTTGGCACAAAAAGACGAAATAGCCTGAACAAGCACTACGATAGTGCGTTCGGAGGCCGAAACGAGCTTAGATCAAGATTTGGGCACCACAAAGTGAAGTTGTTTTGATCTCTGAAACACCCTGAGTATGCTCACCAAATTTCATGCGAATCTGAGACAGCAACTGGAGGAGTGTCGATGATGCCCTAGATGAAGCGACGACCTGCTCTAATACCAATTGTTGGAGTTAAACGTTTGCGAAAGCACGCGAACAACACAAGGAAGACAAAGAAGCTTGGAGCACAACACACAAGACTGAATGTAGTACTAGAGAATGTACAAAGATAAGTAGCCCATTAGGGCAATAGGCGTATATACAAGCCGGGGGGAAAAAACCTCCTACAGAGGGAAAAAAGTGCCCCAGCGGTCCTAGAGTGTTCACACACATCACTACCTAAATATATCAACAATCACTGGAGCTCCATCACGTATGCGATACATCTTGGCATCGTCATGGCCATGAGCTCCCCAAGGTGTACGTGGAGATGCCATCTGATCCAATGTGGTGATGTTAGGATATATATATATATATATATATATATATATATATATATATATATATATATATATATATATATATATATATATATATATATATATATATATATATATATATATATATATATATATATATATATATAAACCCTAAAAAATCTAAAGATCTATTTTTTTTAAGCATGTATTTTAATGGACTTAGGACCATCATAGTAGTATAGATAAGGCAACTTGAGTAGTAGTAGGATCCCTACACATAATCCTTATGGATTTAGACCATAGGATTACTAATGGGAAGGACATATACCTTCACCATTAGGAATGTGCACAAGCAATCCTATAGCTTATAGGAAGTTGCATACAGACATGGTTATGATAATATCCCAGGTAGTGAAGATTTACTTATCTTCACAAGAGTTCACAGTATGATTAGGAGACTATGGGGTATTATGATGAATACCCAAAGAGTGATTAGTTTCACTGATACACACCCCTTGAGAAAGTAGTGAAGCATTTTTTCTACACTACTAAGGAAACCAATTAGATGTGATCATAGAGATGAGTTTTATAAGAGAGCATCGATGGGTGCTAATGTGATTTGAGTGATGATTAGGAAGGCCGCATGTATGGAACTAGCTTTATGATTTAGAGCATAGATCCCTTAGTCCAAAATAGTTAGGGTACCCAATACATATATGTATATTGGGATCTATAGAGAGGTACTTAGACTCAATCTTGGTACCTAAGAATAAGTTAGTTTGGGATAAGAAAGGGAAATCCATTGTCACATGTTGATTAGAACCAAACTAATTAGTTCGAGGATAGGAGACTCATTTGAGTCCACCGACATGATTTTAGGATATGGGATTCATTAGAGTCCACCTACATATTCCATTTATGAATACACATGCATATCATGTCATATCATTGTTAACCATTTTAGTAGAGGGCTTTGACCCTTATAAGGAATTTATTTTCTCCACTCTTCACTACTTACACCTTCATTAGTTATGAGAGATTAATTCTCCATCTACATAGGAATGTATCTAATGAGGAATTACACATTAGTTATGGAAGAAGGGAGAAAGTGAATTCATAAATTTCTCTTTTAAGGAAAGGAGAAAGACGGAATTGATTTAGAGGTCAATGAGAGATCTCACTTTAGCTCAGTGGTCTCACTTTAGCTCATGTTCTTGGAAAAAGAAAAAAGAAAGGAAAACATGATTTCTTCATAGGAGAAGAACAGAGTATGTTTTCCTTTAGAGATAAAGGGTGTTCAGAAAACATATGTTACAGTTATTATGCTCTTACGCGTGGGTTCTTGGGATGGTCAAGGGTCTGATAATTCAGAGGCCCTATATATATTTTCCCAATTCACTACTTAATTTCTGACTATCAATTCGATTCATCCCGAACAATTACAAAAGATGGAATTACACTTCGGCGTATAACAATCTTAACGATCACCGCAATTACGTACACAACACTTTCACGCTTCCTTAATATTACTGTTATACTTCACTTCAACATGCGGAACATTAACACAATACCTTATTTACTTCAAAACTGACTTTACAGACAACTCTGCAATTGATATAACTTCAAACGGAATCAATTCCATACCATCGCCTAGACCGAACAGGTTGGCGATGCATCCCTCATCTCTTTTGTGCATACTCTATTGATTAGAAAGAAACGATACAATGCTTGCGCTACACCCTTTCGATGCGTGAATTTTCTAATTACAATAATTCTTCTAAGTAATATTCCGACGGCCTTACACTGGCACGCACCATGGACTCGAACCTAGCAAGGTAAACTACAAAATTTAGGAATCATCAATGATTCCTTGGATATACATGGTTCTAGCTAATTTAAAGGTTTGGGTGATCTTTTGCTTAAGGGATTCTAACATTTCCTTCAAAATTTGCGGTTCAACCAGATGCGCATCAGTCCGCACAGACCTGGCAGTGATTACTTGGGAGAGTAAGGCTTCAGCCTGACTTTGCAAAAAGGCTTCTTGGAGATAGAAGTCGTTGGCGAGCATCGCATCATGCTATAGCTTCATTTCGGCAATCTCTGCATCGATGTGCGATAATCTCTCAGTGTGGACACCCAATTGTTTCTCTCTGTGCTTGAGCTCTTGAGACTGGAACTACATGGTTTTATAAAAGTCTTGCCTCTCTTTCAGGACGGCTTCGATATCCTTCTTCAGCTGAATATTACAACCAATTTCTTCTTCCAGAGAGCAAATTTTCTGAAAGAGCTCTTCGGTTACTTTCTTTAAGTCAGTTTCGGCATGTAAGGCTAATTCTGCCATTTCTTGACCCGTTTTCTCCATTGTAGCCAGATCAGCACACTTGATCTCTAAGAGATTTCCCAAGGTGATCATGGCATTCTCCTTGTCAATGACGGTCTGAGTCAACTTACTAATCTCATCATCGCGAGCTGCAATGATGGAATTCTTCTCATTCAACTCTGCTTGAAGACTTTGAATTTGTTCGACGAGTGAACTAGCTTCGGCTTGGCAACAAGAGAAAATGTCTCCTCATAATCGATGCCATAACTCTGTGCATAACCTTTACAAACTAGCCTTGCTTTATATCTACTTACTGAACCATCACTGTTTCTCTTTATCTTGTACACCCATTTTTTACCGATTACCTTCATGTTAGGTGGCCTTGGAACTAAACTCCATGTAGTGTTCTCATACAAAGCTATCATTTCTTCATCCATTGCTTTAACCCATTTCTTTGCTTTTGATGCTTCTTTAAAAGTTGTTGGTTCTTGCTCCTCAAGAAGTTTTGCCATATAAGCTTCATGAGAAAGTCTTTGTAGTTGCCTTCTTTCTCTTACTGGATACCTTGATTGACTTCTTGTCCTACCATGCTTTTCTTGCCTTTGAGTTTGAGTTCTTCTTGATGTAGAACATTCACTTTCTTCTTCTTATGACTCAATTTCCTTTGAAATCAAATAGAGAATTTTCTTCAACTTTTGATTGGGGCGAGTTATTTCTTCATGTGTAATTTGCCTTCCTGGTGAGCTTGGAGAACTTGGATCTTCTTCATGACTTCTTGTAGTTTCTTCTTCATCTACCTACACTTCTTGTTTATATGAAGATTTATCTTCATGAAAAATAACATCTCTCGAAACCATTACGTCTTCCGTATCTGGGTTCACACATCTCTATCTTGGTTTCCCTTCTGCCATACCAATGAAAATCATATTTTGTGACCTTGGATCCAACTTTGACCTTAACTGCTGTGGAACATGAACAAAACATATGCTTTCAACAGTTCTACAATTAGAAATATCTGGTTTTGATCCATAAAACAATTCGTAAGGTGCTTTTTGTACATGACTTTGAGTAGGTGGTAACATGTTCATCACATAAATTGTCATATTGCATGCTTCAGCCCAAAAGTAAGCGGTAAGTCCTTTTCATTTAACATGCACCTACCCATATCCAAGGTAGACATGTTTCTTCTTTCGGCCACACCATTTTCTTGAGGTGTGTATCTATTTGTAGTCTCCTTTTTTATTCCTTCTTCCTCTAAATATGTAAGAAACTGATTAGAAAAATATTCACCTCCTCCATCTAATATCAACCTTCTTATGCTTCATACATGTTTACCGGGTGCCTTAAGTTTGAGCAAAGAGGACACCATTCAGATTTCTGCAGACAAGCAAACTAGCAAAATTCCGATGACCAAAGTGTGCATGCCAAAGCTTTGCATCTGACAGAGCATGAGAATCATGTACTGCACATGCCAAATCATTTACAGATCTTTCACAGTCTATGAGCTTATACAGTCCACGACATAAAATGCCAGAAGTACTAATGACATCACCATTTGATAGATCATGAACTGTACATCTGTCATCAACAAATTTCACAACCAAGCCAATCTTGGCTAATGCAGAAACTGATAACAGATTTCTCTTGATCCCTGGCACAAACAAAGCATCTGACAAAGTGAAAGAACTACCATTAGCAGTAGTCAAAATGATCGTACCAACTCCCATAATAGGATAGGAGGAGTTGTTAGCGCATGTAACAGTATTCCCTATAGGGGCACGCTCGAGTGAAGAGAAGAAACTGCACTACAAGGTAATATGTTTGATCACCCCACTATCAAAGTACTAAACATCTGAGTCTACTAGAGACATGCACTGCTCATGAGAAGATAGGTCGAAACTGCAAATAGTAGTAAACGCCCATTCTTCTTCCTTCAGAAGATTAGCACACTCTATTTTTAGTGTAGAAGCCTCTACAACAACCATTCCGACCTCTTTCTTCTTTGCCTCTTCAGCAACCAGTTTTGGACAGCTCTTAATGACATGAGCATTTGATTTACAATGTTTGCAAAATAATTTCTACTTTTATGATTTCTTCTCATCTTTGTCTTCCTTCTTCGAATGTGCAACATTTGCATATTTTAGCTTACTAGTAGAAGAGCTCCATTTACCTTTGCCCTTTTGACTAGCCAGAAAAGCTTGATCTGCAACATGCATAATAGAATTGTTCTGCGTAGACTAGTCTTCCTGCAACAGAACAGAGACTAACTCCTCAAATGACAAGGCATTTGGATTGCCTTTCATCATCAAACAAAGAGTAGAAGCAAAACTCTGATATGAGTCAAGAAGACCATTTAGAACAGTCTACATAAGTGAGCTATCTGGTATAACTTCATCAACAAAGCTCAACTGCTCTTTCAAATCCTTGATCTTTGTGAGAAAATTGTCCATAGAATCACCTTCATTCATCTGCTCACTCTCCAAGTGTTTTCAAAGGTAAGCAACATGAACCTCATTCCTAGCCTAGTATAATGTGGTAAGTGTATCCCAAGCATCCTTAGCTATTCTACAAGAGCGAATGTGAGGAATAATGGCACATTTGACAGACAAAGCTATCAATGCATGTGCCTGAGCATCTCTGCCATCCCAAAAAATTTGCTCTGAAGTAGGTGCAATAGAAACAATAGCACAAACAGGAATCTGCAGAATATCATCGTCTTCGACACCATCCCCATTAGCTCAAGCACCTGTATTTATAGTACCTGTATTCGTAGGTGTAACAGGACGTCTTTCAACACGCTGCACAATATTCCATAATCCTTTTACAGTGAATACATGATGCATAATATAAGCCCATAATGGGTAGTTGGTACCATCCAACTTATCCTCAATAGCCAACATACGAAATACATCACTGCATTCAGCCATGGCCGATGACTAAAATACCTTGATGCAGAAAATTGACTGTATCTCAAAAAGTTGAACAAAACTACCCAGAAAAATTCTGCTAAACCTGTAGCAAACTTTGAGATGCTTATAATGGCAAACCAAAACTGGTATATACCTTTGGCACAAAAAGATGAAATAGCCTACACAAGCACTGCGAAAGTGCATTTGGAGGTCGAAACGAGCTCAGATCACGATTTTGGCACCACATAGCAAAGCTGTTTTGATCTCTAAAACACCCTGAGTATGCTTACCAAATTTTGTGTGATTCTGTGACTACAACTAGAGAGGTGTAGACAATGCCCTAGATGAAGCGGTGACCTACTCTGATACCAATTGTTGGACTAGACGTCTGTGCAAGCATGCGAATAGCACAAGATAGAAGAAGAAGCTTGGAGCACAACACACAATACTGAATGTATTACCACTAGAATGTACAAAGGTTAGTAGCATGTTAGGGCAATAGGCATATATACAAGCCGAGGGAAAAAAACCCCCTAAAGGGGAAAAAAGTGCCCCAGTGGTCCTAGAATGTTCACACACATCACTACCTAAATATATCAACAATCTCTTCTAATAAAGCACCACATGCTTGGTATGAAAAGATACATGCCTATCTCATTGCACATGGTTTTGAGAACAATCCAACTGAAAGCACCTTATATGTTAAGCGTGCTAATGATGTGCTTCTAATCATTGTGGTGTATGTTGATGAGATGCTGCTCACTGGTCCTCATGACACACATATTGTTGATTTTAAGGTTGAATTGCAAGCCTCATTCGATATGTCTGATTTGGGGCATTTGCATCACTATTTGGGCATTCAGTTTATGCAAGTTGATGGTGGAATGGCTTTGTGTCAAACAAAATATATTGACACATTATTGCAGCATTTTGGCCTTGAAGACTTTAAGCCTATTTCCACTCCTATGGAGATAGGTTTATGATTGAGTATTCATGATGCTGGAGATGCATTTGATGTTGTTCTCTATTAGCACGTTGTTGGATGCTTGATTTATTTATGCCTTACTCGGCCAGATATTCAATTTTTTGTCTCTCAAATGAGCACATTTATGCATTGTCGAGGTGTCAAGCATTGGCAGGCAATTAGCTGCATGTTTCACTACTTGAGTGGTACCCAACTACTTGGATTGTTTTATCCCAAGGGGAGATCACTACCACCAGATTTTTATGCTTTTTCTAGTAATGATTGGGCTGGTTGCTATGCCACTCGTGTGTCCACGAGTGGCTTTTACTTCATGCTTGGTAGCTCATGTATATCTTGGTTGAGCAAGAAGCATCCTATTGTAGCCACTTCGAGTTATGAGGTTGAATATAGGGCAGCTTTTACAGTGAATGTTTAGTGTGTGTGGCTCAAATGCCTTATGGCTGATTTGGGTGTTGATCAGTCTTCTGCCACCACCATCTTCATTGACAGTCAGAGCGCATTGGCAATTGCGAGGAACCATGTGTTCCATGCTCGCACTAAGCACATTGAGGTGCATTATCATTATGTCAGGGAGAGGTTCTCTGCGAGGGAGATTAGCTTGACATATGTGCCCATGCAGGAGAACATTGCACACATTTTTACGAAGGCCCTGCCTAGGGAGAAGTTTGAAACTTTCTGCAAAGCTTTCGGCTTACTTCCTTTTGTGGATTGATTCCACATAGCTAGGCACTTCCTTATACATGAGTGCCAACTCCTTGTTCACCGCATCACTCCCAGAGGGGATTTGTTGATATATTTAGGTTGTGATGTGTGTGAACACTCTAGTATCACCAGGGCACTTTTTTCCCTCTTTAGGAGGCCTTTTTCCCCTGGCTTGTATATACGCCTATTGCCCTAATGGGCTACTAACCTTTGTACATTCTAGTGGTAATACATTCAGCAATGTGTGTTGTGCTCCAAGCTTCTTCTTCCTTATGCTATTCACGTGCTTCTGCAGACGTCTAACTCCAATAAAGATTACAAAGAAAGACAAAGAGAGAGTTTCACTTTCTCATTTTGGCTCTTTAGATAGAAGTGGCACTCTTCTATCAAAGAAAAGAGGCAGATCAATTAATCATGGTGGTTTGATTGATCTATAGACTCTAAAGAGAAGTAGTTATGTTTATTTCTAGTGTTTGTCCTTGACTAGATGCAATGATCTAGTTATTGAAATTACTGAGAGTGGGAATAGAGTTATGACTCCTCTCTTTAGGGTTTTTAGGAGATAGGGATAGATATAACCTATTGGGTTACTGAACTCTTAGTTGGTGTTACATCATGAGCATATGTGTAAACATCAGTTCGGAGGATGGGTACATAGGGATTATCTAAATCTCGAAGGGAATTCTTTTTGCATTCATATGGAAAACTACAAGGAAGAGAATATTTTAAGTTTGCACTAGTGCCAATAGACGTTTCGCCAATAGAATTAAGTCCAAGGTAAGGGATGACAAACCAAAGATGTCTTGGTTAGTGGAATGTAGAGATTGCATTTTACTACCAAGAAATTCTTATATATGAGCTAGATGATGGATTTGCATAGATCACAAGCTAGTTTAGATTAAACTATTACTTGTCAGTACCCTCAAGGTTAGGAAGACCTAGAGTGGTATGAGGGCAATCTATCATTTAGTCTTAGATGGGCTTGGAGGCACTTTTTATGGGACTTTGTTCTATATTTTAGAGGATTTTATAGTTTACTATCTCCTTTATGATATGGTCAAGCCTAATAGCTTGGCACCTCACACTTGCTTTTTATACTATTACTCCATAGAAGATACATTCTATGGACTTAGGTCATTTTGATGATGCTATATGTCATGGGAGTGATAGTTTGGAAGTTGAGTGTATATGGGAGATAGTAGGGACCATTCAGACCGTTCCCCACCTTTAAGATGATCTCATATGAGACTACTTAAGGGGAAGGATACGTGGAAACCACACACAGAGATGACCATTTACATATAGTACATGGGGTTCAGGGGAGTCTAAGCACTTTCTTCTACCATTACAAACATTTCATCTACATTTTCGAGGACGAAAATGCTTTCAAAGAGAAGGAAATGTCATATGATATTCATTGGGGTATGATACTCATCAGGGTGGTTCATGCCACATAGCATATTATGGCTATCATTACCTAAGTTGGTAGAAGATAGAGTAAGAACTCTCTCACAAGAGAGTTTCCGAGAGGAGAGCTTGGACGTGGCTCGGAGGTGAACAGAAGCACTTCTCTGTGTGTATGAAAATGCACGAGGAGTTGGAGGAGGTGTAGAGCAAAAAAGATTAGCACCTATTATTTTCACATCCATTTAGACTATCTCTAGTAAGTTTTCCATTGCAACAAATCTAAGCAGCATGCATAGTGTAGTCATCTTGACTATTGGAGAGAAGATTTCCTTGAAACCTTTGGCAGCCAACCATGCTTTATACTTTGGAGAAGCACTATCTGATGTGAATTTCAAGTTATAAACCCATTTACATGGTAAATCTTTCCTACCCCTTGGCAAAGGTACCAAATCCCAAGGACCATTCTTGTGAATAGAATCGAATTCACTCTTCATGGCACGAGACCCTACCCTTCATCTTCCTTGATCGTTGAGGTCCTCCCTCATGTGATGCCAATAATGCCAAGGGTGACTTTGTTGACCTAGATGACAAGATATGACAAGATCTATGCCTTGGTGGCCACCTAATTTGTAATCCTTGGAGAAAGCCTCGGGTGGGTGGATGCATCATAAATGGAGTCGAACTTACAGTCTGTGGCTTAACAAGCCACTTTATGTTTTATTATAGAACATATACAAAGTGTTCAATGGCCATGTGGCCTTTCACATGGAAACTAATGGTAACAAGGCATGCTCTATGTTTTGTCGGTATATGCACAACCTTCTATAGTGTGTTGACTATTGACAAATTGCATAATAAAGTTGGTTTAAGGCACAATTGGCCATTGTATGGTCTGTGTTCCTACATTTAGCATTGAACACTTGTCTCATCAAGTCATCTTGTATAGATTTGGCAGGTTTAAGAGGCTTCAAATCCAAATCCTCTACAAAGCCTCCCACTTTGTACTCGAGCTCCAAGGCCATGTCCACCACATAATCTAAAGTCATGTCATTGATGTAGTGAATGATCATAATCTGTCTCAGTTGTAGGAGAAGACTGTGAAATAAACCATTGAGTTGTAACATCCGTGGGCAAAGCATTGTTGACCAAAAGTTTTGTAAGGTGTGTTTAACAAGGGTCAAATATTCTTGTACTTATTGCTAAGGTTCTTGTTTGTTGTTCTATAAAAAGGCAAACATTTAGAATGGAGTTTTTCTTACGAAATCTATCTAAGAATGCATCTTTAAGATGCATATGTGGGGAAGTAATTTATTTTTAATTATTTCAATCACCGAGTTTCTTCATTCACCAAGGTGGATTGGAATACTTGGGCCTTACACTGATCATCACTTGGGTCATTTGTCATTAGTGTGTAGTTAATCTCAAAAGATTGCACAAGAGCATCTAGATCCTCTCTTGGGGACCCTTTGAAGTTGGCATAGCTCATGCTGATCTGGAATGATCTTCTAAAAATCATGTCTTCTATTGCTATCTCAGGGAAATTGAACTAATATATTTTAAATTTGATGAAAATAGCTATGTGTGCTTACCTGATACATTTTTCGGCCTAGTTTGATGTTTCTAAAGTGTGTGTAGCAAAAGTTGGTGGTGGTTTAGAATACCTCATGTTGGGTTCTTCTACTTCTGCTCGCAAATTTTGGTGTCCAAATGTCGAGAAATGATGAAAAGGAAAACCATGAGTTTTCTCTTCTAGTACTGTTTGGTACATATTGATTATTTTGGTGGTGTTGAGGAAGCCATAATGTCACTGAGTAGTATCGAAAGTGATTCCGGTGCAATTATGAGCTGGTGGTCTTCTTCAAAGATGGGAATATGGGATGCTTTTGGTTCTTACCTCTTCTCTATGTCGTTTTCGAGGATCCTAACTAACTTCATACCATATGTGGTTATGTATCTGACTTATATTTAGGATAAGTTTCTCCAGTGCAACATCAGCATTCATCTTTAACCAATACTTCACCAAATTCTATCACTAGTATCCCTACGAGTATAGAAATCTTGGCTTCTATAATGCTAGTCCCTAGTAGGATTGCTAGTTTTAACCTCTATCGATGTCTGCAATCGCCAATCTCCTGGTTCACAATCTGTAATCCTCTACACTATAGACTAGAGGCCAACTAGGGTTCTTTCAATCCTAGTTTTAACCTCTATCGATGTCTGCAATCGCCAATCTCCTGGTTCACAATCTGTAATCCTCTACACTATAGACTAGAGGCCAACTAGGGTTCTTTCAATGGAGGTGATTCTTAGTCACAAGACCATTTAACTTTGCCTACCCACACCATATTCTTATTTGCTTACCACACCATCATAATACATTGCTTATTGTATTCAATATCACCGTTTGTTAATCCAAACAATCATCCTAACACTGATTTTCAATAGCTCTTCATAGAATTTTAGTAACATCGCAATCACAGAGTATTAATCAATTAACAGTTCAATAATTTACACTTTTGCATTAACCAATCACTTTCAATAAGGTACACAGGAAAACAACCGATGAAAAAGATACATAGATATTTGCATAGAATAGAAGCACCACATGATAAATTCACGTCCCATTGTGTTTCATCATCGAGTTGATTTCATTCAATGATTGCTTTGAAGGGGTAGCATCATTTACATCTTTTTGGTACTACAAATTTCAGTAATATTTACATTTCTGAAGGGGTAGCATCCTTCTTTAAGCTTCTTTATAAGATCAGTTTGCAAAGTGAGATTGGTGTTAGTTTTTATAATCTACTTTTCCTTTTGTTCCATAGCTGACTTGTAGATGTTTGCAGTTGTAGGCTTCCTAATGGTAATCTTCATGAGACATGACAAACTAAGTGTATTGATATCGGAGTTCATTGTTCTACTCTTCCAACAAGTTGTATGAATCTTGTAGGGTGTGTACCCCGGGTTCATCCATGTACTTCCTAACATGTGATTGCAATTTGGTCATACAATTCTACACATTCCTATCATAGAGTTCCAAATGTGAGGCCCATGTTTGTAAGTTGGACAGGGCTTGGAAGGTGGACATGGGGTTCCATTGTCACCATGTATTGAAGTAGTGGGTGGACAAGGGGGAGATTCATCCTCACAATAAGGAATAAAGAGTATCAGACAAGCTCTCCACATGTCAATGGTAACAACTAGAGGTTACAACTAGTCCAATTCTCCATGCACATACCAAGCACATCCAAGTCCACTATCATTGTGTTTGAGAGAACGTCATAGCCAAAGATATTGGCATTTCATTTGTTTCTTCAAAAGATGAGATTGCCAACATGATGATCAAAGACCTTGATGAAAAAAATTACAAAATTGCAAGCACGTCGTTGCTATAAAGAGGAATTTAAGTGAAGTTTGAGGGGGAGAATCTTGGATGAAACAAAAAAGCTCCCACATGAATAAAGTGGTTAAAATCCATCTTAGTTACCTTCGGTTTGCATTGTTTTAGCATCACTTTTCTAATAGTAAGGAAAAACCATCTGCTCATCATATATATAACAGTATAGTACTGAGATCTTCTAGAAGGTAGAACTATATGCACATATTAATTCACAGAGAAGAATTGCATGAGATTTTGATCCAGATTAGCTTTCATCTGCAACTATTGAACATTGGAGATCTCTTTCGTCATAGGATTTGCACCGATTGTTATCATTGTAGATATGCTCTAATTCGTTATTGTGCTCCATGGATGCACGAAAACACAGCACACGATTACACACATTACACAAATCATACACACATTACACACCATAAATAAAAGAAAGAAAAATCCAAGGAAGAAATAGCGATGACAAGAACGATGATTACGAACGACATGCAATCAATCATACGGGTAATAAATGTAGATAAGAACCTCCACCATCAAACCATAACATGCATGGAGGAGCAAATGGAAATGTTACATGAAGGGTGGGTGCCATTAAAGAGATGCCAACAGAAGGATGCCTTGAAGGGAGTGCAAAAAGGTCAGAAATTAGATCCATTAAAAGGTTTGTGAAAATGTTCGGCGATCAAATTGGTCAATCGAAATGTGGCCACATCAATTGGTGCTACAATACAGTAAGGGCCAAACCATTGGGCTTAAAATTTGCCTACTTTTCAATCCGCGTTAGACCTTTACACTGACAGTACCACTTGACATGCTGGCGGAGAATAAAACGTACTAAACTTAAGAACAATATCAACTTCTATACAATATTATGCAGTAGGTGGAAAAAAAGGGTGCAACTTGGATCCATTCACTGGATTGGTAATTGGGTCTCTCATGAGAGTCTCTAACCGGAATGTTGCCATTGTCCTTTTTAAAATATAGGGGTCCCCAAGAAGCGATCATGCGTCTAGGCCTGATGGAGTTGAACGTCTTGCATCAGCATGAAGCTTTTAAAGTTTTCTTCGTCGAGTGAATGCAAATCATCAAGTCGAGCATAAAAAGATTCATCAGGCAACAATTTCTTATCAATGGCTGTTGGAGTTAAACGTCTGCGGAAACACGCGAACAACACAAGGAAGAAGAAGAAGCTTGGAGCACAAACACACAATACTGAATGTATTACTAGAGAATGTACAAAGATAAGTAGCCCATTAGGGCAATAGGCATATATATAAGCAAGGGGAAAAAAACTCCTAAAGTGGGAAAAAGTGCCCTGGCGGTCCTAGTGTGTTCACACACATCACTACCTAAATATATCAACAAATCCCCCCTGGGAGTGATGCGGTGAACAAGGAGCTGGCACTCATGTATAAGGAAGTGCCAAGCTATGTGGAAATCACTCCACAAAAGGAAGTAAGCCCAAAGCTTTGTAAAAAGCTTCAAACTTCTCCCTAGGTAGAGCCTTTGTGAAAAGGTCTGCAATGTTCTCCTCCGTGGGCACATATGCCAAGCTGATCTCCCCAGAGAACCTCTCCCTGACATAGTGATAATGCACCTCAATGTGCTTAGTGTGAGCATGGAACACAGGGTTCCTTGCAACTACCAATGTGCTCTGACTGTCAGTGAAGATGGTGGTGGCAGAAGACTGGCCAACACCCAAATCAGCCATAAGGCGTCTGAGCCACACACACTCAACAGTTGCTGTGAAAGCTGCCCTATACTCAGCCTCACAACTGGAAGTGGCCACAGTAGGCTGCTTCTTGCTCAACCAAGATATACATGAGCTACCAAGCATGAAGCAAAAACCACTGGTGGACACATGAGTGTCATAGCAACCAACCCAATCTGAGTCAAAAACAGCATACAAATCTGGCGGTAGTGATCCCCCCTTGGGATAAAACAACCCAAGTAGCCGAGTACCACTCAAGTAGCGAAAGATGCACTTAACGGCCTTCCAATTCGTGACTCCTGGGCAATGCATAAACCTGCTCATCTATGAGACAGCAAATTGAATATCTGGCCGAGTAATGCATAAGTAAATCAAGCATCCAATAGCCTGCTGATAGAGAACAACATCAAATGCATCTCCAGCATCATGAAGACTCAATCGTAAACCTATCTCCATAAGAGTGGCAATAGGCTTACAGTCCTCAAGGCCAAAACATTGCGATAATGTGTCAATATATTTCGTTTGACACAAAGCCATTCCACCATCAACTTGCATAAACTGAATGCCCAGATAGTGATGCAAATGCCCCAAATCAGACATCTCAAATGAGGCATGCAAATCAGCCTTGAAATCAGCAATATGCTTCTCAATAGGACCATTGAGCAGCATGTCGTCAACATAGACAACAATGATCAGAAGCATATCATTTACACGCTTAACATATAAGGTGCTTTCAGTTGGACTGTTCTCAAAACCATGTGCAACAAGATAGGCATGTATCTTCTCATACCAAGCACGTGGTGCTTGCTTTAAACCATATAATGCCTTCTTTAACCTACACACCTGGATTTCATGCCCTTTCTGCACAAAGCCACGGGGCTGAAAAACATACACTTCTTCATGCAAGTCACCATTCAGAAATGCTATCTTAATGTCCAACTGATGTACATTCCAACCATGATGGGCTGCAAGTGCACAAATGCTTTGAACAGTAGTCATACGGCATGTAGGTGCAAAGGTCTCATCAAAATCAATGCCTCTTTCCTATGCATAACCCTTTGCAACAAGCCTAGCCTTACATTAGGGGAAAAAATGAACCCTGCATGGGCCTTTTAGATTAAGGAGTGATTAGGGATGGACCAATGAGAAGAGGGTGGTGGCCACAGTCTAGTCCCTTAATCACATAGAGTAAGCATAGGCTTCCCTTGTTTTTGAGTGGTCAAACAGCCAAAAACCATTTGGATTTTGTGGTTATACTTAGAAAGTGGATTTGAGAGTCTCGAAATTCAATTTGAGCCCTTGGATTGCTCAAAGATCTAAAGGCCAAGAGTAAATGACAAAAGTCAAGCTAACTTTGAACTTCAACCCTTGGATTTTTTTGAGATCAAACGGATGTAATCATAGCAATCATTACGAAAGCGCCATTTATCGTCCCCCATCGGATATGCTTCCAAATCGAACGGTACGATTTGAATTCCTGAAGAATTTGAGCGCGTGAAATCATATCCATCAGTTGTAGCTGAAAATCAATGGTTCATATTCATCCCACACAAGATGAAAGCGCCTTTAGATATGCTCCGTCGGATTATACATCTCATCTAACGGCTCCAAATGGACTGCGCAAATCAATCAGCCCCAAATGCGGCCGTCTGTCAGATCTTTGATGATCTAACGACTCAAATTTCTATAGAGAATCATCATAGTATTGTCCCTACTCCCACGAATTCACATGCTTTCTCTCTCTAGTCTCAAAGAAGATTTAAACAAAGCCTTTGATTTGGACCATCCAAAGGCCCAAAATACTCATGCCCAATGCAAGAGATTCGAATTTTTTTTCTACTAATATTTTATTCCAGAACACCATGGTGGTTTCATATGCTTGCCTAAAACCACAGATTAAGATTTTTAATCCCTAAAAATTAGGGATCCTTACAAGGCCCATGCAGGGCTCACTTTCTCCCCTAATCATACCTGTCAACTGTACCATCAGGTTTACGCTTTAGCTTGTATACCCACTTAGTACCAATGGCCTTCTTGTCAGGAGGCAAGTCACATAAAGACCATGTACCATTCTTCATTATAGCATCATATTCAGATTGCATAGCAGCCATCCAATTTTCTGAATTCTGTGCTTCATCAAAAGAAACAGGCTCATTCTCATCACAGAGACTAGACGCAGCCATAGCATAGCAATCTGATGAAAAAGAGGCACTATGAGAGCCTGAACGAGTACGATATGGCAAAGGTGCATCTAATTTGCTATCACGCAAAGTCTGCACTAGCCATTTTGGCATAGTTTTTGCCTGCTCAATATCAGCTCTCTCATCAACAAGTGCATCATGTAAATCTGCATCAGAAATGGAATGATCTACATCATCATATGAAACCTGCAAAGGCTGAGAAGTTGCCTCATTAGGACCAGCACAAGCCTGTCCACCTGTAAAAAGAGGCATCAAAGTATCATACATGTCTTTGGAGCTAACAGATGTCTCCTTAGTACATGAAAGCAATGGTTGAATAGCATCTTCCACAAAGACAACATCACGGCTAACCAGAATGCGTTTAGTTTGTGGATGATACAGACGATAGCCTTCACTTTCAGAACTGTACCCAACAAAAATACATTTTAGTGCCTTATCATCCAATTTTCTGCGATGTTGTTCAGGCACTAGTGCATATGCCAAACAACCAAAAACACGCAGATGAGCAACAGATGGCTTGCGGTCATGCCAAGCCTCATATGGAGTGATATATTGCAGCACTTTAGTGGGACACCTGTTCAGTACATATGCTGCACACATGACAGCCTCAAGCCAGAAACTATGTGGTAAAGCCTGACTCTTGACCATGCACCTCGCCATCTCCATGAGTGACCTGTTCTTTTGTTCTACAACTCCATTCTGTTGAGGTGTATACGGCACTGTACACTGGTGTTTTATCCCATGTTCAGCGAGAAATGCATTAAATTCATAAGACATATATTCCCCCCCTCGATCAGAACGGAGGGTGCCCACTTTACATGCTGATAGATTTTTAGCCAAAAACAAAAACTGTTTAAAGCACATGAACACTTCGAACTTTGCTTTGGGTGGATATACCCATGCATGCCTGGAAAAATCATCAATAAAAGTCACGAAGTAAAGGTAATTTCCAAAAGAGGGTGTCTGCATAGGACCACAGACATCAGTATGTACAACCTGCAATTTCTGTGTAGCCCAAACTGAACCATCTTTTGGAAAGGAGGAACGCTGCATTTTGCCCAAAATACAGCCTTCACAAACATGTTTTCCACGTGCCTCTAGTTTGGGCAAAGAGGACACCATTTCAGATTTCTGTAGGCATAGCAAACTAGCAAAATTTAGATGACCAAAGCGTGCATGCCAAAGCTTTGCATCTAACATAGCCTGAGAATCATTTACTGCAAATGCCAAATCATTTATAGATCTTTCATAGTCTATGAGCTTATATAGCCCACAACATAAAATACCAGAAGCAATAATCACATCACCATTTGACAGATCATGAACTGTACACATGTCATCAACAAATTTCACAACCAAGGCAATCTTGGCTAATGCAGAAACTGATAACAGGTTCTTTTTGATCCCTAACACAAATAAAGCATCTGACAAAGTGAAAGAACTACCATCAGCAGTAGTCAAAATGATCTTACCAACTCCCATAACAGGATAAGAGGAGTTGTTGGCGCATGTAAGAGTATTCCCTGTAGGGGCAGGCTTGAGTGAAGAGAAGAAACTGCACTATGAGGTAATATGTTTGGTTGCCCCACTATCAAAATACCAAACATCTAAGTCTACTACAGACATGCATTGCTCATGAGAAGATGGGTCAAAACTGCAGACAGTAGTAAACGCCCATTCTTCTTCCTGCACAAGATTTACAGACTCTGTTTTTGGTGTAGAGGCATCTGCAACAACCATTCCAGCCTCTATCTTCTTTGCCTCTTTAGCAGCCAGTTTTGGACAGTTTTTTATGATATGATCATTCCCTTTAGAGTACTTACAAAACAATTTTTGCTTTTCTGATTTCTTCTCATCTTTATCTTCCTTCTTTGAATATGCAGAATTAGCAGATTTCTGCTTACTAGTTGAAGAGCTCCATTTTCCTTTGCCCTTCTGACTAGCCAGGAAAGCTTGATCTGCAACTCGCATAATGGACCTGTTTTGCTTGGACTGATCTTCGTGCAATAGAATAGAGATTAACTCCTTAAATGATAAGGCAGAATGTGAAAATTCTTTTAATGAGCTGAAGAGACGTTTGTGCACAACACAAATATTGACCACTCTCGATTGGAATAAGCCATTCCATGTCCATGTGGATGCATCCAATTATGCAATAGGATGTGTGCTATCACAACCAACATGTGAAGGAAATTTAGATTTGCCTATAGCATATGCTAGCAGTCAATTGAACGCTTCTGAACGAAACTATACCACAACAGAAAGAGACAAGGAAGAAATTGTAATAGCCTAAAAATATCACATATTGGCAGGAAGCATGTGCAAACAAGATATAGAGAGTGTATGTTGAAGATACAACATTTTCTTGGATCCACTCTATTTTCATCATCATTTGTACCTTTTTCTACCTTTCATTCAGTTAATAAAGCACTCTTGTATAGGTGTGTGTGAGTGCCACACTAGAGAATAAGTGGGATTCATTCTCCTTTCAGTTTAGAAATCCCACATAGCATGCTTTTTTTCCATTTTGTATATAAAGAGGTTCTTCTTTTGGGGAGAGCTTTTTTAGAAGTAATGAGATAATGCTAGTTTGTAGTTAGACTCTTGCTCTTTTGTCGTCATGATGTGCATGCATGCTTGTTCTCTTCTTGTCTAACGCTTGTGACATGTTGATGTATGATTATGTCGCCATTATGCTTGTGATTACGATTATGTGCATCATTGGCGATGCTTATGTTGTATCTTCTTGTTAATAACGTTGTTAATCGTACGTTGACAAGGTGCCATTACGTCTACTGAATGCTTCTACGCAAACATTTGGGTCTCATGAGATGCCTCCTGGTTTGACAAGTATGAGTTGTGATGCTACAACGTCAACAACTTTTGGCACCGTTTCCAGGAAGCATTCTCTCGTCACTTACGTGATGGTTTATGGCATGAAAAAGACGTGTATACAAGCTTTTCATGACGATTCTTGAGCATTTGCAGCTTGCAAGATTCACAATAACTTGCTAAGGTGAGCCATTTTTGGTATGATTAGAATCCCATTTTTGGGAGATTTATCTACCATGTGTGGTGATTCTTCAAGTTTACGAGTAGAATAGGAGCAGTTGTAGAAATCTTTTATTTTGTTATAACAATTTTTTCTATTAACCTTCTTTATTTTTCACTAATAAATGTGTAACTGATTTTGTTTTGGGGTTCTTCTACAAATATCAAGGGAGTTTTGGCTCGTCAACTTCATCAACAAAATACTAGAGATGGAAACAAGCTGGATGACTTTACAAAACTCAAAAAACAAAAAAGGAAGGTGTATTGCTTATTTTCTCATGTCACTTTTAGCACTCTTTCAAGCGGAATCACATGGGTAGAAAGTAATCCAAGGCATGGAAGAGAATGAGCTTTTGTTTTTGAGATACTAATACAAGGAATGAGAAAGTGTTTGAAATCTTGGTTTGAATGGAATAGTATGAAGGTTCTTAGCTCTTGCGAGAGAGAAAACTAAGGATATGTCGATCGTAGGCCAAAAGCCTTCCTAGAAAAGAGAAGCCATCTGCTTCCAAGGGTGTAGAATTTAATATGCTTAGGCTCAGGGGGTATAGGATTAATGAAAGTCTAAGATTTCTTCAGGAAGAGCTTCCTCGATTCATCTAAATATTAGCCACGGGCACAGCATCTTACCTTGGAGACACGCCTCCTGCTCATTCGTTTAGAGATTAGGAAACATAGAAATTATCTAGCCATTAACCTGATGGTTGTTGATCGTGAGGCAATTCAACAGGATGAGATTGTACAGTGCACTACACACGATGCCTAAGTGCCATTTTTTATTAATGTACCTAGGAGGAACATATGTCTATAACATGGAATTGCAGAACATGGAGAAAACATAAAGCTTGCAGGCTTTGTGATTTGCATGCGCATGCTTTTGCTCGTTATTTTTGGAGGCCTGGCTAGACTTGAGGAACTTGGAATAGAACAAAAACTTGAAGGAAATCTAAATTAAGAAAAGATTGGAGCGAAGGATGCATGTAACTAGCTGTCATGGGGATTTCGATCATCATAATATTACCATTATCATCATCGTGAGGATAAATGAAGTATGGTCTGTTCTGGTTGTAGTGGGTTGAGGAACACATAGAAATCTGCAAAGAAGCAAATCTATAAGGCTTCATATTGGCGAGATCTATCCATGAGCATAGATTAGAGAACTTCGTAGATAATATGCGGTGCAAAAGTTTGATGAAGGAAATCTTAAGCTATGTTTAGAAATGGATTTGGATATGCACTCAAGCTTAGAATGCTAGCCATACAAATCAGTAATCAGTGAGGGGAGAGTTCGTCAGAGTCAGGGAGTTATGCATAGAGAGTAACATCGATGATTGCCATATGTTGTTGACGAGACAACACCATCCAACACATGGATGATCTCTATTTCTGGCTAGTCTCTCTGACGTCGGGCTTATCGGCTTTACGTGACCTCCTGTATCTGCAAACATAATGCTAAGGAAGTAGTCATTACTTTGAGTGTCACAGGTAGAGAAGACAAACATTGCTATGGAATGGAGGATTATGAGGACGAATTGAAGGCAACATTATTGGAAGGTATTGCAGCCTTCTACTGTCGAAAGGCTTCAGCCTCGATAAAGGAGGATTCATGCCCTGATTACATGCTAAAGGCAGAGGAATGTTTGAGGCAGGAGGAAGAGAGGATTGGACACTACTTACATGCAAGCTACGAACAAAGAAATCGCTAGAGGAAGTGCAGCAGGAACTGTTTACTGGATATGAGCAAACACTAGAGGAAGTGCAGCAGGAACTGTTTACTGGATATGAGCAACGAACCCTTGCGAAGGTAAAATAATACCTCATAGACACTATTCCAAAAGTCTCTGAGTAGGGGCATAGGTTGGTAAGTGTTGGTGGACATTCGTGTAGAACCAAGGGTTCCACTCTACCTCCTAAATAGATTCTGAATTTTTAGGGTCCTCGCAGAGTTGCTCGATGGCGTAGTTGGGCCTAGAGGATGCATTAGAAGAGAATAGCAATGCACTTTTGGATCAGGCATGGGTACTTGGTTGCAGGAATATAGTTTGAATGGTCCATCGGTTGTTTATGGAGCAATAGCTTAAAATGAGACAGAGTAAGTACTTTGTAACTCTCACCATTTTTGTGCTTTGGGGAGTTATGTGTCTGAGAAATATGTCACAAAGGGGGGGTGAAGTAGGAAATATGGGTCAAGGAAGGGAAAGTGAGCGCCGAAGAGAAGTTTAAACTTGTCTCTGAGAGCCATCAAATTGAAGGAAACGTCAAAGTTATCTTAGCTTCAATCTTCCCTCCACTTTTGAGTAGTATTTGTGGTCTAATCTGAAGAATCTTTCTTTGGAGAATAGGTAAGATTGGAAAGGAAAACCTCACTGAGCACATCAAGGTAATAATGAAGGATAGATATAGCGTTTGAAAATCCCTCTCAGGCACCTAGATAACATCACATAGGCTCACTCACAAGGATGTCTTCGCTGGAGTGGCCAAATAATCACTGGGAGGAATGATCAGTCCGAAGTGTCCAACAAGTGCACTGAGGAACTCAGAATCAGTAAGATGAAAAGGTTGGAAAACTGAAGTTCATTTTTGGGGCTTCATTAAAAGAGATGGATTGTATATGACTGCCAACAAATAGAATGTACAAAAGGAATTTGTGGGGAGGAGGAAGTAAAGGAATTTACTGCAAAATTTTCCACATATGGTTCAGTTCGCAAACTTCATATATTGTTTAAACTAGCAGATCAGGTCTCTTCGGAGTCCGAAGAAAAGGAAAATGTGCATACTTTTTTAGTTAGCGGCTAAATACTAGAAACTACAGATCTGCGTGAAACCCTGAGAGCGGGATGCCTTGGAATCTTGCAGCTTAATTCATTTTTTTTTTGGGACCTCACCGGATTACTCTTCTGTTGTGATAGAATCAAGGCCTTTAATGAAGCGTGGTTGCAAGAAGAGCAACGAGGGACTAGCCGATTCTTTTGGCAAATTTGCATATTGGAGCGTCTGAATTTTTGGCTGTTATTATGTGAATGCAGATTTTGTGGCAGTCAGCACCTGCAGAGATCCAGAAATTGCCGCATGGAGGCAATTTGACGAAACTTGTCACCGCTTGCATTTAAATGATACTTAAATTAGAATACCGATAAATGGCTATCCGACAAAACGATTGAGCACTGGATTGGTGCCTATGAATGTGCAGGGGAAGAGGGGCATGATAATTGACTTATGCGCCAAACTGTTTGAATGTGGTTATTTTGTGTTTTTGGTATTCATTCTGCATCTAATAAGAAAATGAAAATACCGTTAAAATGACGCAAGGGAATATGGAAGGCAATAATTCTTTTTTACTCGCCAGAGACTTGAAGGGTTAAAAATTTGAGAGTTTTTATGAGTGAGAGTTGTCGTGGGAATAGGCCTCGATTTTCACTTTTTTTGAAGTAGTTTTTAATATATAAATGCATGTTATTTCATAGTGAAACAAATCGATTAACAACCCACTCATATGTCTCGGCAATAAAATATGTGATATGCTTTTTAAGAGTCTGATGTGTTTTTTCTGACCTTCGCGTTTGTGGGAAACCTTAGTGAATTTATGTAAATTCTTTTGAAAATGTGAATTGATAATGGTCAACATTGGATTCAATTATGTGCATAATGTAATATTGTTTTGATTTTGAACATATTGGAAGGTCCTATGAATGTTCGAGATTGGTATGTAAGCATAGTTCATCCCGTAACCTATTGATTGGACCTCAACTCATTATCAATTGCTCAATCTTCATTGAGTAATGGTATTTTCATGTTGCGAGATCTATCATATGTCTCAAGAAGAGAAGCTTGCTCTTTCAAAAAGTGATTATTTACGAAGTTTGCAACATCATCAAGATCAAAGTTGGCATGCATAAGATCCATCGTGGATTCCTACATGAATCTCCGATATATTTTTTGCATATTCGAAACTTGTTAAATTGCTTGCATGAGAAAGAGGTTTTTCACTTGTACGTTTGATCTCTAAGAGAAATGCCTTTTCATATGATATATGATGCGTGTGATACATGTATAGCTTAAAAATTCTTTCTTTCACAAATTTGCTTCCCGAGAGTATGAATATATGTATGATAAGAAAAAAACTCTTTTTGATTCTTGTTAGGAGAACCCCATTAGGACTTATTTTACACATCAAAAACATTCAAAACACACAAAAACCCAAAACAAATTTTAAAAACTTTCAAAAATAGCAAATAAATCATAAAACACTCAAAAAACAAAAAATTGTTTCAATAGAACATGGGAAAGAAAAAGGCAAAAGAAAGGAGGAAGGGGGAAAAGGTTGCACAAAAGAAAGAAGAAAAAGATGAAATGCATGCATTAATCACACATGATCAAGGTGAAACAAATAGAGAAAATTTGCAAGGGGTAGAGGAAATTGGAGGAATTTCTAAAGGGGTGGGTTCCATAGTTGCGACTAGGGAATATTGCAATACTTTTGTAAATGTATTCATTGGTCATGACCATAGAAATATGAGTGCTTATATTAACCCTAATTGTGAGTGGAATCTAATTCATATTGATTTAGTGACTATTATTTTGGACAATATTCAACTAATTACTCATTCCTCTATCCTCATGAATGGTGAAAATTACGATTGCATGGGTCAAGTTGTGTTGCCTATTGTGGTGAATGGTATGGAATTCTTTGAAACATTTTTTGTCATGGAAGGTATAGATGAAGACTTGGTTATAGGCACTCAAAGGTTTATTAAAAGTCATCAAGAATTTGAGGTGTCGTATCCATCTATTATGTCTACCTCTACATGTGTGTCCATTGAAAATCTTAATGATTATCCTCATTGTAAGGATTGTGGATATGATCACCTATTCAAAGATTGTGCTTTTAATCCACAAAATAGTCTTTCCACTCATGCTTTTTCATCTAACCTTTCTTTGAGTAAGTCACAGGAAAACTTGATGAAAGATGAAGTGGAGGACTCCAAGTGCTTGGGGGATATGGAAGCGCTCTCTCTTCCTCTAGACTTGGATTCTCCTTATGAATCCATGGGCAAAGATGTGCTACATTTGGCTCATCAAGAAGAGGATAAGCAACTACTTTGTAACAACAATCTATCACCTATTTGTATATCTAGAGATTCTATGTATAATAAGGGTAAATGCATCGCTGAATCTCTAGATCGATCTCAAACCACACAACCCTATGATCCATTGGATGAGCATGATGTATGTATAAAAACTCAACCTTTGTTGAATTGCCCTTGTAAAGATGAGTTATCCCTAAAGACTCACATAGAAGGCCCAAAAGACCCTTATGCCAAGAAAAAGAAATCACATTTCCCTTGTAATGTCAAGAAAATTTGGGTGGCCAAACAATTACTTAGAGCCCAACCAAATCGCACTATGATATGGGTACCAAAGAAATCTCTTATACAAACTCAACCCTCTCACACTAGACTTCATAATTTATGGTCTAGATCCATCATGCCTTATCATCAAGAACGACCACTTCCGACCAAAGGATCCAAAGCAATCAAGCAAACACTCAGAAAAGATCCAAGGAGAAACCTCAAGGCTAAGACCAACAAAGCGAAGACATATTGGCAGCCTAAAACCTCTTCGTGCAGCATCCATGGGTATCGGACCCAACCTTGCCCAATGCACAGCATATGTTTAAGATGCACACCAAGTATGCACATGAATAGGGCCTCATCCAAAGGCCAAGCATTAGGCACAATTAGTTTAACCCAGGCACAAAGAGGGCACATGTACATAGATTTCAAAAATTTTCTTTTCATTTTTCTTTTTTCAGGTTGGTGGACAAAGATGGCATCCATTTCAAATGGTTGATAGAAAAGAAGCGGCTCTTAGAGTTGGACATCTGGAGAAAGCCTCATCATCACCTCACCCTTGAGCACGTTGCTCAAGACCCATCCATTTTTGCACCATTTTTGTTGTATGCATTTTTTAGAGTATGCATAAGATAGGGTCACATTACCAGACCATGCATAGGCACTTGTTTGTTTTCCACTCATGCATATGGACTAAGAAGAGATGAATTAAGTTCATCTATTTGTATCTATCATCTACATTTCATGCTCATACATCATCCATCCATTATTAAAAAATAAAAATAAAAAATATATATTTAAAAAAATAAAAATAATAATAAAAAAAAGGCATTCTAGCATATTCATTCCCATCTATATGAGGCAAAAGAACCAAGTTAAAGCACTCGACTCCAAACAAAAAGCAAGATGAAGAAACGCAACAAAGCAAAGCACTCCAATGGTATACGGATCATGCGAATCTAAAAGAACCCCATTGCTTCTCTCTCTTTGGCTTACCGTGTGTGCGCGTGTGCGTGTATGTGTGTGCATGTTAGTGTGCTTCTCACTCACGCATTTGTGCCATCACTTGTTCGAGGTCTTCATACCATCCTTACGTCTTCCCGGATTGACATTAAAGGAGGTGCTACTCATCACTGAGCTACACCAAATTTTGGCGCCGTTGTTGGGGAGCGTTCTCTTGTCACTTACATGATGGTTTATGGCATGAAAGAGACGTGTACACAAGCTTTTCATGACAATTTTTGAGTTTTTCATTTCATTACGCTCTTGTGAGCATTTGCGGCTTGCAAGATTCACAATAACTTGTTGAGATGAGCCATTTTTTGTATGATTAGAATCCCCTTTTTGGGAGATTTATCTACCATGTGTGGTGATTCTTCAAGTTTACGAGTAGAATAGGAGTAGTTGTAGAAATCTTTTATTTTATTATGACAATTTTTTCTATTAACATGTGTAAATAATTTTGTTTTGGGGTTCTTCTACAAATATCAAGGGAGTTTTGGCTCATCAACTTCATCAACAAACTACTAGAGATGGAAACAAGCTGGATGACTTTACAAAACTCAAAAAACAAAAAAGGAAGGTATATTGCTTATTTTCTCATGTCACTTTTAGCACTCTTTCAAGCGGAATCACATGGGTAGAAAGTAATCCAAGGCGTGGAAGAGAATGAGCTTTTGTTTTTGAGATACTAATACAAGGAATGAGAAAGTGTTTGAAATCTTGGTTTGAATGGAATAGTATGAAGGTTCTTAGCTCTTCTGAGAGAGAAAACTAAGGATATGTCGATCGTAGGCCAAAAGCCTTCCTAGAAAAGAGAAGGCATCTGCTTCCGAGGGTGCGAAATTTGATATGCTTAGGCTCAGGGGGTATAGGATTAATGAATGTCTAAGATTTCTTCAGGAAGAGCTTCCTCGATTCATCTAAATATTAGCCACGGGCACAACATCTTACCTTGGAGACACGCCTCCTGCTCATTCGTTCAGAGATTAGGAAACACACAGAAATTATCTGGCCATTAACCTGATGGTTGTTGATCGTGAGGCAATTTGGCAGGATGAGATTGTACAGTGCACTACACATGATGCCTAAGTGCCATTTTTTATTAATGTACCTAGGAGGAACATATGTCTATAGCATGGAAGTGTAGAACATGGAGAAAACATAAAGCTTGCAGGCTTTGTGATTTGCATGCGCATGCTTTTCCTTGTTATTTTTGGAGGCCTGTGGACTTGAGGAACTTGGAATAGAACAAAAACTTGAAGGAAATCTAAATTAAGAAAAGATTGGAGCGAAGGATGCATGTTTTTAGCTGTCATGGGGATTTGGATCATCATAATATTACCAATAGCATCATCGTGAGGATAAATGAAGTATGGTCTGTTCTGGTTGTAGTGGGTTGAGGAACACATAGAAATCTGCAAAGAAGCTAATCTATAAGGCTTCATATTGGCGAGATCTATCCATGAGCATAGATCAGAGAACTTCGTAGATAATATGCACTGCAAAAGTTTGATGAAGGAAATCTTAAGCTATGTTTAGAAATGGATTTGGATATGCACGCAAGCTTAGAATGCTAGCCATACAAATCAGTAATTTGTGAGGGGAGAGTTCGTCAGAGTCAGGGAGTTATGCATAGAGAGTAACATCGATGATTGCCATATGTTGTTGACGAGACAACACCATCCAACACATGGATGATCTCTATTTCTGGCTAGTCTCTCTGACGTCAGGCTTATCGGCTTTACGTGACCTCCTGTATCTGCAAACATAATGCTAAGGAAGCAGTCATTACTTTGAGTGTCACATGTAGAGAAGACAAACATTGCTATGGAATGGAGGATTATGAGGACGAATCGAAGGCAACATTACTGGAAGGTATTGCAGCCTTCTACTGTCGAAAGGCTTCAGCCTCGATAAAGGAGGATTCATGCACTGATACTTGTTGTGTCAAGGATGATGAACATAGTAGTTGGTTGCAACAAGCCCATGAAGGATTGCTAGGAAATCACTATTCTAAACAACGAACATTGCAGAATCTAAAACGTTTAGGAGTGCATTGGCCTCACATGGACAAAGAAATTCAGGAGTGGATCAGGAGTTGTCGAGTATGTCAGGTGAGACCCCAGTGGAGCATGCCACCCTTTACCACGTGTCACTAATTCCAGACTGGAGTGCTCCATTGATAGAATTCATGAGATCGGGAACATTACCCAATGAGGCTAGTCTAGCAAGGAAACGAAGCTTGGAACAAGAGGCTCAAGACTACGCCTTAGTAGGAGACAACTTGTACCAAAGAGGCAAAGATGGATACTTAAGACTGTGCATTCATAAATCCGACTACTTGAAAGTCTTAGAAACTGCACATAGCGGTGTTGCAGGTGGACACTTTGGGCCTGACAGAGTAATCAAGTCCATTCTATTCTCATGACTTTGGTGGCCCACTCTTCATATGGATGCACATACATATGTGAAGAAATGTGACACATGCCAACGTGCACACTATCCGATCAGAAAAGATGAGATTCCTTTGAGGCCAATGATGGGAGGATGTGCATTCTCTAAGTGGGGTATAGACTTTGTTGGTCCCATTAACCCCCCAGCTAGAAACTCCCATGCAGATTACATTATTGTAGCCACAGATTACCTTACAAAGTGGGTGGAAGTAAAAGCCACAACAAAGAATGATGCTCAGATGATGGCTAAGTTTTTATTTAAGAACGTGTTCACCAGATATGGGTTACCAATAGAGTTAGTAAGTGATAGAGGTACGCACTTCTTGAATGAAGTCATTGAAAATATCCTTCAAGAATTCATGGTGATACACAAGAAGTCTGCCCCCTATCATCCCCAAGCTAACGGACAAGCCGAGAGCACGAATAAGATCCTATGTAATGTGTTGACAAAATTGGTAAATAATAAACGCTCTGATTGGGACAAACAACTTCATCATGCCATTTGGGATTACCGAGTTGCTTACAAAACGGTACTCAATGCCACCCCATTTCAGATGGTCTTTGGACAGAATGTTGTGCTACCATTAGATTTTTTAATCCTAGCTTTAAGAGTAGCACAAGAGCATGAGTGGAATGGACACAAGTTGTCCTCAAGGATCTTTGATCTAGAACGCTTAGGTGAGATGAGGCTACGAGCGGCAGTAGGCGTCTATGCTGCAAAGAAAAGACAAAAGGCATACTTTGATGCACACATCAAGGATAAAGGATTGAAAGAAGGAGATCTAGTGTTGGTTTATACACTAAAGCGGCATGCTCGCAAATTGGAGAAATGAGGATATGGACCCATGATCATTAATAGAATTTCTACTAGCGGTGTGGTTCAATTGGCCACTCTTGAAATGGGTGTGCGGCTGGACATACTCTATGAGAGTAAACTGAACGAAATGACTCAAAACAATTGAAGTAGCTACAAGGGGGCTTCCACGCCTTCTTCCACGCCTTCTTCCTCTATTCTTGAGTGACCAAAAACTCTCATGATGAGTTTGAGAGCTCTTCTCCATCATTTCTCCACTACTTTGGACAGCCACTCCTCTTACAGTTTAGTTTTTGGATTTGATTCTCTTTTGGTCTCCACTACTTGCTGAAGTAAATGCTTCTATTTTTCATTTTTGTATTTTTCTTCTATTTGAAGAAAATCCTTTTTGCAAAAATATATACGAGCTTACTTCTTTATTTTTAACACTCCCCCTCAAGCTCACATGTGAGCTTGCACCTTCAGCCATATCCTACAAGTTGATGTCGTCCTTGAATCTCTTGAGCTTAGAAGCATCTAGGGACTTTGTAAGCATGTCTACAACCTGGTCATTAGTTCCAATGAACTTTATATCCACATCCTTGCTCAAAACCTTTTCTCGAACATAATGATATGAACTTTATGCTTGACATGTTGTCACCATAAATTGGAATGGTCTCCACCTACACATCAAGATCAGCCAAGAGCTTCTTAATCCACATAGCTTGACAAGTTTCAAAGGCTAAACCTCTATATTCAGCTTCTGTAGATGATAGTGCAACAGTAGGTTGCTTCTTTGAGCTCCATGTGATAGTTTTGCTACCTATCATGAACACATAACCTGAAGTGGATCTTCTGTCTTCCTTCAAACCAACCCAATCAGCATCACTGAAGCCTTTTACCTGCAATTCTTCATCATAACCATAAAACAGAGCATGATTGACTGTGTGCTTCACATATCTTAGCACTCGTTTGGCTGAATTTAAATGTTCACTTGTTGGAGCTTGCAAAAATTGAGAAAGAACTCCAACAATATAACACAAATCTGGTCTTGTGATCGTAGCATAGATCAATGAACCTATAATACTCCTGTATGTAGTTACATCATGTAACTTCTCTCCATCATTTGAGCATAGCTTCACATTTGTGTCCATAGGTTGAGTGAGTGGTTTGCATTCACTCATTCCAAATCTGAAAAGAACATCCAATAGGTACTTTCTTTGCATTAAGTAAATGCCATCTTTCCCATAGACTATCTCAATGCCTAAAAAGTATTTCAGCTCATCAAGATCTGAAATTTTAAACTCCTTACCGAGTTTCCTTTTGATCTCTTGCATTCCTGTAACATTACTTCTTGTTATGATGAGATCATCAATGTATATGCAAATATATACCTGCTTGCCTTCTTCTTTCTTCATGTAGAGAAAGGGATCTGCAATACTTGGACTATACCCACACCTTGTGAGGTACTCGACCAATCTTTGATTCCAAGCACGTGGTGCTTGCTTCAACCCATACAAAGCTTTCTTCAATCTAGAAACAAAATTTGGATGCTTTTTTTCTTCAAATCCAATCGGTTGACTCATGTATACCTCTTCTTGAAGTTCACCATTGAGAAAAGCATTTTTTATGTCACGTTGGTACAATGGCCATCTCCTTGCTGCACTCACTGCAATCAAGGTTCTAATTGTTCCCATCTTTGCAACCGGGCTGAAAGTTTCTTCATAATCGATGCCGTGAGTTTGCTTGAATCCTTTTGCTACTAGTCTAGCTTTATGCCTTGCTAGAGAACCATCAGCATTTCTCTTTATTTTAAACACCCATTTATTTGGAACAATCTTCATACCTTCAAGCTTTGGAACTAGCTCCCATGTGTTATTGACTTTGAGAGCTTTCATCTCTTCTTGCATAGCTTCTTTCCATTCTTTTTGTGTACGTGCTTCTTCATATGCATCCGGTTCTTTGTCTTTGACCACCTGTGTCATATATGCAAAATGCTCATCTATCATCAATAAAAGTGACAAAATATCCTTGAATGATCATCAATAAAAGTGACAAAATATCTATTACCAGCCACTGATGGTTGTTGTGATGGTCCCCATACATCCGTGTGTATCAAGTCGAGGACATTCCTTGCCACATAGTTGCTTTTCTTGAATGGTTGTCGAGTTTGCTTTCCTGGTTGGCATGCTTCACAAAACTCATGTAGTCTAGCATCATTGAATCTTGGAAGACCTCTTACCACTTCATGGTTGCTCATGTCCTTGAGCTTGGGAATGTTGATATGTCCAAACCTTTTGTGCCACAAATCGATTTCAGCAATCCTCTTGTTTCCAAACTGAATATACATCACCTTTCCATGCGGTTGTTGAATGTCCAAAGTGAACATCCTTCCTTCTTTCCTTCCTTGAGTAATGACCTTGAATCCTTCTTTTGGATTCTTTATAAAGCAGCCTTTTTCATTGAAGATAACATGATATCCTTTCTCTACCATTTGTCCTACTGAAATCAAATTCTTTGCAATAGTAGGAACATGAAGAACATCAGCCAATACCTTCTTGTCTCCAAGCTTGATATCTCCAACATGCTCAATTGCGTGTTGAGTTTCATCGCCGGTCTCCACACATCCTTTTCCACTTGGAGCTTGTAGCTTTGTGAAAAAATCTCCTTGGCATGTATATGGTTGCTGCAACCTGAATCTATGAACCATTTTTGGTCATCACTTCTCGAGTTGTTGTGGTCATGCTTCATGGCAAGCATGGTTTGCTTGTCTCCTTCACTTGATGTACTCGCATAGTTATTTTGGTTCCTTTGGTTGCCTCCATTCAGCCTCCCATTCTTTTGCCAACAATCATTTGCATAATGTCCTACTTTACCACAATGATAACATGTTATACCTTTATGAGGATTGTATGAACCTCGACCTCTTCCTCTATTTCTTCCTTGAACTCTTCCATGTGTGTTGTCATTTGAGTTGTCCTTGTTGTCCTCCGAGTTGTGTTGGCTGAAATTTGTGTTGTTGTAGCTTCTTCCTCTTCCTCTCGAGCCTCCTCTTGAGTTCCTTGCTCTACCTTTTCCTGCATATAACATTTGACTATGGCTGACCTTACCTTTGTTGCCTTCTCCTTGTTGAGCAACCTCTTCAGCCACAAGATTTGGTATAATCTCGTCGAATGTTGGTAGAGGATCTCTATAAAGGATGTTTGTGATGAGGGGCTTCCACTTTTCTTCACTTCTCAAGTCATTGAGGGTTGTTTGGACGATGTCTTCCTCTTCTATCTTGCATCCAATTGATGCTAGCTGATCTCAAAGCTCTTTGATCCTCAATGTATACTCATTAATGCTTTGGTTTGAGCTTTTCCTCATGTTTTTGAGCTCGTTCTTGAGTTGCGTCCGTCGAGACCTTGTTGAGGTAGCATACACCTTCTCCAATGCTTCCCAAACTTCCTTGGCTGTTTCTAAGCTTTGCACATGACCAATCATAGTGTTAGAAATAACTTGTGAGATGAGGAACATCACCCTTCGATTCCTCTCTTCCCAATCAGCAAATTGTCTCCTTTGTGCCGGAGTAATGTTGGGATCTTCAATGTCCACCGGTTGTGGATTGTCTCCACTAACTAGACTCCATAAACCTTTACCTTTAAGGTAATTTATCATTCTATACCTCCAAGATTGAAAATTATCTTTGTCTAACTTCTCAACTTGTTGTCCTAAATCAGCCATTGAAAACTTCCAAGATTGAAGTTTACCTCAAGTATGTTGTGGCGCTCTTTCTTGACTTCACGAAGCTCCCCCTTGATTTGTAGCTTCTCCTTTGCTTCAATTCAGTTCCAATGCTTTGAATCTTCAAACTCCAATGCTCTGATACCAATTGTTGGAGAATTCATCTCCTAATCGCAGCGGAAAGTGTAGAAGACCTTCTCAGGATCAAGACTCTTGCCAACAACAGAATCTTCAAATAAAAACTGGTACCAATTGAAATATCCAATAAACTTGAAACTTTGATCACTCAAACTAGACACCTAGAGCTTTCAAATAAGATATCAAACACTCAATTTGGAGTAGATTTGGGTTGGCAACTATTTGATTCAAAACAGACTACATGTCCACTCAATTAGGCTGAAAACTAGACTTCACTAAAACCTAAATAACTCACAGAGCATAAAGAATTTCATAACACTATTCTAGATAAGGGAAGTACTCAAGATAAGCTTTCCAACGAATGTTTAAACACTAAAATTGGATACATATATTGAGAGATATGACTCTTACAAATAGACTACCCAAAAATGGGTGTGCGACTGGACATACTCTATGAGAGTAAACTGAACGAAATGACTCAAAACAATTGAAGTAGCTACAAAGGGGCTTCCACGCCTTCTTCCTCTATTCTTGAGTGTCCTCCCTTGCCTCTTTTATAGCCAAGTGACCAAAAACTCTCATGATGAGTTTGAGAGCTCTTCTCCATCATTTCTCCACTACTTTGGACAGCCACTCCTCTTACAGTTCAGTTTTTGGATTTGATTCTCTTTTGAATGATTCTCTTTTGGTCTCCACTACTTGCTGAAGTAAATGCTTCTATTTTTCATTTTTGTATTTTTCTTCTACTTGAAGAAAATCCTTTTTGCAAAAATATATACGAGCTTACTTCTTTATTTTTAACAAAGACTGGATCTATGACCATGCAGTTAACTTGAACCTAAGAAGCAAAATTCTTCAAGTTTGGGTATAGGAACAATGCATTATGTTAGAATTAGAGAATTGCATGCTCACAAATCTAGGTGTCACACATTCTCTTAGTTCTTCTAGCACTAATCTTAGCAAAAAAGATGTTGTATGTGTCAAAAGCTCTATGTTCCATAAGAACTCAATCATGGAAGAACAATCTTAAAGACAAGCGGACTCCTCCTCTTGCTCAAAGACTAAAGCAGTCACAACAACTCAACCAAAGAAGCAAGTAAAACAGCCCAAGAGAACCGCTATATCAAATAGAAAGACAAAATTCAAGAAGAAAGAAACTCCATGCACGAAGCAGATTTAGGTTAGAAAAGGAGAGAAACCACCAGCTTTGCCACAACAATTTCCATCCAAGAGGGCTAATCACGCCAAAAGAAGCAGCAAGAAACAAGGAGAACCTCAACCCCAAGGTCTTCAACAAATGTGGGTACCGAAGCAATCGATGAGGAACAAGCACAATGACATACAAATTTGGGTACACTAAGAAATTAGTGGCAGCTCAACAAAGGAGATTACAAATGTGGGTTCCCAAAGCGCTCTTACATACACAACGGCCTAGGCTCCCCACCATGAAAAAGGTCTCAAAAAAGAAGATTTTTTTGAATTAATAATATTTGAATAAGCCAAGGAGAGAAAAGGGTAAGAATAGAGCACAAAGACCAAAAGAAAAACTCAACCCTTCGGCAAAAGTAAGAAGACAATCATCAAGGATATGGGTTTGGAAGCCTAAGGTACTAGTAGCATCCACATCACCAAAGAATGAACCACTCCGGATACAAAATTTAAGCAACCAACCAAAGATGAAGAAGTCAAGAAGGACTTGTACGCAGCCCAACACTGTTCTGAAATGGGTCTCTAAAATCAATTGTCCTTTTGACATCCAATGGATACCTCCAACAAAGGTTGCATCAACATCTACAAGAACATTGAAAGCCTCGACGTGCAACAACCATGTGCCTTTGGCATAACCTTGTCTTTTGCACCATTGAGATCATGCACTTCCAAAGTATGCATCAACATAGGGCCACATTCCACGGCCGTGCATAGACACCATTGAGAAATCCCAGGCACATGAGACACACTTGCAATATATAAAATATCTTATTGATACTAACCTCTTTCTTCTTGTTTTATGCCATCGCGAGCACCAAAAAAAAAGCGAGACAAGAGTGTGTGCTTGAGGAATCTCATAAAGTGAACCATCAGAATGGACATCCATCGACAAGAAAGACAAGCCAATGGTCAATCACCATGATGGAAGTACAACATGAAGAGATAAAGATCGACGGACCTTTCACCATGGTAAGAATTGTATGCTTCAACGATGCTATAACCATGATCGATTAGGAAACCACTTCGTCGGCACACCCTTGAGCACGGAGCTCAAGACCCAACTTCTTGCACCATAATTCTTCCAATGCATTTCCCAAGTATGCATGCATAGGGCTATATTACAAGGCCTTGCACAAGACACCTATTTTTTCCAACCCATGCACTAATGCACTTAACCATCAACCATTATGGGTCACATGTACTTGGCCTCATAATATGAAACTCATGTTTCAAAGATTCATGGACATCCAGGGTACAACGTGAGTACCCAAGAAGCAATTCACAGTAGATAGCTGCTCAACATCAACATCGACAACCTCTTTTGAGCAAATAACAACCTTTGAAAGCCAAGAAGTATACCCTCCAACTCAAATCCAAGGAAGAAGTACATACATTGGGCACAACTCTCGAATAGGCTTGTAGTGAAAAATTGAAGAACCCGACAACCGACCAGGCTACATTGGGAAGATGGACCGCTCCTGTTAATACATGAAGGACACTACCTCTCAACGTACTACATGGAACAACCACTACAACAAGGGTCTGTCAGGGACGACAGACTCAAGAGGGGAGGAGTGTTGAAGCTCAAGGTCAAGGGCAACGCATGGAGGCGCATCAAGGAAGTGGACACACAAGAAGAAGGAGCAAGTAGGGAGCTCCAAGAAGCACCTCTCAAATTTTCAAAAGAAATCCCTATAAAAATAGTGATTTTTATCACTAGAAACCATTGTAAATACCATTTTTCATTTTTGCAACTCCATTTTGTTCAAGCTGAGTCCTCAAGCTTGAGGAGTATTAGAACGATCATCCTACAAATTTTCATAATTTTTAGACTCCGTTTGAGCCCCCAAATAAGCCCTGGAACCTAATTTTTAACTAGGTCGGGCACTAGGTCTGGATAGGGCCAAAACCACTCAGAAAACTATAAAAAGGGCTGGAGAGATCATTTTGAGGTTAGTTGGTTGTAGATTTGAGCTTTGTAAGAGAATTCTTTGGTAATCGAAGATCTTCCATTGTTCCACTCTTTGCTCTTACGTTGTGTGTGTGTGTGTGTATGCATGTGCATGCTTGTGTGTTTTCAGTCACACACTTGTGCCATCACTTGCTCATGGTCTTCATACCGGTCCTCATGTCTGTGTGGATTGACATTTATGAGGTGAAGCTCCTCACGTTGGTACTTACCATTGTGCTAGAGTGACATGAGGCATTCAAGATGGCCTGCACTTTGTGAAGGTCAACCTGTATACCTTGTTTTGAAATGATATGTCCCAGAACTTTGCCACAGGCAATGACAAAGGTATGTTTATGAGGATTCAGACACAAGTAGTACTCCCTACCCTTGAGAAAGCAACAGTGAAAGTCCTATAAGTTAGCATTAATGTCATCAGACAAGGAAAAATTATCGAGGTATACTCTCATAAAACTGGTCAAGTAAGGGGAAAAAAATTCCTACATGCACCATTGGAAGGTACTAGGTGCATTACACAGACCGAACCACATAACCATGCATGCATAAACCTCCCAATTGGTGATAAATGCAGTCTTGGGTATGTCAGGCTCGACCATCTGAACTTGACTATAACTGCTATATCCATCTAGGAATGAATACATTTCTCATCCAACATCGTCTAACATATTTTCTAGGAATGGGAATGGGAATGGATCAGGGATAGTTGTTGCATTCAACTTCCTATAGTCTACATAGATATCGAGTTGTTTATTCTTTTTGGGTACAATAACAATTGGTGAAATCTACTCGGCATGTTCTAATAGAACAATGAACCCCACAAGGATTAGTCCCTCTAACTCTTCCTTTACTTGTTGAGCATAATTGGGGTTCATCCTATAGCTTTGCTGCTTCACCGAATGAGCATCCGATTTTGGTACAACCCAATGCTGATAGATCCTGGGATCTAAGCCTTTTATATCTCTATAGTTCCATGCAAAAACATCTGTAAACTCCTTTAAAAGAGTCAAAATGTCACACTAAAAGGTAGTATCCAAGCTGGCTTTTATTTTGACAAGCCATGGAATGGTTTCTTCTCCAAGATGACAAGTCACCAGTTGATCTTTCAGTACATAAAATTAACATGCATTTGTGGGGTCACTCTCACGCTAAAAAGGCTGCTTAAATCCATGAGTCTATTAGTTCCTTGGCCTCATTTATAGATTCAGCTACAAGGGGTTGTATCGCACAGGTTGTTGGAGACCATTTTTTCCTCCCTCTCTTTCTCTTCTCCCTCCCTCTACTGCTGTCGATGGCGCAGCACACTGCACACAGCAGAGAGAGAGAGAGAGAGAGAGATTGAGAGAAAGAAAGAGAAAGTGAGAGAGAGAGAGAGAGAGAAAAGAAGAGAGTTTTTTTTCTTTTTTAATTTTCTTTTACTTTTGTTTATTTTATTTAATTCTATTTTATTTATTTTATGTCTTAAATTATTTTATTTATCTTTTAGGCATAAATATTATGTGTGCATATTTTTTACTTATATTTATGGTATAAACATTATGAGTGCATATTTGATATGTGTGTTATGTTAAATTAAATGTTTGATGAGTTTAATGGATTATGTTGATGAGTATGTCATGTGAATGTGTTTTGAAGAATGTAGAAGAAATTTTATATATGTGTTTAGTATGTGTGTGTTTGATGTTTGATGATATGAAGTTTATGTGATGTGTATGTTTAGTGCATGTGATTAGTATGTGTTTATCAAGAATGTCTATGTGTGTGTTTTTAATTAATAGATTTTCCAATAAGTAACTTATTAAGGTTCATGTTTGAATGCAATGAAAAGATAAAAAATGGATATAGTAGTTAGATTTATAAATAGATGATTAAGTTGATTATATAAGTAAATGTTGATATGCATACCTAAAAATGTTTTATGTTTTCCAGGATAGCAAAAGAAGGGATTAGAAGTAGCCATGTTTTCTCATCTTTCCCAATGATTTTTCCCCGATCTTATATTCCATTCTTACCTTTCCTAAATCCTTTAATTAGGCTTCATTCTATTCATGCAAATTCTTCATCCTCAATCATTAGGATTCACTTAGCTTTTGATTTTATCCCAACTGATCATATCTATTCATTTACCTTTTCCTATCGATTAGCCTATCTTTTGCAACCCATAGTTGTTAGCTTAGACATGATAGAAGGTTATTTATTATGATGCTAAGTGTATGTTTAATGCATCGAATTTAGATATTCATTAGTATGTATGCATGTAAGATATGAAAGCATGTTTGGATGTATACATGTTATATGTATGCATGTTAGATGTATGCATGTATGCATGTTAGATGTTTACATGTATGCATGTTAGATGAATGCATGTATGCATGTTAGATGAATGCATGTATGCATGTTAGATGTATGCATGTATGCATGTTAGATGTATGCATGTATGCATGTTAGATGTATGCATGTATGCATGTTAGGTGTTTTCATATATGCATGTTAGGTATGTATGCATGTATGCATTTAAGATATGTATGCAAGTTTGATATGAATGCATGTTAGATGTATGTATGTATGCAAGTTAGATAGGTATGCATGTTAGTGAATGTATGCTTAAAAAGTGCATGTATATGCATGTGAAGTGTTATTCATGTGTATGCATGTGAACTTAGTGATGTATGCATATATAGTTAATGAATATGCATATGATGTATGCATGTAAATGTGTATTTATGCATGTATGCATGAGTGATTTATGTATGTATGCATAAGTGAATGTATGCATATGAATTTAAGTTAGGAAGTGTGATGATGCATAAATACATATATGCATGTGTATGCATGTGGAGTTAGTGTATGCATGTGTATGCATGTGGAGTTAGTGTATGCATGTGTATGCATGAGAAGTTTGTTTATGTATGTGAAGTTAGTGTAAACATGTGAAGTTTATGCATGCACATATGATATGTGCATAAGAAACGAAATAATGAAGATTATGAGATTGACAAGATTGATGAAGATACTAGTGAAGATTAAAGATCTGTTTTAAATCACGTAAAAAAGTTTTAATTAAAGATTTGTTTGATTTTTTGTGTATATGCACTACATTATTGAATGAGTTAAGAAGATATGTTCAAATTTTAAAAAAAAAATCAAATCAAGTAGAATATGAGATCTTAAATATCTTATATATTTTATGATTGATGCATGAAAAACTTGTATTTATATGAATTAAATCAGATAGTTAAGTAGAAACTTTTGGAATTGGAAGCTTGTGGAAGAAATGGTAGACTTATTATGAGTACATGTATATGCTGAAAACTTTAACCATTAGTAAGTTGGATTTTTGTATCTTACTATTTATTCCTTATGAGATCTAACCTCCAAATGAATTAAAAGATAAGACTTCATACCCAATTTAGCCTATATGTATGTGTTTGTAGTTAGTGCGCTATGATGGGCTAGTAGGCGAGTGGAACAACCTTGGTTAGGTGATCAAGGCCACGAGCTGACGCTAGTTTCATCATACGCCTAACCTTTATGTTGTCATGCGCCTGCATGGGTCGGTAGGCGGGTGGAGTCACTGTGATCGGGAGGCCAAATACTCGAGTATTAGTATGTCTGGGATGATATATATTCAATGCTACGTGATGGGTTGCCATCGATTCCACTCCCCATTTACGTGATGACTTTAGCTATTAGGGGAATAGATAAAAGTAGGCGACAACTAATATGAAGCTCTGAGAGGAAATCCGCTAGTTATAGTTTCACCGGCGGGTGGGTTCCTTCAATCAATCAAACTTTTCTGATGTTGCTTTGTGAGTGATAGAAAGCCGTTTTCAGCTTAGGCTGGGTGGATGTGGGCTAAATCTAAGGCTAAGGCAAAATTGATCCTAGTCGATGACAGGTGCTAAAGAAACCTATACCTATCGGGCGAAGCTATTACCATGAAGGGTTAAGCTAATACCTAAAGGCTTCCCTTGTTTACTACATGGTCTTATTTCGCGCTAAAGTTTTAGCACCTAAAGCTTAAGCGTTTACCTAACAGTAAAGGCGCTAAAGAAACCTATACCTATTGGTAAACTTACGCACCGTATAGGCTTAAGCGTTTACAAAATCGGGTAAGCTAATACCAGGCTACAACGTATTAGCTTAAGCCATAAGGCGCTAAAGAAAATGCTGCAGCAAGACAAGACAAGACCAACATGGTCTCTTTAGAGCAAGACAAGACAAGACCTTAATGGTCTTCCCTTCGGGCCTTGTTGGTGTAGCTGTAGCCTTCATGGCCCCTTTGGGCCTTGACTGAATGGTTTTGCTTCTTGACTGAATGGTGTAGCTTCGCCCCTAACGGTATGAGCTTAACCTAAAGTAAGCGTTTTTGCTTCACTTTTAGGTGAAGCTAATACCTCTAGGCGCTATGCGTTTTCTATCGCCCAAACCCTGTCTTAAGCCGTTTCCCTAAAGGTGCGTAGCTAGACCATCTTGGTCTTGTGCTAAAGTGTCTGTTTCCCTAAAGGTGCTCAAGAAAACCTTTAGGGAAACGGACACTAACGTGAGGTGCTAAAGTTGTTAGGGAAACGGTTTCGCACACTTTAGCACCGTATGGTTTTGCGCTAAAGAAAATCTATTGGTGCTAAAGAAAACCGGGTTCTAAAGAAAATGTTTCCAGGGGTGAACTTAGCTCCATAAGGCTACAACGTGTCCGTTTCCCAAGCTATAGCATATTCGTTTCTGTTTCCCTATTGGTGCTTTAGTGTCCTATTGGGAAACAGAAACTTTAGCACCAATAGGACAGACACTAAAGTGGGAAACGGACACTCACTTTAGCACCTAATGGGAAACGGAAACGGTTTCAGTTTGTTTCGGTTTGTTTCCGTTTGTTTTGGTTTGTTTCGGTTTGTTTCCGTTTGTTTCAGAAATTTGTGCTAAAGAAAACACTTAAGCCTTCACAGGGCGAAGCGAACGGCGCATTCCCGGTATTAGCTTAAGCCTAAGAAAGGCAATAAAGAAGACCGGGTCTTGCGCTAAAGTTTACCTTTAGGTAAACGAAAAGTGCTAACTAAAGAAACCCGAATAGGTAAACGTAAACTAACCTGGTTTTCGTGCATTCCCCTAATGATCAACTTTAGCACAAAACCTATAGGTGCTAAAGAAAACTCAGTTGTAAACGTTTTCTTTAGCGCCTTCATCCATCGCTCTTACGCGCTTTCCCATAAGGCCCGATTAGGCTTAAGCGGTTAGGCTTAAGCTAATACCTATTGGGCCAGAGGGAAGACCAACATGGTCTTGGAATCTACAACGAAAACTTTAGCGCTTTCCCATACCGATTAGGCTTTAGCCCCGTTTACCTAAACGGTTTTCTTTAGGTTTACTTTAGGTAAACGCATAGCACGATTAGGGAAACCACCGGCTAGGGTTAAGCGAAATGCTTAAGCCTGGTAATAGCTACGCGCCATAAGGTATTAGTGCTTTCTAAAGTTGACCGTAAAGGTAGTTCGCTTCGATGAACCCATAACTAAACGTTTTCGGGCTAATACGTTTACCTCTCGATATTAGCTTAATCGTGTTGTAAACGTTTTGCGGTTTTCTTTAGCGCTTTCCCATACCGATTAGGCTTTAGTGGTTAGGCTTAAGATAATACCATTTAGGTTTTCGTTTTCGTGCCTTTCTGCCTGTAGAAAATAGATTCTACGGCAAGTAGAGAATGACGCTTCTAAATTTATTCTTGTTGAAATTATTATTCACTAATGAAGCTGGCAAACCAAGACCTTAATGGTCTTCCCTCCTTGCCCTTTTAACGTAAAGGTTAAGCTCACCAGTAAACGGTAAATGCTTCATCGTGGAGGCCCGAAGGGTTAAGCGAAACCCATATAGGTTTTACGCTAAAGTGTCCGTTTCCCAATAGGAAACTTTAGCACCTTAGCGGGGCTAAAGTTGACCGTTAAGGGAATCCTGCTTAGCTAATACCCTAACGGCTAAAGTTGACCGTAAAGGTATTATGTTTGTGCTAAAGAAAATATTGTAGCCTGAAAACTTAATGGTTTTCTACATTGTAGCCTAACCGGTCAACTTTAATGCATTCCCTTAACGTTTTCTTTAGCGCATTCCCCAACTTTAGCGCATTCCCTAACTAACCCCTTAAGCCTAATTGGGTTAGTGCAAAGCGTTCACTGTTAAGCTTAATTTGACCGGGTCTTACGCTAAAGAAAACGTTGTAGCCCGGGGTGAAGTGAACGTCGCATTCCAAGACAAGACCAGAATGTCCCTTCAGGTAATGGTCTTCCCTCCTTGCCCTAAAGGTATTAGCTTAAGTCTAAGAAAGGCGCTAAAATTTTCTTTATAACGCGCAAAACAAAACAAGACCAACATTGCTTGCATAGCACCTTCGGGCACGGGCTAAAGAAAACGATGTAGCCTAACCAGTCAACTTAAGCCCTAAAGGTAGCTTAAGCTTTGACTGGGCCCGAAGGGGCTAGGCGATTCAATCAAGAAGCTAAACCATTCAGTCAAGAAGCTTAACCATGTAGTCAAGAAGCTTAACCATTCAGTCAAGAAGCTTGACCATGTTGGCCCGAAGGTTTGACCATGTTGGTCTTGTCTTGTCTTGTCTTGCGTTAAAGAAAACGCTGTAGCCTATCAGCTTTAGCACGCTACGCGCAAGACCATGTAGGGCCGATGGGAAGCCTTTAGGTTTTCTTTAGCCGTTTCCCTTTAGGGCAAGCTGGAGGGAAGACCAACATGGTCGCTAAAGTGTCCATTTCCCAATAGGTTTTCTTTAGCACCTTAACGGGAAACGAACACTTTATTAAGGTTTTACGCTAAAGAAAACCTTCAAGGTGCTATGCTAATACCTTAAGGTAAACGAAAAGCGCTAAAGTTGACCAGGTTTACCTTTTAGGGTAGGGAAAGCACTAAAGTTTTTGCTTAAATGTTGGTAAACGTTTAGAAAACGTTTCCTAAACGTTTACCTAACGTAGTTAGAAAATTGTTAGGTGAACGGTATTAGCTTAATCTTTTCGGTAAACGCTTAAACATTAGTTTACCGTTACGGGCTATGCGTGCTAATACCATAAAGGCACTATGCATAGAAAACTAAAGTAAATGTTGTAGCCTAATCGATTAAGCTAATACCATTCCCTTTAGGTTTTCGCTTAACCATCCCTCCTTTAGGTTAAGCGAAAACCAAAACCGTTAAGGCTTAAGCGTTTTCGCTGTAGCCTTCTCACTCTCAACAATACATCCATTTCGGAGTGGGTGATAGGGGAGGTAACACTTTTAGGGAGGACAGGTATTAACACTTTCTAATGCGGAGTAACCAATTCTACACAATTTCTAACGTAGTTTACCTGTTTTCCGAGGAAAAAACCATTAAGAACAAGTTGATGCTTTTCCACGCTGGCTGGGGAGAGAAAGCACCATCCATTATTAGCTTTCCACCGAACCACTAGAAAAGGAATGGAACTAAACAAAACTTAGGTGAATGCTTAAGAAGTGGTGGAGGGGAATGTTGTATCGGCAGTACATAGACGAGGAAGTACGGGTGAACTCATGGGATATGAGAAACCTTATACCTGCCAAATAGTCTTCCACTATACACCATGCTAGGTGATTCATTAGCTATTCAGACCTTAGCATGTAGAGGCTAACCTTACCGCCCTTATTGACCTTCTTCCCCGTCTATGAATCTAGATCTAGATATAGATATTCCTATCGCTTTGCTTTCGAGGCAGCAATCTCCATTGTAGCTAGGGGATGGCAAACGATACATGTTGCCATGCGGTTTCACAGATGTTGAACCATATTCCGTTTGAGGATGAAACGTAACCGTGGTGGTTCACGGAACCATACGAATAGAGAGCGGAACCACTCAACTAAGCTTGGATGAGACAGAGGGGAGGCCGCTTAAGGTCCTAAAGGATGAAGCTAATACCTATACCTAACAGTATTAGCATAGCCCGTTGTCCGCTTCGACCCTTTAGAGCTAAAGAAAATGTTTACCTAACCTAAAGAAAACTAGGCGCGTAGCTACACCATGTTGGTCTTGCACATTTTCTTTAGCTCCTAAAAGGTTTTTGCTTAAGCCTAAACCTAAAGAAAACCATAAAGTAAAGGCTCGGAGGGAAGACCATTATGGTCTTGCGCTAAAGAGACCATGAAGGCGCGCAGCGAAGACCATGTTGGACCGGAGGTTTGACCATGTTGGTCTTGTCTTGCTACAGCTACACCATTAAGGTCTTGTCTTGTGCTAAAGAAGACCAACATGGTGTAGCTTGCCCGGGCCATGAAGTCTACAGCTACACCATTAAGGTCTTGTCTTGCTACAACGAGCCCTAAAGGTCTTGCTTAATATTACCATGTTGGTCTTGCTTAATATTACCATGTTGGTCTTGCTTAATATTACCATGTTGGTCTTGCGCGTTTTCTTTAGCCGAAACCATTTCCATTCCCCTAAGAAACTAAAGCACCTTTAGGAAACTTTAGCACCTTAAGGCCCGGAGGGAAGACCATTACCCGAAGGGAAGACTTGAATGGTCTTGTCTTGCGCTAAAGAGACCATTCAGTCAAGAAGCTTTGACCTGAATGGTCTTGTCTTGTGCTAAAGTTGTTAGGGAAACAGACACTTTAGCACCATTACCTGAAGGGGTTTGACCATTACTCGAAGGGGTTTGACATGAATGGTCTTGTCTTGTTTTGTAAACGAGCTAAAGAAAACGTTAGCGCCTAGTTTTCTTTAGCCATTTCCCACAAAGGCGCTAAAGTGTCCTATTGGTGCTAAACTTGTTAGGGAAATGGAAACGGACACTTTAGCACAAGGCCAACATGGTCTTCCCTCCGGCCCTAAAGGTAAATGCCCGAAAACTTAAGGGGTGAAGCTAAGCACTAATACCTTTACAGGCGGAGCTATTACTACGCTTAAGCGTTTCGCTTAACCCTTCGTTTGGGTTACGATTTTCGTAGTTAGAAAACGTTTACCTAACATGCTAAAGAAAACACTGTAGCCTAACGATTAAGCTAATACCTATACCTTTAGGGGCTATGCTATTATGCTGTAGCCTAACCAGTCAACTTTAGCCCGTTTAGGAGGGAAGACCATAAAGGCCCTTCACCAACATGGTTAAGCTAATATCAGTGCATAGCTACACCATGTTGGTATTGCTACAATGTAATAGCCGCTTCGCCCCTTCTTGACTTCATCGCTCACTTAAGCCTTCACCAACATGGTGTAGCATAGATAGCACCTTAATGGTCAATATTAAGCATTCCAAGATCAACATGGCTCTTTAGACTCAAGACCTTGTTGGTGTAGCAACCCTTCTTTACTACATGGTGTAGCTGTAGCCTACATGGTTTTGCTTAAGCCTTTACTTCATGGTACTATTAAGCAAGACAAGAAAAGACCAGAATGGTGTAGCTTAAGCCAACATCGCTCCTAAAGAAAACGGTAATAGCTTCGCCCCTTCTTGACTGAATGGCTCTTTAGCTCAAGACCAACATGGTCTTCCCTCCTTTACTTTACTTTATGGTCTTCTTTAGCGCAAGACAAGACAAGACAAGACCAACATCGCTTCTAAAGAAAACTTCATGGTAATAGCTTCGCCCGATAGGTGTTGGTCAAGCTTCTTGACTGAATGGTTTTGCTTCTTGACTGAATGGTTTTGCTTAAGCAAGACAAGACAAGACCAGAATGGTCTCTTTAGCGCAAGACAAGACCAACATGGTCTCTTTAGCGCCAACATGGTCTCTTTAGCTTCACCTACATGGTGTAGCTTCGCCCAAACATGGTCTGTTTAGTGCAAGACAAGACCTACATGGTCTCTTTAGCGCCAACATGGTCTCTTCAGCTTCACCTTAATGGTCTCGCTGCGCGCCTTTATTTCATGGTCTCTTTAGCGCCTTCATGGTTAAGCTTCTTGACTACATGGCTCTTTAGCTCAAGACCTTGTTGGTGTAGCTGTAGCAACCCTTCTTTACTACATGGTGTAGCTGTAGCCTACATGTTCTTCCCTCCGGGCCTTCACTTCATGGTGCTAAAGTGTCCGTTTCCGTTTCCCAATAGCTTTTCTTTAGCACCAATAGGACACTTTAGCACCTAACGGGAAATGGCTAATACCGTTTAGGTTTGGTATTAGCTTAAGCAAAACAAGAGCATGTAGTAAAGAAGCTTGACCATTAAGGTCTTGTCAAAGCTTAAGCGTGGTTTTCGCTGTAGCAAGACAAGACCATGTTGGTCAAACCTTCTACATGGTCTTCCCTCCGCTTTTAGCGTAATAGCTTAATCGCTTGCATAGCACCTATCATAAAAAAAACCATAAAGGCAACAACTACACCATGTTGGTCTTGCTACAACAAAACCATGTAGTAAAGAAGCTTGACCATGTAGGTCTTGTCTTGCTTAAGCGATTAGCTTAACCGTTTACTAAGGTTTAAGCTAAGCACTAATATTATAGGAAACGCTTAACCTTTAGCGCTAAGGGTATTAGCTAAGCACGCATAGCGCCTAAAGGCACGTAGCTATTACCATGTAGGCTACAGCTACACCATTACTTAAGCGAAAGTTTCGCTTAAGCATGCCTAACACTAAATGTTTTGCGCTAAAGTTTTCGGTTTTTGGAAATGCAGTGTATCAAGTTAAATTGCTTAGCTATCTAAGCAACTCTAACTCGCATGCCGAAAAATGCTATGGATACAAGACAAACCTTTCGCAATGAAATGGAACAACCTTTGCCACCTTAGCCTCATGCAAGACCTTTGGATTTTAGTAAGAAAAGTTCTAGCAGTCCAAACCTTTCTACGTACAAAGACGAAAATGGAAAGATGGCTATTTTCCACGAACCACAAAGATATAGGGACTCTACACTTAATCTTTGGTGCTATGGCCTACCTCGCTCACTTAAGCCTCTTCCTTCGAAAACAACACTGGTAAACGCATAGCACGTTATGAGGCCCGGAGGGAAGACCATTAAGGTCTTGCGCATTTCCACTTTTCCTTTCATCTAACGAGGTTCTGTATCTCTTGGTGGAATCTCGTTTGGTGATTTCTGTGTTTCTGCGACAAAGGGCGGGTATAACTCAATGGTCAGAGTGTCAGATTGTGAATTTGAAAACACGGGTTCAACTCTCGTTACTCACCAAAGACACGTCGTCTCGGGCCGAAGAAGCCAAGCAAAACAAAAGTGAATGGCGTCGCTCTGCTTACTTAACCCTGAGAATTCGTTCGCGCCTGGACTGTGAACTTGTTCTACACACGGATAGATAGTCTAATGTGATCATCGTCGATGAACCCGAGGCTTAAGCTTTTTCGTTGTAGCCTAACGGTTAAGCGTTTATTTACAAAACAAGCCAAGACAAGACAAGACCAACATGGTCTTCCCTTCTTTACTACATGGTGTAGTTGTAGCTTTAACATAATGGTCTCTTTAGTGCAAGACAAGCATTCCCTACATGGTGTAGCTTCGCCCCAATATCGCCACTCCTTCTTGACTTTAGGTGTAGCTAATACCTAAACGCCCGAAGGGAAGACCATGTAGGTGAAGCTACAGCTAAACCGCGCATTCCCTACATGGTCTTCCCTCCGGGACCAACATGGTGTAGTTGTAGCAAGACAAGACCAACATCGTTCGCCCCTTCGGGCCAACATGGTGTAGCTGTAGCCTTTTAGGCACGTTAGTTTACCGTTTAGGTTTTGTAAACGCTTAACTTTTAGCGTAATAGCTTAACCGTATAGGCTTAAGCAAAAACAAAAAAAAACCGGTGCTAGAGAAAACGCGCAAGACCAACATGGTCTTCCCTTTGGGACCAACATGGTCTTCCCTCCTTGCCCCAATAGGTATTAGCTTCTACGTTTAGGTTTGTTGTCTTTACTTTCCCTTAAGGCGCTAAAGTGTCTGTTTCCCTTAAGGTGCTAAAGTGTCTGTTTCCCAATAGGAAACACTACGCACCTGTGTGGGAAACGGACACACTGTACCCTGGGAAACGGACACTTTATTAAGGTTTTATGCTAAAGAAAACCATGTTGGCCCGAAGGTGCTATGCAAGCGATGTTGGTCTTGTTTTGTTTTACGCTAAAGTTGACCGGTATGGGAATGCACATTAGTTTACCGGGGGCGAAGCTAATACCTTTAGGCACTATGCGTGCTAAAGAAAACACTGTAGCCTAACGTAAAGTTGACAAAACCTTTAGGTAATAGCTTAAGCAAAACAAGACAAGACAAGACCAACATCGCGAATGCTTAAGCCTGGTTTTCTACGCTGTAGCCTTCACCTTTAGGTTCAGCTAATACCATGAAGCAAATAACCCGAGCCATGAAGTAAGGTCTTGCTACAACGAGCCAGGGAATCTTAAGCTAATCACTTACTTCTTGACTGAATGGTGTAGCTTCGCGAATGGTAATATTAAGCCTTCGGCCCTACATGGTGTAGCTGTAGCATTCCCTACATTGCTCTTTAGCACAAGACAAGACCTTAATGGCGTAGTTGTAGCTTTACCATAATGGTGTAGCTGTAGCAAAACCATGTTGGTCTTTGCTGTAGCCTTCATGGTATTATTAAGCAAGACCAACATGGTGTAGTTGTAGCTTCACCTTAATGGTATTCCCTCCTTTAATTTACTTTATGGTCTTCTTTAGCGCAAGACAAGACAAGACCAACACTTCTAAAGAAAACTTCATGAATGGTAATAGCTTCGCCCCTTCGGTGTTGGTCAAGCTTCTTGATTGAATGGCTCTTTAGCTCAAGACCAACATGGTGTAGCTGTAGCAAAACCAACATGGTGTAGCTGTAGCAAGACAAGACCAACATCGCTTGCTACACACCTTCTTGACTACATGGTGTAGCTGTAGCCTTTACTTCATGGTGCTAAATCTCGGGTAGGGAAACGGCTAAAGAAAACCTAAAAGGCCGGAGGGAAGACCATGTTGGTCTTGCTTAAGCGGTTTAGCTATAGCATTCCCTACATGGTAATAACTATAGCCTACCTGGTAATAGCTCCTTTTAGCGTAATAGCTTTACCTTTAGGTATTAGGGCTAAAGAAAACCGGGTAAACTAAGCGCTAAAGAAAACAAAACCTAAACGTAGAAGCTAATACCGTTTAGGCGGCTTAAGCTTTGACCGGGCCCGAAGGGGCTAGGCGATTCAGTCAAAAGGGAAGACCATGAAGGCTACATCTACACCAACAAGGCTCGAAGGTTTGACCATGTTGGTCTTGGAATCTACAGCTACACCATTCAGTCAAGAAGCAAACATTTAGTCAAGAAGCTTGACCAACATGGTCTTGTCTTGTCTTGTCTTGTCTTGTGCTAATTCGCTGTAGATTCCAAGACAAGACCATTCAGGTCTTCCCTTCCGGTAATGCTCTTCCCTCCGGCCCAATAGGTATTAGCTTAAGCCTATCGGGTACGTTTTTCTTAAGCTATTACCTTTAAGGTTTTGCGCTTAGCTAATACCCTTAAAGGTCATAGCGTTGACTGAGTTGTAAACGGAATGCGTGGTGCTATTACCACCTTTCAGAGGCTAAAGTTGACTGAGTTGTAAACAGAATGCGCTATGCTATTACCGGGTAGGCGCTAAAGTTTCCCACCTTTCAGGGGCTAAAGTTGACTGAGTTATAAACGGAAAGCGCAGAGCGAATAGTTTACTGTTAGGTAAACGAATCAAAGATGTGTATTGGTGTTTAAGTTTTTCTAGAAAGGTTTCTGTATGGGGGGATGAGGGGTTGTCTTTCGATACACCCTCATCAGTTGTTGACACATTAGTAGGCTTTGACACATTCTTGGGTGAAGACACATTCTTGGGTGAAGAAGAAACGGGAATACCATCCGTATTGAAAGGTGTTGTGTGTAAGGTCGTATCACGTAAAATCGATTCTTCACTCCCCTTCTTTTCTACATAGTAGCGTTTATTAGTGTTGGGGATTCGGGGACAAGAAGGAGTTTGAGGGTTTGTAGGAGAAAAAAGAGATGATGAAAATGGAATAATAGTGAGAACTTCTGCAAAGGAATACTCTTGGAAACCTTGAATATTAATTATCCTGCAACAATTACAATGACTGCGCACAGTCCAATCAATGACTAAATACTACTTCAGAGAATATCAATCACTGAAGACCAATTATCTCAAGTCCTCTAGCGGCGGCCTCTCGTGCACCAATCCTTCACTTGCTTCCCGCTTCCCTTGTGCACACCTTGCACTAAGCTTCCGCCAAGCTAAGGAATTGGTATCACTGCGCAGCACGCAATAGCCCTTGGAACTCTTGGAATCCAGCCCGCCTTCTCTCTTCTCTGCACACTTTCCTCTTGGCACCTCTTGCACTCTTGAATGTCGTCGCACACTGGAGGCTCTTCTTGCTTCCTCTCTTGCTCCTCTAAAGCTCTCCTTTGCTCTCAACTCCCAATGTGCAAGAATAGCCTTTGTCCTTCCTTTTGTTTGAGAGTCCGCCGGTTCGCGCACTCTAACTGCAATACAATCTTGGTGTCCTTTCAATGTCCCAAGATTGTCTTTTTGAACTGGTCCTCAACGATTCGCTACTTTGTCTTGTAGTGACTTTAGAACAAGAGTGACTTTTAAAATAAAATTTTGATTGGGCGGCCTATTTCCACCTTTTCGTACGCGGCCTTCCACCTTCACCTTTCCTTTTAATTCTTTTACTTTTGCGCCTTAAGATTTAGATCCAACCTTTGAACCTTAAGAGGAAAAATACTTTGTACCTTTAGTTTCAACCGGTTAGGGCTCTACAGAGATGCCCACCACCTAAAGATCTCTCCGTCCTGGAGAGACAACAGCGATACCAACTGAGAAATTGCAAAGACACAGAGATGAAAATGACGGAGGCAAGAAAAAATTTAAAGGGTGTGTATCTTATTGAGAAGAAAAAATATAATGCACCCGACAAGAATGATGAGAGATCAAAAGTATGAGGGAATTATTGTAAAATGGATACTGGAAACTAAGAGTAATTATTATGACTTTGGATGAGCAATTTATGTAGACTGAGGAGGGCAATTTATTGTGGAGGTTGATTGAGGTTGTCAGCCGATGTTGATGGAGAAGGGGGCAAAGGAGCAGAAGCTTGTTCGATCGTAAGCTGTAGCGAACTAAGGCATTGTCTAAGGTGATCCCTTTCCCTGCGGATACGTCGGCATGCAGCATTAGCACAAAGCCCTAAGTTGGAGCGATTTTGAAGATCTTCTAAGGCTTTCATCGCAGAGTCGGCCATATCGCGATAATGATCTCGCTCTTCTTTGAGCAATCGGGCCGTTTCGTTGAGGGAGTGCCATTGAGAGGTTGCCATGCGATTTATGTTTTCTATTGTTGAGATATACTGTTGATGAACCGAAGCTGCTGCGGAAACCGAATCCAAGGAAATCTGAGAGGCCTGAGCATTGCCGATAGCGACTACACTCGCGTCCTGGAGTAATTGCAAAAATGAAGGTGTTGATGGTAGGTCAAAAGGCGGAGTGGGATTGGCCGGTGGAGCAGGAGGGGGAGGGGGAGGGGGAATATACGGAGGAGGAGTATGAAAGGTTGGAGTGACCGATGGAGTGGGAAGTGAAAGATTGGGGGAAGGGAGATGTTGACTGACAGGAAGGTTACTGATAGAGGGGGATGTGAATTCCGGGTGAATTGGTGGCATACAGGTGGGGTTTTGAGGGTTGAGCTGTGTTTGAATAAGTGGGGTGAAATCGGAAGAGAGGGGAGGTCTAGGGATAATAGGAGGGGTAGGCATGGATGGAGAATTTGTAGATACAGGAGGGAAAGGGGAAGAAGATTGGGTAGTGAAGGAGGGGACGTGAGGGGGGGGAGTCATGAATGGAGAAATGGGGGCTGTAGGCGGGATAGGGGAAGAAGATTGGGGAGGGAAGGAGGGCACATCAGGGGGATTAGTTAAGAACGGAGAAGTGGTAGAGGCGGGAGGGATAGGTGAAGAGGAATGGGGAGGGATTGAGGTTACATCAGGGGGGTTAGTTATGAATGGAGAGGTGGTAGATGCAGGAGGGATGGGTGAAGAAGATTGGGGAAGGCAGGAAGTTACATCAGGTGGCGTGGAGGTGGGTGTCGAGGCGGAAGCTGAGTCAATAGAGATTAGAGGGGGGGAGGGAGATGGAGCAATGGAAGGTCAAGGTTGGGAAGGGAGATAAGCAGCATTGTGTGCAGAATGTGCGGGAATCTGATATAGCCAAGCTAAGAAGGGTGCAGAATAGATGGAAAATGCATGAGAGCCTCTAGAGATAGCCTGGCGTAGGCGACGGGAGCGCAACATCAAGGAACTATAAATGAGGTGTGCGTAAGGGTAGGGGCGGCTATGGAGAAAGCAAAAGAGCGGATCAGCGATATGAATATCGGACCACGGGAGGGAAGAGGTTTGGCTGCGTAGCAAGAAGAAAAAGATGAACGCATTGAGAAGGGTGGTCATGCGGAGCGAAAACCTAGCATTACTTTGAAAATGTGTGTTACAAAAGGCAATAGTGGCTGAGGCGGACAGTCCAGAGTATAGGAAAGGGGGAGCACGAAAATCTATTAGGGGAGACCCAATACTTGCGGCAATGTCTGGGATGAAGAGAGTGCCGGTTCTAAAATGAGGGAAGAGGCGGATGGCTTCATAAACCTGGGTAAAATTGGCGGGGTTGAAGAAAACATTGGCCAAGCCCCACAAGCCCGCCTGTTGAAGATCCTCAATAGAAAACATTTGACGAAGGGCAATGGTAGGTATGGAGAGATACATTCGGATTTGCAGGTTTATATCAGGTGGGAGAAACAGGCGCATATAATCCCCCGTTGGTGAAGAAGGGTGGGATGAATGAGACATAGATGGGGAAGGAGAAGGAGGGTGCGGGAGGGGAGGTGGGGAATAAAGGTAGCTGGAATCTGAGTCTATGGAATAAAGGGGAAGATCGGGGGCCATAGGAGCAGTTGGAGTTGCTTGAACAGATGGGTCTGCCGATGAAGGAGGAGGTGGATTGGGATGGGCAGAAGCAATTGTGGAGGTAGGAGCAGAACTATCACCCGGAGCGGGGTCCGCCATGGATGAAACTGGGGAAAAGAAATGGAGCAGAAGAAAGCCTCTTCAGGAGGAGAGGAATCGATGGGGGGTCGGGAGGGGGGCGATGGGGGCGCTGTTGTGAGAGGGGGTGGGGTGTGTTGTGTATTGTGAGGGGGGGGGTGCCGAGCGGGGTCGGGAGGGGGGGGGGCGCTGTTGTGAGAGGGGGGGGGTGTTGTGTTGTGGTGAGGGGGGGGTGCCGAGCGGGGTCGGGAGGGGGGGGGAGGGCGCTGTTGTGAGAGGGGGGGGGGTGTTGTGTATTGGTGAGGGGGGGGTGCCGAGCGGGGTCGGGAGGGGGGGGAGGGCGCTGTTGTGAGAGGGGGGGGGGGTGTTGTGTATTGGTGAGGGGGGGGGTGCCGAGCGGGGTCGGGGGGGGGGGGGGGGGAGGGCGCTGGTGAGTTGTGTGAGGGGGGTGCCGAGCGGGGTCGGTAGGGGGGGGGCGCTGTTTTGAGAGGGGGGGGTGTGTTGAGTTGTGTGAGGGGTGTGCCGAGCGGGGTCGGGAGGGGGGGGGGGGCGCTGTTTTGAGAGGGGGGGGGGTGTGTTGAGTTGTGTGAGGGGGGTGCCGAGCGGGGTCGGGAGGGGGGGGGGGGCGCTGGTGAGTTGTGTGAGGGGGGTGTGTTGAGTTGTGTGCGGGGGGTGCCGAGCGGGGTCGGGAGGGGGGAGGGCGCTGTTTTGAGAGGGGGGGGGGTGTGGTGAGTTGTGTGAGGGGGGTGCCGAGCGGGGTCGGGAGGGGGGGGAGGGCGTTGTTTTGAGAGGGGGGGGGTGTGGTGAGTTGTGTGAGGGGGGTGTGTTGAGTTGTGTGAGGGGGTGCCGAGCGGGGTCGGGAGGGGGGGGGGGGGCGCTGGTGAGTTGTGTGAGGGGGGTGTGTTGAGTTGTGTGAGGGGGGTGCCGAGCGGGGTCGGGAGGGGGGGGGCGCTGTTTTGAGAGGGGGGGGGGTGTGGTGAGTTGTGTGAGGGGGGTGTGTTGAGTTGTGTGAGGGGGTGCCGAGCGGGGTCGGGAGGGGGGGGGCGCTGGTGAGATGTGTGAGGGGGGTGTGTTGAGTTGTGTGAGGGGGGTGCCGAGCGGGGTCGGGAGGGGGGGGGGCGCTGTTTTGAGAGGGGGGGGGTGTGTTGAGTTGTGTGAGGGGGGTGCCGAGCGGGGTCGGGAGGGGGGGGGGCGCTGTTTTGAGAGGGGGGGGGTGTGGTGAGTTGTGTGAGGGGGGTGCCGAGCGGGGTCGGGAGGGGGGGGAGGGCGTTGTTTTGAGAGGGGGGGGTGTGGTGAGTTGTGTGAGGGGGGTGTGTTGAGTTGTGTGAGGGGGTGCCGAGCGGGGTCGGGAGGAGGGGGGGGGGGCGCTGGTGAGTTGTGTGAGGGGGGTGTGTTGAGTTGTGTGAGGGGGGTGCCGAGCGGGGTCGGGAGGGGGGGGGCGCTGTTTTGAGAGGGGGGGGTGTGGTGAGTTGTGTGAGGGGGGTGTGTTGAGTTGTGTGAGGGGGTGCCGAGCGGGGTCGGGAGGGGGGGGGGGGGGGGGGGCGCTGGTGAGATGTGTGAGGGGGGTGTGTTGAGTTGTGTGAGGGGGGTGCCGAGCGCGGTCGGGAGGGGGGGGGGGCGCTGTTTTGAGAGGGGGGGGGGTGTGGTGAGTTGTTGAGGGGGGGGGGTGTGGTGAGTTGTGTGAGGGGTGTGCCGAGCGGGGTCAGGAGGGGGGGGGCGCTGTTTTGAGAGGGGGGGGGTGTGGTGTATTGGTGGGGGGGGGTGCCGAGCGGGGTCGGGAGGGGGGGGAGGGCGCTGGTGAGTTGTGTGAGGGGGGTGTGTTGAGTATTGGTGAGGGGGGGGTGCCGAGCGGGGTCGGGAGGGGGGGGGCGCTGGTGAGTTGTGTGAGGGGGGTGCCGAGCGGGGTCGGGAGGGGGGGGGCGCTGGTGAGTTGTGTGAGGGGGGTGTGTTGAGTTGTGTGAGGGGGTGCCGAGCGGGGTCGGGAGGGGGGGGGGCGCTGGTGAGTTGTGTGAGGGGGGTGTGTTGAATTGTGTGAGGGGGGTGCCGAGCGGGGTCGGGAGGGGGGGGGGCGCTGTTTTGAGAGGGGGGGTGTGGTGAGGGGGTGGGTGTTGGGGTGAGCGGTGTCGGGAGGGGGGGGCGCGGGGTTGATGAGGGGGGAGGGTTGGGGTGAGCGGTGTCGGGAGGGGGGGCGCGGGGTTTTTATGAGGGGGGGTGTTGGGGTGAGCGGTGTCGGGAGGGGGGGCGCTGGGGTGTGATGAGGGGGGGTGGTTGGGTTGTCGAAGGGTGCTGAAAAAGGGGGGTTGTTGTAGAGGGTGGGAGAGGGGGGATCGTGGAGGGGGATTGAGGGTGAGGGGGGTGTTGACAGTATGGAAAGGGGGAAGGAGGAGGGCGGGTGGTTTATGGAGGAGCCGATGGGGTGGAGAGGGGTGTGAGATGCTCTTCTTTTTTCCTCCCTAGCACGACTTGGCTTGTGCACTGAAAATAAGAACGGAATTCTGAGGATGTTGAGGCAAGAATGAAGAAAGAGGCCATATTATATAGCTAGTTGGAAGGAGGGAGCACCTCTCAAGAAGCAGCGGTCTAGCATAAAAGGGTGTTCAAAAGAGGGGAAGATGAAAATGCTAATCTCATCCATCCGAGAGACAAACAAAGGAAAGGGCAAAACTGAAAGTTACTTAGCAAAACTATGAGCCATTCAAGTCATGAATTTCTTTTTATGGAGTGATGAATTTCTTGATTTTTTGATGGAAAAGAAAACTTGCGCCCAAATTTTTTTTTTGAGTTTCATTGATAAAGAAAAGAAAAAACGTGCGCCCAATTTTTCTGATTTTCCTAAAAAAAACTACGCCCAAAATTGTGTGAGCTGATTATTACTACTTATTAAAACAATCCAAAACCAACAAGATAAAGGAAAATGCAATGATTATGATACTTGATAATAAGCCTTGAGTCTGGAAATGTTAACTAAAGGTAGGGTGTTGCCATCGAGTGTTTCCAATTGCACTGCACCCCACTGCAGCATCTTCGTAATGCGAAAAGGGCCTTCCCAGTGAGGGATCCATTTCCCTTTGTTTTGATTAGAAATTTGTGGTCTGTGTAGCAGGGCTAAATCTCCAGGCTTCAAATTGTTTTGCCATAGATTTTTGTCATGAGTCTCCTTCCTGTGTAATTGCAGCTTCTCTAACTGTTTGGATGCTAAAATTCTCGATTCTTCCAGTTTATGCAAAGCAGTCAGTCTTGCTGAAACTTCCATCCCATTTTTCTCTAGTCTTTCCGTTCTTATAGAGCCTCTGATAAATTCAAATGGTTCAATAGGAACCAAGCCATAAACTAATTGAAAGGGGGAATACCCAGTCTCTTTATAGGCCAGTCTGTATGCCCATAATGTACCCAGATAGGCCCGTCCCCAAGAGGTCGGCTGCAACATGCATTCTTTTCGTAACATTGAAATTAATACTTTGTTCGTTGACTCGGCTTGTCCATTAGCTCGTGGGTAGTATGCACAAGAAGTCCTGTGTAAAATGCGATACCTGTTGGAAATTTCCTGCAGTATTTTGTTAACAAAATGAGTACCCTGATCGGTACAGATTTCCAGCGGGCATCCAAATCTGCAAATGATGTTACAATACAAAAAGTCAGCCACTGTTTGTGCAGAGCAATCCGTTGATGCGATAGCTTCAGCCCATTTTGTTGCGTAGTCCGTGGCTATCAGTAAGTACTTTTCCCTTTTTGGAAGTGCCGGAGGGTATATAGGCCCAACAAAGTCTAATCCCCACTTCTCAAAGGGCTGCCAAGAAGTGGAAACTACCAAAGGGTGATGTCTTTGCTTGGTGGGTTTAGGTCCACACCTCTGGCACACATCACATGTTTTTCTCCAATTATCTGCATCCCTAAAGAGTGTAGGCCACCATAGACCAGCATCTAGTATTCTCTGGCTCATGATATGCCCTGGAAGGTGCCCACCACCTGTTCCTTCATGTGCAAATTGCAGTATTTCCCTCACTTCATCTTCCTCTAAGCATTTCCTCATCCTGTCATCCTTGCCCTGTCTGTAGAGTTTACCCTCAACGAAAGTATATGGTCTACTCTTGATAAGCAGCCTCTTTCTTAGTACAGCATTAGCACTTTCTGGATACAATCCAGTATTAATGAACTGCTTGATATCATCATACCATCCTTTAGGTTGTATAGCAAACAAGTGTGCATCAGGGAAATCATCATTGATACCACTGGTTTGATCCTTCCTATTGATTCTGGACAAGTGATCTGCCATCACATTTTCTCTTCCTGGCTTATGGATTACCGAGAAATCGAACTCTTGGAATAACAGTAACCACCTCCATATTCTACCAGTAGCATGTGGTTTGTTGAGTAAGTACTTGAGAGGTTGGTGATCTGATATAATAATAAATTTTACCCCCAATAAGTAGTGGCGGAATTTTTGAACTGCAAAGACCATTGCTAGTGCTTCCCTTTCGGTAGTACTGTAATTTCTTTCAGCCTTGGTCAAGATTCTACTGGCATATTGAATTGGCCTGTCCATTTTAAATTCTTCACTGGGTTGAGTTAGAACTGCTCCCACTGCATATGCACTGGCATCGACATGTATATGAAAGATTTTTGACCACTCCGGGGTGACCAAGATAGGAGCACACACTAGCCGTGACCTTAATGTCCGATATGCTTTTTCCTCCTCTTCTTCCCATTTGAAAGGTACTTCTTTACCTGTGAGTCTAGTCAGAGGTCTAGCTATCTCTGCATACATTTTTATAAACCTTCTATGATAACCAGTATGCCTTTAGCAGATACCACATGTCCTAAGAGGGTTCCTTCTGTCACAAGGAAGTGACATTTATTTGGATTGAGCTTTAACTTGGTTTCTCTGCATCTTTGGAAAATATTCTGCAGCTGTCTCAGGTGCTGGTCCAAACAATCTACATGAGTTTCTTTGTGAGATCCTGAAAATGAAGAGAAATCATCCATGAAGATTCTAAGTGATTCCAGCAATAAGGGCCCAAAAATGAGATTGACCGTTCTGTTAAATGTGGCTGGAGCATTTCTTAGCCCAAATGGCATTTTTACATACACATACGTTCCCCACGGTGTGATAAAAGCAGTCTTTTCACGATCCTCTGGGTGTATTGATATTTGATTATAGCCACTGAAGCCATCCATAAAACTATATAGTGCATGCCCCGCCACTTCTTCAATGACCTGTTCTGCAAAAGGCATAGGGAACCCGTCTGGAATGGTCACCTTGTTGAGAGCTCTAAAGTCCACACAAATCCTGATTTTATTAGTATTCTTCTTTGGTACTATAACCATAGGCGAGAGTCACTCTGAGTGTTCCACAGGAATGATGATTCCTGCATCTTCCATCTTTTGGATTTCCACATAGACAGCTTCGGCATACTTTGGATTGAGTCTATAACTCCTTCCTCTGATGGGTCTGGCACCCTCAACCAGAGGAATTCTGTGCTCTCCATAAGATGCAGGCACTCCTTCTAAGTCTTTATAATGCCAGGCAAAAACATCTGCATACTGGGTTAAGAATGATTTTACCTTTTCCAGAAGCTTTGGGTGGCTCCACAACCAAGTGGCCACTAGAACTGGTTGATTATTGTTTTGGGTGCATAAATGTACTTCCTGAACCGGATTTCTTGTCACCATATTATCTTCTTGTGTATCTGCTTCCTTGTCTTCTTCTACTAGCTTTTCGTGCATTGCTTCATAAGCAGGTGTATTTTGGACTTCGATGTTTTCCTCCTTGTCCTGCATCCATCTTGCAGGGATTTCTTGAATTGGGAAAGAACATTCAACCTCAGAATTTTTTACCTTGCTTTTAGCTTGGGAAACTTCGTTATCTGATGTTGACACATCCTCCTCCAATTTGTATTTGAGGGGTATCTTCCTGCCCCTTCTGTGATCAGTGATGGGCTCTCCCAATCCATCAACCTGGACCTTTCCTTTGTCTTCATTATAGCCTCCAAATGTACCAGGATTATCCAGAAAAATTCCAAAACAAGAAGAAGAGTTGCCGGCATGAAGCCAACTTAAAATATCCTCTTCTTCCTCAAAATCCATTTGGGGTTGATCCTCCGCTGCTTCTGTTTCCATGCAAATGCTCACTGTTTGCATCATACTAGTGTTTCCTTGATTGTCTGGGCCTTCTTCTAAATGAATTTGTGTCAGCTCCTGCCCTTTCTTTTGTACCCACATGGTGTCCTTACCCCAATCATGAATGACACTGGCATGCCTCAGCCAAGGTCTTCCAATTAAGAGGGGAAATCCTCCTTCAACCTGGGGCAATCTTAAAACCACAAAATCCAGGATAAATAGATTACCTTGCACTTCAAGTGGAACTTTTGGGATTACCCCTAAGGGCCTTACTTTGCTCTGATCTGCCAAAGTGACCATGAAATTTGCAGGTCTTGAAGGGTGGAGTCCAATCCTTTTCATGGTATGTTCAGGCATCAAATTAATGCCAGAACCACCATCTACAATAACACCTTGAGATTCATGGCCCTTGATTGATATTGTAAGCCGAGGGCTTTTATAATCTGTAAGGGGTGCTTCTCCCCTAATTATCCCTTGATGTAAGATAGCAGTCTTAGCCACTAAGCTTGTCGTAGAAGCTTCATCAATTATCTGCAATAATTCTGACCTGAATTTCCCATCCATCTTTATTAAATCAAGAATACTAACCTCCTTTTTCATGGACTTGAGCAGTCTGGAGGCTTCTGATTCCTTAAGAGCTTGGGCTCCATTTGACTTATCCAACTCCTCATGAGCCCTGCTGAATGCCTGTCCAATGGCATCACTGGTACCTGTGCAATTTTCCTTTTTCCTTGTGTCTGCACTTGTGGTGGCTAGGTCTTCGGACACACCTTTGTCTCTGTTTAATCCATTAATCAATGATTCTTGACCCATGTCCACTGGAGCCTTCCCCTTGCTTCTTGTCTGCACAGTAAAAGAGTCAATTTCCTCTAACTGCACCACCCTGGTAGAAGGTGACGGCACCTTAACTTGATTTGCCATTTCTTCTTCCTGCACAGAAATCATTTGGATATGGGGCCCTGATGAAGAGGCTTGATTCTTAGGACAACAATTTGTATAATGGTCTCTAGCCTCAGGGCAGTTCCTGCAAGGAGGTGCATTCTCTGGTAGAGTGCACCTACTTTGGTAGTGCCCACATTCTCCACACCTGAAGCAAATAATTGGCCTTCTAGGCCCATTTGCAAGGTTAGTTCTTGGTCTAGGATTATAGTTATTACCTTGGTTTATTGCTGCTGCCATTACATTTGCTGGTGGCAAGGGCCCGCCTTGTGTCCAGTATGTCGTTGTCGGTATTCCCCTTGATTGGCATTCATGGGCCTCATGCCCAATCTTTCTGCATAATTGACAAGTCACATTTAGCAAAGGGCATTCACTTACTATATGTCCTTGCTTACTGCACATGGAGCACCATAGTCCGTTCTTAATGCCGCCTCCTTTTAGTTCTTGCAACTCCTGCCTCAGCTGAGCTAGTTCCTCTGCTTGGGCTTCCTCTTCCTTTTGGAGCTTGAGGGCTTCAATCTCTCTTCTCAGCTGAGCTACAGTAGTCTCCTCCTCTGTATAGGGCTTATTCCTCTTCAAGCCTTCCAGTTCCCTTCTTAACTGGCTCACTGGGTCCTCCAGTTCTGTACCATATGATAGTTGGGCAGAAGTTGTACCATACTGGTGCCTTATTTGTTCCAAGCGGGTGGCCGTATTGATGAATTCCTCAACAGAGGCAGTAGGTAGCACTAACTCTTTTATTTTGCATTGGGTGACCACAGGTAAAGGTTTGGCTAACCACTTCTTGACAAAGAAGTCGTGTGGTGGATCCGGTAATTTAGCCATTAATGCTTTTGCCCTGGTCACGAATTCGGGGAACTTCTCTCCTGGACCCAACTTCAAGTTTTCCAATTCTTCTATAATGATCTCAGCCGTGTTGCCCTGCTGAAATTGATTCTTAAAGGCCTCTTTCATCAAATCCCAAGAGGTAAAGTGATTTTCGGCAAACTGACTAAACCACTTGTCTGCCAGACCTTCCAATGTGGCGGGGAAGAGTATCAAGAAAGCATCTTCCCTACCCATTAGTCCCCTAGTCTTACATAATGAAAGAAATCGTCGAATGTGCTCATCTGGGTCCTCATGGGCTAAACCTCTGAAGGAGGGGAATTTTATGTTTAACCTGGAGAGCAAGATTTCTAGGTCCACCTGTCCTGCCATGCTTCCTACCGATGAAGTCGATGAAAGTGGACTCGATGATCTTCGGTTTGTCTTTCTTCTTGTCTGCTTGCACTTGATTCTCAAGGTTTGTGACCGGGTCGCGGTCATGAGCTATTCATAGTCCACTTAAAATGAGACCTTGATAGAAGGATGTACCTTTTGGCCCACTGGAGTAATGTTGTCGACACTAGAATGTTGTCCTCCAATGGCAATATATAGTCTCCTATGCTCAAAGCTCCTTGGAAGTCCCACCGTGCGTGCCAAATTTGTTGGGGATTCGGGGACAAGAAGGAGTTTGAGGGTTTGTAGGAGAAAAAAGAGATGATGAAAATGGAATAATAGTGAGAACTTCTGCAAAGGAATACTCTTGGAAACCTTGAATATTAATTATCCTGCAACAATTACAATGACTGCGCACAGTCCAATCAATGACTAAATACTACTTCAGAGAATATCAATCACTGAAGACCAATTATCTCAAGTCCTCTAGCGGCGGCCTCTCGTGCACCAATCCTTCACTTGCTTCCCGCTTCCCTTGTGCACACCTTGCACTAAGCTTCCGCCAAGCTAAGGAATTGGTATCACTGCGCAGCACGCAATAGCCCTTGGAACTCTTGGAATCCAGCCCGCCTTCTCTCTTCTCTGCACACTTTCCTCTTGGCACCTCTTGCACTCTTGAATGTCGTCGCACACTGGAGGCTCTTCTTGCTTCCTCTCTTGCTCCTCTGAAGCTCTCCTTTGCTCTCAACTCCCAATGTGCAAGAATAGCCTTTGTCCTTCCTTTTGTTTGAGAGTCCGCCGGTTCGCGCACTCTAACTGCAATACAATCTTGGTGTCCTTTCAATGTCCCAAGATTGTCTTTTTGAACTGGTCCTCAACGATTCGCTACTTTGTCTTGTAGTGACTTTAGAACAAGAGTGACTTTTAAAATAAAATTTTGATTGGGCGGCCTATTTCCACCTTTTCGTACGCGGCCTTCCACCTTCACCTTTCCTTTTAATTCTTTTACTTTTGCACCTTAAGATTTAGATTCAACCTTTGAACCTTAAGAGGAAAAATACTTTGTACCTTTAGTTTCAACCGGTTAGGGCTCTACAATTAGAAACCTCCTTTAAGGGGCGCAGCGAAGATTTTCTCGATATATTTGAATGATTGTTAAATCTTAGTCCGCCTTTTTGACTATTTTTGACATTGAAGTAAACATAGTATTTCTCATACTAATATCACCAAGTGCAGTAGAATATGTTTTGGAATCTTTTTGAATGCAATCGATCATCTTTACGGTTTTCTTGTAAAAGTTTTTGTAATCAATGCTTAAATCCATATAATTCTGATAAATATGTAAGAACTTATGACAATCAAATTGATTTTGACAAGAAAGATTTCTCTCACACCAATGAAGGCTTTTTCACTAGTACGGAATCTATAGGCGTAATTTTGACCCATCTGTAAAATAATGTATTTGTTTACATTAAGCTGGCCTTCACAGAAATACATACATAACCTATCATTATCCGATGAGTTCAACAATAAACTAAAAATTTTAGTGTATTTATCCGTAAGCTCCAAGAGCACTTTCTCCCTTTAAAGTTTTCGAGAAAGCGTCGGAGTGCCATATAAAGTTTTCAATTCATCTTATGATTTCCTCCAACTTACAGGAAAATCGTAAGAAACTTTTTGATTTTTTATCATTTCTTTTCATGACAGAGTTGGCACAGAGTGATCGAATTTAAGATCATAGGCGCTATTACTAGCATGTCTATGACAAAATGGATAAAACTCTGGTCAAATTGTTTGGTTGAAATTGTAATATGGTGAAAGCCACAAGTGGCTGCGGTGCGAAAGGTATGAAAAGATGTAGTAAACACCAGTAAAGAAGCGCTTCATACCGGTAGCTGTAACGAAGACAACACCACATTAGTAGGTAATATAGCCGAATTCCCTCACCCGCCTATAGGCGCTATACGACTTAGCTTAGCGCTAGCATTGAAGTAGCTAGGGAAAGATAACACTGTCCTTCGGGCCTAAAGTAAACGGTTTCGGGCTATGCTAATATGTGTTGTAAACGTAATAGCTTCGCCCCACCAGCATTGTTCTGTGGATCTAGCTGTAAGAAGCGTTTACTATGTCGTTTTCGGTGTTTAGTTAGCGTCCACGTGTTGTATTTTAGACAAAAGTGACCGATAGGTATTAGCTTCTAACTGCTAGGTTTTCTCTAAAAGAGTGTTGTTTACCGATAACTTATCAGTTCAAGTAGTTAGCATTCTATTTGGTTTTCTCCAATACAACTCAGTAAATGGTAGAGTAGTTGAGCTTCGTAAACGCTCCTATAAGTAAGAAAAAAACACTGGCCCTAAAGAAAACCTAAAGTAAAGGCTACAGCGAGCCATGAAGGGAATGCGTGACCGGTTAGGTCTTGTTTTACGCTAAAGTTTCCTATTGGTTTTGCGCGTTAGAAAACCAAAACCAATAGGCGCTAAAGTGTTCATTTCGCAGTAAAGTGTCCGTTTCCCAGTAAAGTGTCCCTTTAGGGAAACAAAAAATAACGTGAGGTTTAAGCGAAACCGTTTCCCTAACAACTTTAGCACCTTTGGGGAAACGGACACTTTAGCACAAGACCAACATGGTGTAGCTACGCGCCTTTAGGGAAATGGCTTAAGTCGGGGTTTGGGTGATAGAAAACGCATAGCACCTAAAGGTATTAGCTTCACCTAAAAGTGAAGCGAAAATGCTTACTTTAGGTTAAGCTCATACCGTTAGGGGCGAAGCTACACCATTCAGTCAAGAAGCAAAACCATTCAGTCAAGGCACGAAGGGGCCATGAAGGCTACAGCTACACCAATAAGGCCCGAAGGGAAGACCATTAAGGTCTTGTCTTGTCTTGTGCTAAAGAGACCATGTTGGTCTTGTCTTGTCTTGCTAGAGTGTTTTCTTTAGCGGGAAACTTTAGCACCTAACAGTAAACGTTTTTGGTTTTCTTTAGCACGTTTACGGTTAGGTATTAGCTGCTATAGTGTTGTTTTCGTTTACGCGTAGGTTAGTTAATAGTTTACTGATAATTTATCAGTAAATAAAATGTTTACCTAACAGTAAACACTTGAACGTTTAAGTAAACGATTAAGCTAATACTAACAGTAAACGTTTAAGCGTTTACGTTTAAGTTTTCGGTTTTCTTAGCTTCTTACAGCGCTAAAGGTGCTTCTTACAAAACCACAGAACAATGCTGGTGGTGCTATGCTAATACCGTAAAGGAGCTAAGCTACGCCTGAAACTGTTTACTTTAGGCCCGGTCGTTTACCTATCGAGCTAAAGAAAACCTAAAGTAAAGGCTAAAGCTAATACCTTTTAGGCTTAAGCTATTACGCTTTAGCCTATCGGGTTTAGCACAAGACCAACATGGTCTTCCCTCCTTGCCCTAAAGGGAATGCACTAAAGTTTTCTTTAGCTCCTATCGGTTTTCTTTAGCACCAAAAGTAAACGTAAACGTACTTAGTTGACCCTATAGGTCCAAATGGTATTAGCTTCGCTCCATAAGTAGTTTTCGACACACCGAAAACAACACATATTAGCTTGCATAGCACCGTATGGGGCTAAAGTTTACATTTACGTTTACAACACGTATTAGCTTGCATAGCACCTAATCATTTAAGCTGTTACACTGTAGCCTACCTAAAAGGGCGGCGGGCTAAAGAAAACCGTTTAGGCTACAGCGTAATAGCATAGCCCCTAATACCTTTACTGTTTTCTTTCTCGATAGGTATTAGGGTGAAGGCTACAGCGTTTTCTTTAGCCAGTATTAGTCCGAAAACTAACGTAGAAGTGTTTACTGTTAGGTATAGGTATTAGCTTCATCGTGTTGTTTTCTTACTTATGAAGCTAAAGAAAACCTAAACGGTATTAGAGCTAAAGAAAACGTTGTAGCAAGACCAACATGGTGTAGCTACGTGCAAGACCATGTTGGTCTTCCCTCCTTTACTTTAGTTAAGCATTTACAAAACGCTGTAGCAAGACAAGACAAGACAAGACCATGTTGGTCAAACCTTCTACATGGTCAAGCTTCTTGACTTCATCGCTTGAATGACCCTTCGACACAGAAATTACCTTTTGTTCATGACCCTTCCAACTTCCCTTTTCATATCTCCGAAATTTCATACATTTTGGATATAGCTCTTGAAGTAAATCCCTTTTTTGGCCTTTGAATGAATAAAAACTCATATTAGTGGCTATTTCTACTGCTTGAGAAGAAAGCACGAGACCGTGAAACCTATGGGTTAAGGTTCTTGCGTGACACGGTATGATTCAAATGGCTTCGGCTTCGTTCGCTTCAAGGCTTTGCCGACGCTCTTACGCGCCTTGCTTCTCGTTTGTACGTCAAGGTAACGAGGGAGAGTTAGCAGTGAGAAGCGCTCAATCCGTAACGATTGGGTAACAACTGCGAATAAGGCAAGAAGGTGCTATGCATAGTTTACGTGTTGTAAATGTATTAGCATTTACTAAAGTAAACGGCACATTGTTCCCCCATCGCCTTAGTTCAATCAATGAAAGCAGCTTTTCCGGAGGTTTAGAAAGCTATGAATGAATATGAGTAAATTGAAATGCGGGCTTCTTTTCTAAGAAAGAAGAGTTTCCCGACGACTACCTATTGTATGATGCTGTTATTCCTAAAGAAATGTAGAGCCATATCCCCAACCTAAAGTGATAGCGAATGAAATGTAGAGCCTATCCCCAACCTAATGTGATAGCGAATAGTGAGTCTGATTAGAGGTAGCCCTGGCTTTACGCATGCTTTCATCCATCCCATAAAAGAAATAAAAACCAAAGATACCATGAAAATGCTCCTAACTCTTAGAGGCAACCCCCCTCTAACTAAGAGCACGTACGGCCTGCGAGCGAGGGGGACGCCAGTATTCCCCTTTTCATAAGGGAATACTGCTGCTTTTCCTCTCTTCGTCGATTCACCCGAAAGGTGAAGGCTTCGTTCGATTCACCCTTTGCCTCGACGAAGGAAATAGTCCAGGCAAAGCAATCACCCCTACGGGGAAATGAATGGAATCAACGAAGTACGAATGGTCCGCATTGCTCCATTCTATTCTATTCTAAACATGAAGGGCAACGCCCCAAGGGGAGAGTGAGCGAGTGGTTAAAAGCGACAGACTGTAAATCTGTTGAAGGTTTTCTACGTAGGTTCCAATCCTGCCTCTCCCATTAGGTTCGAAAAAGATTTACGCTTTCATGGATAGCGAAACGTATCTCCGAGGCCGTAAGCAGAGAATCGGACGATCCAGAACCAACCGTTAGGATCGTTATAGATGAACCCGGCGAGAGTGGCAAGGCCAAAATGAAATAAAGTGAAAGCCATGATGCTTTGTCGTTTCCCGTATGGAGAGATAGTTTACCGTAAAGGTTTTTGTAAACGCTTTGCCATTCACCTTTTAGGATTAAGCTAATACCTCGCATAGTGCCTTAACGGTCAACTAACGCCGCTCCATAAGTAAACGTAAACGCTTCGCCGTTCACCCGGTATTAGCTAACCGTTTACTGTATTAGCTTTTATGTTGATTGTTTGTTTTCATGTAAATGTTTACTTTAGTATTAGCTTTTACGTTTACTGTAAACGCTTGAACGTTTAAGCCACTACGCCCCAAAAAAAGTTTAAGCTAATACTCTGTTGTAAACGTTCACTGTTAGTTTTTGCTAATACGTAGATAGAAAACGTTAAGTAAACGATTGAGCAAAAACGCTTCACTTTATGAGCGTTAGTTTACCGTTTAGGTAAATGTTTTCTTTATGTTTACCGTAAAGGTATTAGCATAGCACTAATACCTTTACGGTAAACGCATAGCACGTTAGGCTCGATTAGGCTTAAGCGAAAAGAACGTAAAGAAAACTAACGCGCTATGGGTATTAGCTAAGCACCTATTGGTTTTACGCTAAAGAAAACCGTTAAGGTAAACGAAAAGCGGTGATGAAGCGTTTACAGAACCTAAAGTGAAGCGAAAACGCCTTAACGTAGAAGCTAATACCTAAAGTAAGCATTTTCTTTAGCTTTGGCTTAAGCTAATACCTTTAGGTAGGGAAAATTTTTCTTTAGCCCGTTTCTTTAGGGAATGCGCTAAAGAAAACCTAAAAGGCCGGAGGGAAGACCATGAAGTAAAGGAGCACAGCTACACCATGTAGGCTACAACGAATCTTAAGCTACACCATGTAGAGAATGCGCTAAAGAAGACTAAGTGCAAGACCCGGTCAAAGCTGTAGATTTACCTTAATGGTCTCTTTAGCTTCACCTACATGGTGTAGCTGTAGCCCTACATGGTATTAGCTACACCTAAAGGCTACAACGTTTTGTAAACAAACACTTAACCGTTAGGTAGGTTTTCGTTTAGAAAACGTGTTGTTTTCGATTAAGCTAATACTTTGACTTATGATGAACCGAGTTGGCTAAAGTTGATGAAACCGTTTACTTAAGGCGCGTAGCGAGCGAACTACGTTTACCTATCGTTTAAGTTAAGCAAAACAAGACAAGACAAGACCAACATCGTTTGCCTTCACCTTTAGGTTTTCTACATTGTAGCCTTCACCATAATGGTGTAGCTAATACCTAAAGTGAAGCTAATCGCTTACTTCTTGACTGAATGGTGTAGCTTCGGGAACGGTAATATTAAGATTCCCTTTAGGTAATAGCTAAAGTAATGGTTAAGCGAAATAAAAGGGCAAGGAGCTACACCATGTTGGTTTTGCTACAGATACACCATGTAGTCAAGAAGCAAAACCATTTAGTCAAGAAGCAAAACCATTTAGTCAAGACGCTTAACCATTCAGTCAAGAAGCTTGACCAACACCTATCGGGCGAAGCTATTACCGTTTTCTTTAGAAGTGTTGGTCTTTTCTTGTCTTGTCTTGTCTTGTCTTGTCTTGTCTTGTCTTGTCTTGTCTTGTCTTGCTACAGCAGTTTAGCTTAAGCTTCGGCCCAACATGGTGTAGCTGTAGCCTGGTTTTTGCTTAAGATTCCCTTGGTATTATTAAGATTCCCTGGGTATTAAGATTCCCTACATGGTATTATGGAGCCCAACATGGTATTATTAAGATTCCCTTGGTATTATGTAGCCCTTCATGGTATTATTAACCCTTGGTATTATTAACCCTTCATGGTATTATTAAGCAAAACAAGACCTTAATGGTGTAGCTTCACCTACGTGGTAAACTTTAGCGCAAAACAAGACCAGTCAAGAAGGACCATTAAGGTGAAGCTATAGCTACACCATGTTGGTCTTGCTTAACCCTTCAAGTTTTAGGTATTAGCTTAAGCCTACATGTAAGCGTTTTCTTTAGCCCCTATCGGCACTGCTATAGTGTTGTAAACTCGCTTAATCTTTAGCTTTTACGATTTTCTAACCGTTTACCATTAAGGTATTAGCATAGCATGTTAGGTAAACGGTTTTGCTAATACCGTTAAGGTAGTAGCTACTACCTTAAAGGTTCGGTAGGATTAAGCTAATACTGTTTGGTTTTCGTTTAAGCTAGTACTGTTTACATTTACTTAAGGGAAACTCCCCATAAGGTAAATGCTTCAACGTTAAGGCGCGATAGAAAACCGGGTTTCGTTTAAGCTAATACTGGTAATCGGTAAACTACGTTAGAAAACATGTTGTAAACGTAGTTTAGTTTACAGTTAGGTTTTTGTTTACAACACTGTTTTCTTTACGTTTACTAAAGTAAACGCTGCGCTCGTTGTCACATAAATCTGCCATTCCATTCCATTTTGGTCGGCGGGATAGAGCATTCCAATAGATGTACCCAGCCTGCCACTGCGGTTGGTTCATCGAGTACCTCATCCTTATATGGAAATTCCAACTCCTCTACGTCCTCAGCGTTCCATCCTTCCCCAGACATCTGCACAAACCAGGCCTCCTGTAGTGGGAGTTGATCCTAGTCATTCGATCATACAATCGGTAAGACTTAGACCACCGACGACACATATACTGGAACCGGTAAAGATCATCAACTCGAGGTACCAGATGAACCAGTGCAGAATCTAGGACTTAAGCTAGTGCCAAAAACAACTCAGTATTACCCATTTACAACAACTCAGTGTCGTTTACAACTCAGTGTCGTTTACAACTCAGTAAACGTTGTAGCCTTCTCACTCTCAACAATACATCCGTGACGGAGTGGGCGATAGTTACCAACGGGTAAACTAACTCTTCCACAAAAAACGGATGATCGAGAGACATAGCCTTTTCCTCGAGAGAGAACCCTTTGTTTCGCATAGCTCCTAACTTGTTTCGCTTAGCTTCTAACCAAGTTGAGGTTAGCTTTGATCTTGTTTCGCTTAGCTTCGATTCACCCGCAGTTCTCCTCTGCTATTCGATTCACCCGTAGAAAGGCTTAGCTTCGATGAAACCGCAGAGGATACTCTGCTTCGCATGCAGCGCGCCTTCCAAGGTGTGGGCTGTAGTGACAAAGTATTTGATCCCTCTCTCGTAGCACTTTCTAGTTAACTTAATCCTCAAAAGTGTTTGTTGCCTTCCTCGGGCTCGGGACCGTCAATGTCTTCTTTCGCTTTCGGTGAATGAAACACCACCACTTGAAAGATGACGACTTCGACAAAGACGACGATGGAGGTGGTTGGGATGTACACAGCAAGGAACGCCCCCTTCCCTATTTAGCCTTCTAACTTGTTTTGCTTAGCTTCTAACCAAGTTGAGCTTAGCTTCGATTCACCCGCAGTTCTCCTCTGCTATTCAATTCACCCGCAGAAAGGCTTAGCTTCAATGAAACCGCAGAGGATACTCTGCTTCGCACCTTTTTTCACGTATTTTTCACATAGGCAGTTGTTTGTTTGCGCGAACCCACCCAAACACAACATAGGCTAGAAGCCTTTGCTACCAAAAACTAACGTAGAAGCTAATACCATTAAGTAAACGTAAACGCTTGAACGTAGTTAGTTGACCGGGTTTTTGTTTATAACACGTGCTATGCGTTTACTAACAGTAAACGGTAAACGCTAATACGTGTTGTAAACGGTTCATCGGACCGGTAAACGTAAAAGCTACCTTTTTCACTCGAAAAAGAGCATTTTCTTCATTTCAGTTATTTTATCGCTTTTCTAATTCATTCTTTCTTTCTTATGCATTACACCATGTTTAGTTTGATAAGACCTCTTGAAGCTTCTTCAATGAATGTGAGATCATCGCAGGATACCGTGAACCCGAGAATATTGACTACTTTAGGATTGGCATAAATATGTTTATGATTGATTAGCTATCTGGCTTAACAAATATGTTCACGAGAGGAAATGCAAACCAGAATAACGGGTTAAGCTTCTATATCTTTCCTTTCATGGGTAATCCGTAAAAGAGGGACAACTTTCACGAAGCATATGATTTGTCGGAGAAATCTTGTCAAGATTTTCATCTTTCGAAGGGTCTTTTCCGGAGTGAACAGAACCTCAAAATTAGGTTGGTCAGATTCCCCCCCAATTTCTTTCTTTTCCATGAGTTTCTTTGTTTCAAAAGGCTATCTCTTCAAAGGAAGGAAAATCCCCACTCCCAAATAAGGGCTCTCTTTCTCGGATTGAGTTTTTTGTGCCAAACATTTGCTCTCATCTAACGACGAATTTTAGATCCTGATACCGACATATCTGTTTCTGTTCATTACCTCTCCGTCTTCGGTAATCATGGCAGTTCATTCATAGTGTTGGGCTAGCTACCTGGCTTATTCTATTCTATGCCGAGGCGAGGGAGTTGGCTTGCTCCCTTCACGAGAACAAGACTCGGAGAAGTGTAAGGAAGGCCAAAGGGGCGGCACAAAATAACATCGGAATTCTGGAAGTATGCACTTCTTTTAGATCTAAAACAAGACCTGAATCCCACCATAGGTAACAAACCCCATTACTCATGTAATAAGACAAAGCTAAGAAAGTAACAACTATCAAGCCTAGAAACCCCCTATAGGAATAGTTTATAACAAAGAAAGCGTATTAATAACGATTCTCGAAAGTGAGGCTAAGATGACCAACCTTCAAGAGGGAAATACCAACAAGCAACACAGCGGCTAGGAAAGCTCCAGGGATTCTATAGAAAATAGAAAGGGTTGAAGTAAGCTACGGCTTATAAATGGTGATATGAAGCGATAATACTCAATCAATTTACATTCTGTTGACTTTCTTTGTTTTGTTTGATTCGATAGGCCACCTTAGCTTGCTTGCAAAGGACTTGCGTAGGCGAAGCGGGCTGTGCTACTTTTCTTGATATTTATGGCATTAAGAGCCAACCGTAATCACGAGGGACGCTTCCTTCACGTGCCCCAAGACAATATATATATATATATATATATATATATATCACCATGCGCTAACTCTACCATGAGAAAAAGTCTACGGTGGGAGTTAGACACGATGTCTTTTAGGGGGTCAGCATCCATTATGTGGCACTGGGGTTACATCACGAATTCTGGTAGTAATAGGACCTCCCTCTTTTGAACCTTTCAGCAAAAATTTCTTTCTTACACGTCCAATTCCTTTGATTTTCACTTCAACCGACCTAATTTCAAGTGTCCTGGCAGCTTATGCGACATGTTCCGCAGTTGTTCCGACTTTCCCCTGCTTCATTGAGGCGGTGACTGAAAGTAATAGAACCCAAGTAAACATCATCAGTGAGCATCTCACTGCTATCACCTCGTGTGATGATCGCATTCTCCGTGTCTCTCCTTCTTTCCCCTTTTTAGACACAGGGTATATGCCTAAACTAGAAGTTGAACAATAATACTAGGCGCTTAGTTTACCGGGGGCGAAGCTAATACCTTTAGGCGCTATGCATGCTAAAGAAAACGTTGTAGCCTAATGTAAAGTTGACAAAACCATGTTGGCCCGGAGCTTTGACCATGTAGAAGGGAAGACCATGTTGGTCTTGTCTTGTGCTAAAGTGTGCGTTTCCCTTTAGGTTTTCTTTAGCACCAATAGGTGCTAAAGTGTCCTAAAGGCGCTAAAGTGTCCTATTGGTGCTAAAGTGTCCCTGGAAACGGTTTCGGTTGTTTCTGAAGAAAATGCCGTAACGGGAAACGCTTAAGCCTAAAGGACTGATTGGTTTCCCACCTATTGGTTTTGCACTAAAGAAAACGCCGCATTCCAAGACAAGACAAGACCAACATCGCGAACGCCACTTCGTGTAATGGTTTTCTACGCTTAAGCCTTCACCATAATGGTCTTCTTTCGCTAAAGCCTTCACCATAATGGTCTTCCTTTACTTTATGGTCTTCTTTAGCACCTGGTCTTCCCTTCCGAAATGGTAATATTAAGATTCCCTTTAGGTAATAGCTTAAGCCTACATGGTAAACGCTCCAGCGTAATAGCTTTACCTTTAGGTATTAGGGCTAAAGAAAACCCGGTAAACTAAGCGCTAAAGAAAACAAAACCTAAACATAGAAGCTAATACCGTTTAGGAGGGAAGACCATGTAGGCTACAACTACACCATGTAGGTCTTGTCTTGTACAACGAAGACTGTCAAGAAGGCGCGGCGATGAAGTCAAGAAGGGGCGAAGCGATGACGGCCCGGAGGGAAGACCATGTTGGTCTTGTGCAAAAGAGACCATGAAGGCTACAGGGAAGACCATGTTGGGAATGCTGTAGCTACACCATTATGGTTAAGCTACAGCTACACCATGAACAAGGTCTTGTCTTGCGCTAAAGAGACCATTATGGTAAAGCTACAGCTACACCATGTAGTAAAGAAGCTTGACCATGTTGGTCTTGTCTTGTCTTGCGCTAATTCGTTGTAGCGAGACAAGACCAGAATGTCCCTTCGGGTAATGGTCTTCCCTACTTGCCCTAAAGGGTATTAGCTTAAGCATTTCCTTTAGGTAAACGCTTAAGCAAAACCTAATGAACGGTATTAGCTTAAGCATTCCCTTTAGGTAAACGCTTAAGCAAAACCTAACGGTCAACTTTAGCGCCTTATGGGGCTAAAATTGACCGGGTAAACGGGCTCGCTTCACCCCTAAAGGTATTAGGTTTGCGCGGCAACCTGAAAGATCAAGGCTTTGGTCACACGAGGTGCCGTAAGGTATTCCTTCAATGAATGAGAGGACTTGTTATAGAAAGCAGGAAGTCGCCCATTTACTCTTAGTATTAGCTTCACCCCAGCCTAAGCCTACTGCCTAAGCCGGACGGTAAGTCTAGAGTGGTGAAAGACGAATTGAGTTTCACCTCGATTTTCAGCTTTGTTAGTTTCGGGCATTAGCAGCATTTTCAGCTTTCTTAGTTTCGTAATTAGGTTTTCAGTTTTGTTAGTTTCTTCTAATTTCATTCTTTCAAAAACTAAGCGCGCGTGACGGTATTAGCTCCTACCAATTGGTGCTAAAGTTGATCGGGGGCGAAGCGTTTACGCTGTAGCAAGACAAGACCATTCAGGTCAAACCTTCTGGTAATGGTCTTCCCTCCGGGCCAACATGGTCTTCGCTTAACCGTGTTGTAAACGTAGTTAGTTGACCTTTTCGGGAGTTTACCTTTTAGGCTTAAGCTTTGACCGTCAAGAAGGCGCGGCGATGAAGTCAAGAAGCTACACCATTCTGGTCTTGTCTTGTCTTGCTTAAGCGTTTTCGATTTTCTAAACGTTTACAACATGTATTAGCATAGCCGTTTACAACACGTAAACGCTTAAACATTTACAGCACGTATTAGCTAATACGCATTTACAACACGTAAACTATCGCTCCTCTTCGCGTTGCCCCGTACACTGGCTCGTTCCCTGTCCCCAGTGATATGGGTAATCTGCTCCGTCCGTCTTTGTCGTTGGAAATGCCTATCCCCTTCTATAGAATCTTTCCTCCTTCCTCGAGATGGAGTAGTTGATTCAATAGCTGCTAATTACGAAACTAACAAAGAAACTAAGCTTCGATTCACCCGCAGCAAGGCTTAGCTTCGATGCTTCACCCCTTGTTTAGCTTAGCTCCGATCAATTCACCCTTTGCCTTGCCCCACAGCTCCTATGGCAAACTTCGCACCTTGATTGAGGCGTATTAGCGTTTACTAACAGTAAACGTTTACGCTAATACATGTTGTTTTCGGCTATGCTAATACGTTAGTCAACGTGCTATGCGAGCTAATACGTGTTGTAAACATTACGGTATTAGCCTCGTTTACGTTTACAACACGTAAACTATCCCTCCTAATCGTTTAAGCATTTATCTATAGGTATTAGTGCGTTTACTGATAGGTATTAGTGCTAAAGAAAACAAAAAACGTTTACTTATGGTGCTAAAGAAAACGGTAAAGGTATTAGGGCTATGCTTAGCTCCTTTAGGTTAAGCGAAAATGCTTAAGCAAGACCATAATGGTCTTCCCTATGGCCCTTTAAGGGTTTTTTCCTAAGCTAAAGTTTCCTATTGGTGCTAAAGTTGAACGGAAAACGAAAACGGTTTCGGCTAAAGAAAACGCTTAAGCTATTACGCTGTAGCAAGACCTTAATGGCTCTTTAGCTCCTTTACTTTAGGTGTAGCTAATACCTTTACGGGCGAAGCCGTCAACTCCCGTTAGGCTTAAGCGAAGACCATGTCCCGAAGGGTTAATATTACCATTCAGTCAAGAAGGCTTAAGCGATTATGATTTAGCCAATAGGTATTAGCTTAACCTAAAGGTTTTGCTTAATAATACCATGAAGTAAAGGGCAAGGAGGGAAGACCATGTTGGTCTTGAGCGCAGCTAGCCATGTTGGCACTAAAGAGACCATGTTGGTCTTGTCTTGCGCTAAAGAGACCATGTTGGTCTTGGAATCTACAGCGTATTAGCTACACCTAAAGTGAAGTGTTTCGCTTAAACGTTTAGGAGCAATAGTTTACCGATTCCCATACCAGTATTTAAGCCTAAAGGTCTTGGTGAAGCCATTAAGTCAAGAAGGGCTCCGCATTAGGGAATCGTGCTAAAGAAACCCTAAAGTAAACGGTTAGGTTAGGCGTTTACCTATAGGATAGGCTAAAGACAACTTTCGCTTAAGCAAGACAAGACAAGACCAGAATGGTGTAGCTGTAGCAAGACCAACATGGTCAAAGCTCCGGGCCAACATCGTTCGCCCTTTACTTCATGGTAATAGCTTCGCCCCTTCTTGACTGAATGGCTCTTTAGCTCAAGACCAACATGGTCTCGTTGTAGCCTTTACTTCATGGTAATAGCTTAAGCAAGACCAACATGGTGTAGCTGTAGCCTAAAAGTTAAGCTATTACGTTGTAGCTTATTGGCTTTAGCATGCATAGCGCTTTAGGGGCTTAACCCTACATGGTGTAGCTTAAGATTCGCTGTAGCCAACATGGTCTAGCTATAGCATGGTCTTCCCTCCGCTTTATGGTCTTCTTTAGCGCAAGACAAGACCATGTTGGTCTTCCCTTCTTGACTGAATGGTCTCTTTAGCGCCTACATGGTCTTCCGTCCGGGCCTATTGGTTTTGTAAACTCCCTAATACCTATGCGGTAAACTTTAGCTTGTTTACAAAACCATAAGGTGCGGTTTACCAGGTAGGGAAACATTTTCTTTAGCGTAAACAGTTTTCTTTAGCTCGATAGATAAACGTAGTTGCTGTGCACCTTCGGGCCTAAAGTAAACGGTTTCGGGTTAGTTTACCGTAAAGGAGCGAAGCTAATACCTACCGGTCCTAACAGTTTTCTTTAGCTCGCTATGCGCCTTATGGAGCTAAAGTTGAACGGGTAGGGAAACGTTTTCTTTAGATCTAATACCTTTACGGGTTTAGCACAAACCATTTCTGAAACCGAAACAAACCGTTTTCGTTTCCATTTCCGTTTCCCTAACAACTTTAGCACCTTATGGAGCGTAGCTAATACCTTTTAGGCATTTTCTTTAGCGGGAAACTTTAGCACCCAACTTTAGCACATGACAAGACCATTCAGGTCTTCCCTTCGAGTAATGGTCTTCCTTCCGGGACCATGTTGGTGTAGCTTAAGCAAGACCTTAATGGTCTTCCCTCCTTTACTTTTAGGTTTTTTTTAGCACCTATTGGAGCTAACGCTTCGCCACATAAGGTAAACATTTTCTTTAGCACCTATTGGATCTAACGCTTCGCCCCTTTAGGCGCTAAAGGTGTCCTATTGGTGCTAAAGAAAATCTTTAGGGAAATGGTTTCGGAAACATTTTCTTTAGCGGGAAACTTTAGCACCTTATGGAACGTAGCTAATACCGTTGCTTGGGTATGAAATAAGAACTAAACTTGTATTAATCCAATTATTAATCCAATAAGAACTAAACTTGTATTGCTTAATGTTTGTTTTGAGCCTTCTTCTTCTTCTTCGCTGCGCCCCTCTTCTTCTTTGAGTTCTTTGAATTCTTCTTCTTCTTCTTCAACATGGACGTTGCTATCTGATTCGCTTTGCTCCGTTTGATGGTTTTCGCTTATACTCAAGGTGGTGGTATTAACATCTTCTTTAGGGAAAGAAGACTGAGAACTATCCTCTAAGTTGAACACCAAAAGAAGAAATATACCCAGCACTAGTAAAATAATTGAAGCTACTATAGTACGAGTCTCTCTAGATTGATTGGCCCTAGAAACCACTAAACTATAGCTAAGGCTAAAAGAATCATCCTCAATGCATTATTGAAAGGAGAACTTGAAGAAAAAACTATTGTACCCAGCAGCAAAGGCAGGATAATAGATAAGATTGGAAGCAACCTTAGTATTATAGAAAACAATTCCATAGGTGCAGAGCTATGACCGGTAAGAGACACGTTGCTATTACCACCTTGAGGAGAAGCCGAGCCACCATGGTTAGTCAAGGAGCGAAAAACCCCATGTTAGTCTAGAGCTAAGGGAGCCTTGGTCTTGAAATGTTTTAACGAAACCCAATAAGAAAACCCAATAAGAAGCTTTTCTAAAAGCGTTTTCTGGGTGGAGGGCTTATCCTTTGTCCAAGAAAATACATTTATTTAGTTTTTCATTTCTTTGTTTAAAAGATTCGTAACCTTTTAGTAAGTCTCTATATTTAGTCAAATCCATAAGGAGAAGCTCAATTTGAAAAAATTCATCAGCACTAAAAAGCTTCCTAAAATGCTTATAAATAGCTTTTTCACAAGATTTAAATCTATAAGCGTAATGATCATACATCTCTAGGATAATGCGTTTGCTTAAAAGAAGCCTATTTTCACAGAACTTAAGTCGATTAAGATGGCATTCTTGACTCTTAAGAATGTCTAAGAAGAATAGTTCATGATTATCCCATAGATCTTTGAAAGCTTTTTCTTTTTTAAGCTTCCTGGATAACTTACGAGTTAGGTCAAGAAAGATATCAGTTGATTTGTTCCAATCAACATGAAAATCATATGAAAATGATTCAGCCTTAACCATTTGCTCTAAATTCCAAATAGGGATATCATGATCATATTTTAAGCTATAAGTTGTTACTTGTTTTTTCTGGCCTTTTTTTCTTTACTGCTAAAGAAGCGGCTAAACAAGCTGCTTAAGTAGACGACCTTCTTAGTGTTACTTAAGGGCTGTAAGACATTATAAGCACGTGTTTTTGGCTCCTTTCGGCAAACGCAATTTGTAGTATGATAAGAGTGAATGAAGAAGGGGTAAGGAGGCTCTACCCGATAAGGCGTCATCATGTTCCTGTAAGTACCCTGGCCAATAAGACTAGTTCTAGGGAGTCTTGTAGAAATGCATCTTTTCATAAGAAACCCCGACGATAAAGCATCCACCTGTGTATTGACACTACCTGGCTGTAAAAGCATCATAGAACGCGCGAAAAAGGCCATGAAAGAAAGTTCCCCCAAATTGTATTTCACCACCTTATTCGATGACACTCTATGACAGTTGAAGTTTATAGCATCATTGTATTTCATAATACCCAAGCAATGGAAAGCAAGGCGCCTAGCCCTATTGATAGTCGTCAAGATACCTCTTTTCTCGGTCAAGAATAGAGCCTTGCTAACAGTAAGCATAAAGAAAGCCCTAGCCAAAAGATTATGGGGAAAGCCCGTGAAAGCATAGCGACACCGTTCAGGTATTAGTGCGGATCGATTACAACAAAGCCGGGCTAGTAATCCCACGTGGAAATGATAATAGCTAATACCTTTAGGGAGACGACTAGGCCTCAACCTCCAATACCGAAATGCCAAAGAACCAGTAGTAAACCGGCAAACTGCTATTGGAGCATAATGTAGAAGTCGCTTGAAAGAAAAAGCTCTTGTTTTACAGGATAGAGCTTTATATGAGGGTAAGGGCCCTCTTAAGAAATACGCGGAGCTTCAACCGATAAGGTGAAGTTGTTGATTGAAACTACATTGATGAACCATGGAGAATCGAATTTTCTTTTTCTAACGGCTTGGACAGACATCAAGACTGGACAGTCTTAACGTAGCCAAACTTAGACAGCAGTTGCTCGCGATCACTCACTCACTCATACTGAATTACTAGCCCTTAGATTAACCACCCGGCCGAAGGTTCAAAGCAACATAACCCCGTGCTGTGCACCTGTGCAGTGCAGAAGGATAACCCTATACCTGGGTGAAGGTTCAAAGCAACATAACCTCCCGTGCTGTAGGACAAGCCCAATTATTAACCCGGCTGAAGGTTCTTGCCTATTATCCCGGCAGAGGGCGAGATATAATCCGTCAAAGGAAAATAAACTTTAACGGTATCATATCTCATTAAGAGGGCGATAAGTGGCTAGGGCTAATGGGTGGTGTTTTCTCTCACCATCTTTCTTTGCGTCACTGGCGGGCAGCCATTCTCCCTTAGTTTAGTCGGTAGGGGGGTCGTAGAATAGCTTCGTTAGCAAAGCCTTGTCAATAGCGTCGGCAAGCAAGCCTAAGCCTAAGCCCAGTGGGTTTTGGTTGAAAGAAGACAGAAAAAGAGAGAGATACGCACACGTGCGAAACGTACTCCCCTAAAAGGGAAGCCTGAGCTACAGGCTTTTTGGATATGGGAATAGCATAGGCATAGTAGCTTGCCGGATAGAGAAAGCCATTTACCTTTCTTAGTAATTAGCTGAGGGAGGAAAAAAGCGGCGTAACTCGTGTCTTCCTCCTAGAGAATGTAACATTACTTAATAACCATACCATTCTCTCGTAAGCCTAATTGGTGCATTGGGGTGAATGACCAATAGAGTACTTTTGATCTATTTTTAGATAAAGGAGCGGCTTAGCAGCTAAACTGCTCCGCTTAGTAGCTAAACTGTGGAGCTTAGGCATTGCTAAACTACGGAGCTTAGGCGTTGCTAAACTGCTCCGCTTAGGCTAAGCTAAACTGCTCCGCTTAGGCTAAGGTAAACTGCTCTGCGGAGCTAAGCTAAACTGCTCTACAGAGCTAAGCTAAAGTGCTCTGCCGAGCTAAGATAAACTGCTCCCGCGGAGGCTAAGCTAAACTGCTCCCGCGGAGGCTAAGCTAAACTGCTCTCGCGGCTTAGCAGTTAAACTGCTCCGCTTAGGCATTGCTAAACTGCTCCGCGGAGCTAAGCTAAACTGCTCCGCGAAGCGTTTACGTTAGTCAACGTGCTCCGCGTTTACGTGTTGTTTTCGTTTAAGCGTTTACGTTAGTCAAGGTAGAAGCGTTTACGCTTTAGCCTTTAGGTAAACGCTTAATCGTTTACTTAACATAGAAGCTGCTATAGTGTTGTAAACGTAGATAGAGCTAATACGTTCAGTAAACGTTTACGCTAATACATTTACTTAATGGTATTAGCTTAAATATGCTAATACCGGGTGAACGATTAAGCTAATACGTTTACAACTCAGTCTTCCTTAGCTCCTATTGGTGCTATGCTAATACCGGTTAGGGAATCGGCTAAAGTCGGTAACGGAGCGATTAAGCTTGCATAGCACCTAAAGTAACGTTTTCGGTTAGAAAACTGAAGTAAACGTAGACAAAAAACCTAAACCTAACAGTAAATGCTTCTACATTAGGTATAGGTTAGTTTACATTTACCTAACAGTAAACTCTTAATCATGTTGTTTTCGGTTTAAGCTAATATCGGTAACCGGTTTTTGGGTTATTTTACCGGTTAGGTATTAGCTTAAACTACGAACGTTTACGTTTACCATTCCCTTCGGGCCTAATCGATTAAGCGTTTACGTTTACAACACGTAAACTTTAGCTCCTATTGGACCTATTGGATTAAGCTAATAACTATACCGTTACGGTTTTCTAAGCGCTAACCCGATTAGGAGCGATAGTTTACCGTAAAGGTATTAGGTTTCGGAACCTTTTAGGTAATAGCAAAGCGCAAACCTAATACCTAACGGTATTAGCTTAATCCTTTAAGGCTTAAGCATTTTCTTTAGCACAAAACCAATAGGTGGGAAACCAACCGGTCCTTTAGGCTTAAGGGTTTCCCGTTACGACATTTTCTTTAGAAACCGAAACCGTTTCCGTTTCCCAATAGGTTTTCTTTAGCACCTTTAGGAAACTTTAGCACCAATAGGACACTAAAGCTTAGGAAAAGCCCCTAAAAGACTTAAGGTGCTATGCCAGTGATGTTGGTCTTGTTTTGTTTTCTTTAGCGCAAAACCAATAGGTGTGTAGCGTTTCTTAGGGAAATGGCTAAAGCCGGGTAGGGTTTGGGGCTAAAGCATTTTCTTTAGCCCGACGTTAGGTTAGGGGAGAAGCTAAGCATGTTTACCGTTAGGTATTAGCTACTATAGTGTTGTAAATGTTTACAACTCAGTATTAGCTTTTACGTTCAAGCGTTTACGTGGAGGTTTACGTTTTTGGCTGGAAGTACTTCCTCAAGCTTCGCACGCGGTGTCATGATTGCCCGAAACTCTTCACTTGCAAAATCGATTCACTGTTTACTAACGTATTAGCATAGCCCGTTTACCGTTTACATTTACCTAACTATGTTTGCTTAAACGTTTTACTTATGGTAGGAGCTAATACGTGTTGTAAACGTAATAGCTTAATCGTTAGGTAAACGGTAAAATTTAGCTCTTAGGTGCTTAATCGAAAACAACACGTATTAGCTGCTATAGTGTTGTAAACGCATTAGGCGGAGCTAAGCTTAACTGCAGGTGAATCGATCGGAGCTAAGCGAAACAAGTTAGAAGCATCGAAGCTAAGCCTTTCTGCTTAGTTCATCGAAGCTTAGTGTCTTTGTTAGAAACGTAATTAGCAGCGTTTGAAGCTTTGTTTGTTTCGGGCATTAGCTGCGAAGGGAAGCGAGAAACTGGCAACACCTAAGCCCTACCACTCGTCGGATCTTGTTTTGAGCCTGTTCCCCCTCCATCTCTATGCCATCCATTGATGGTTGTTGAACCGGAACCCAAAAACGTTTACTTAAGGTATTAGCTTAAATGAAAACTTAAAGCACTCAAGTTTCCCACCTTATGGTAGGGAAAGCGCTCAAGTTTCCCACCTTATGGTAGGGAAAGCGCTCAAGTGTTCTATCGCTTAAGCCAACATGGTCTTCTTTAGCGCGTTAGGGTATTAGCATAGCACTAATATCTTTACGATTTTCTTTAGCACTAATACCTAAAGGGTTTCGCTCGCTGTGTGCGTAAGGTAAACGTTGTAGCAAAACAAGACCATTAAATCAAGAAGGGAAGACCATGTAGAAGCTTTGACCAACATGGTCTTGTCTTGGAATCTTAAGCTACAACATTCGGTCAAGAAGGTGCTATGCAAGTGATTCAGTCAAGAAGCTTGACCAACACCGAAGGGGCAAAGCTATTACCATGAAGTTTTCTTTAGAAGTGTTGGTCTTGTCTTGTCTTGTCTTGCTTGACCCTTCGGGCCAACATGGTTCTCTAAGCCTATTGGTTTTGCACCAAAGAAAAAGTTTACAACTCAGTCAACTTTAGCACCTATTGGTTTTGGCCGATTCCCAATAGGTATTAGCTTAAACGATTAGGCTTAAGCGTGAAGGTATTACGTTAGAAAACCACCTAACGATTAAGCTATTATGTTTACAACAGGTACCCAAAAACCTATACGGGTAAGCTAATACCTATTGGCTTAAGCTAATCGCATAGCGCAAGACCCGGTCTTCTTTATTGCCTAACCAGGTTTAGCCCGTTTAGGTTTTATGCATAAGTTTCACTTAACCGTTTACAACAAACACGGTCAACTAGATCTTCGGGCCTAAAGTAAACGGTCAACTAACTACGTTTACAACACGGTCAACTAACTACGTTGATCGTGACGGTTTTGCGCCCGTGAAGGTTCCGATTAGGGGCTAATACCATTAGGATCTAAAGGTAAACGTTCACCCGTTTACTTAAGGTACTAGCTTTGCCCCTTAAGGTATTAGCTTTGCCCAAGTGATGTGATTGACGCTTCTAACTTCAAGCTTACACGCTTCTACGTTGACTAACATATTAGCTCTTACGTGCCGTTTACCTAACGTAAACGCTTCTATGTTGACTAACGTAAACGCTTGCCAGTTTAGCTTAGCTCCAATTCACCCGCCGCAGAAAGGCTTAGCTACGATGAACCGAAAGGCTTAGCTTCGATTCACCCAAGTTTAGCTTAGCCTAAGCAGAGTAGTTTAGCTTAGCCTAAGCGGAGCAGTTTACCTTAGCCTAAGCGGAGCAGTTTAGCTGCTAAGCCGCTCCTTTTTCCAATTGCATCGGGAATAGAACTAATACTTTTGGAGTTGTACATCTTACAAGAAAACATGATCCCAAGCACCTTTTGGTGCTATGCGTTTACGTTTACCATTAGGTATTAACTGCTATAGTGTTGTTTTCGCCTTTGAAAACAATCTCTCACGAAGCGGAGCGGAGGTGGATGAGTCGAGTTGAAGCGTATCGAGCGGAAGGGGAGGTGCAAAGCTAAGCTAAACTTGTTAGAAGCTAAGCTAAACTTCTCCGCTTTGCCGCAGAGGAATCTGTAAGTAAGCGCTTAAGCCTGCTAGTGCGGTGCGAAGCAGAGGTGCTATGCAAGCGCTTAAGCCAGCTAGTGCTCCGCGCTTAAGCCTGTTAGTGCTCCACAAAGCAGAGGCTCTTAGCTCATTGGATGTTTGTTTTCTAAACTACTCTTTAAGCGCTTAAGCCTGCTAGTGCTCCGCGAACGAGGTGCTATGAAAGCTAATACGTGTTGTAAACGTAGTTCGCTCGCTACGCACCTTTATGTCCAGTATTAGCTGCTATAGTGCTGTAAACGTTACAGTATTAGCATAGCCCGTTCAAACCCAGCTAACTCGCTCGCAGCTAACTCTACTCCGGTTTTCGACATTTACTGTTTTTGCTCGCAACTAACTCTGCTCCGGTTTTCCACTTTCATCGAAATTGCCTATTTTGTCTTTTTTGTGTTTTTTGTCGCTGCACCCCTCAAACCAAAACCAAAACAATTCCTCCAAAAACAACACTATAGCAGCTAATACGTTAAGTAAACGTACTAGCATTTACCAGGTAGCAGCGTTGAAGCTAGTACCGTTAAGGGTTAAGCATCGGTTAGGCAATCGTTTTCGGTTTAGAAAACCATAAAGGTGCGTTTAGAAAACCGTTTACCTTAATGTTTAAGCTAATACGTTTACAAAACGTATTAGCCCGTTGACGTTTACAACTTAGTCAACTTGAGCTCCTATCGAGCTAAAGAAAACCGTAAAGGCGCTATGCGGCTAAAGAAAACAAAACCTAACTGGGAAACGCTTAAGCCTAACGGTAAACAGTTTTCTTACGGGCCTAAAGTAAACATTTAAGTGAAAACATTCCCTTTTAGGTTTTTAAATCCTAACGGTCAACTTTAGCACCGTAAAGGTATAGGTAAACGCTCCGCCACCGATTCACCTAGTGTTGTTTTCGATTAGTTGACCCGGTATTACCATAGCTTGTTTATGCGAAAAGAAATAGTCAACGTAAAAGCTAATACGTTTACGTTTACATTTACAAAAACCTAACCGCTTAAGCCTAATCGGGAACAGTGCGATAGAAAACCGTTAAGACCTTAACGGTATTAGCATAGCACCTATGGGGTGGAGCTAATACGTTTACCATTAGGAGCGTAAGTTTCCCATTCACCTAATGTGCTAAAGAAAACTAAGCACGCATGACGGTATTAGCATAGCACCTATTGGTGCTAAAGAAAACCGTAAAGGTAAACGTAAATGGTAAACGCTTCATCGTGTTGTAAATGTATTAGCTTCGCTCCTTTACGGTAAATGGTTAAGCTAATAGGTGTTGTAAACGTAGTTAGTTGACATTTACAACTTAGTCAACTTGAGCCCGAAAACCCGGTATTAGCAAAGCACCTATTGGTGCTAAAGAAAACCGTAAAGGCGCCGGTTAAAGAAAACCGTAAAGGTGAATCAGAGCTAATACCTAACGGTCAACAGTCAACGGTCAACGGTGAATCAAAGCTAATACCTATACCTATGGGGCTAAATTTGACCGTTAGGTAAACGGTTAAGCTAATACGTGTTGTAAACGGTTCATCAGAAATACCGTAACGATTATGCATCAACGCTTAATCGTTAAGGTCCGGTAGGTCAAAGCTAATACTGGTGCAATGCGATTAAGGTAATACCGGTGCAATGCGTTGAAGCTAATACCGGTGCAATGCGTTCAAGCTAATACCTATTGGGTTTTCGGGAAAACTTGAGCTCCTAACCGGTCAACTCTCGTTTACCTAACGGTCAACTCTGCGCTTCACCCCTTTCATTTTGCGCTTTTTTTTCCGCTTAAGCCAACATGGTCTTCTTTAGCGTGTTAGGGTATTAGCATAGCACTAATACCTTTACGGGTTTAGCACGCAGCCTTAATAAATAAAGTGTCCGTTTCCCTAAATGCTAAAGTTGTTAGGGAAACAGACACTTTAGCGACCATGTTGATCTTCCTTCCGGCCCTAAAGGGAAACGACTAAAGAAAACCATTAAGGAGGGAAGACCATGTAGAAGCTTTGACCAACATGGACTTGTCTTGCGCGTAGCTTAACCATGTTGGTCTTGCTATAGCTACACCATTATGGTCTTGCGCTAAAGAGACCATGAAGGCGTGTAGCGAAGACCATTAAGGTGAAGCTACAGCTACATCATGTAAGGAATGCGCTAAAGAAGACCATGTTGGTTAATTAAGCTACACCATGTTGGTCTTGGAATCTACAACGAATTAGCGCAAGACCCGATCTTCTTTAGCACCTTTAGTTAGCGGGGTATTAGCATAGCACTAATACCTTAACAGGGAACGCTTCACCCTATTGGTTTTGCGCTAAAGGTTTTCTTTAGCGCTTTCCATTTACAACTCAGTCAACGCTATTACCTTTAAGGCTATTCGCTAAGCGCAAAACCTTAAAGGTGGTTTTCTTTAGCGCATTCCCTTAGCGTTTTCTTTAGCGCCTTATGGGGTGAAGCTAAGATTCCCTTAACGTTTTCTTTAGCACCTTATGTATGGGAAAGCGCTTAGTTTAGTGTCACGCTATCTGAAAGAATTTATTACTCTTTAAATATTATAAAAATTAAAAGATTAAGTGATTTTTATAAGTTTGAATAATTTATGAAATTTTGACTAATGTTTGATTTTATTTTTTGCAGGAAAAGAAGTTTGATGATTATTATCAGGATGAGAAGTATTTATCTAGGTGTTTTCTAATGAAGTTATGGGTATAGCTTAAAAATCAAGGGTTAATTCAGGGTTCGTCTATGTTTTGAAAGTAAATACAAGGGTAATTAAGGGTCAATTGTAGGTTTTGATAATGTTTTATAGGGCTCTAGTTTAGTTTTAAGGTTAATTAAGGGTTAAATATTAAATCTAGAGGGTTATGGAAGGGTAGAAGATATGTTTAAGGGTTAGTTGGAGGTTTGAAGTTAATTGAAGGGTTAACCTATGGTTAAGTGCTTAATTAAGTAGGTTTTAGTCTATAAATGAATTATTAAATAGGGTAAATATAACAAAAGAAATCTTAGCAAAATATTTCAAATAAAAAAATATGTTAATTATTAAGTTTCACTAAGGTTATGGTAATAATTTAGTTTATTGATGGGTTAAATTTATTTTATTCTAAAGGTTTGGATTTATTCTAAAGTAATTAAATAAATAAAAAAGAAGTGAAAGTTTGTATTTGAATCTAAAGTCTATGGTCCAATAAATATTTAATTGTATGGTTGTGTGAATTTTTGGGAAAAAAATAGAGAATTTTCCACGCCTAAATTCTTGTTGGAGTGATGTGGAGTTGAAGAAGAGTTAATTTAGGTTGCATGGATCAATTATCTAAGGGAAAATGTGGGCTATGGTGGGCTACTCTCATCTATTTAAAGAGGAGAGTACGTACTCACAAGCTCATCTGATTTCCAGGTACTTACTTTTTGCTCTAGACTATAGTCATTTTTTTTGCACATATTTCTATGACAGTCCTCTGACAGGAGGAGAGAGAAGGCCATCTCTCTTGCTTTTGTTCTTCAATTTATGGAAAGCAAAATTTTTTTACTTTTGATTTTCTGATGATTGCAGAGAAAGTGAGGCGTCGTTGATTTTTTTTCCTCATCCTTTATTCTTCCATTTCTTTTTTCTCTCCCTTCTTTACTGTTCTTCCATTGTTCTTTTCTTTCTCCCACTCCCTTCTTTATTAAATGTTTTTTTTTCTCCCTCTCTCTCCCTCTCTTTCTCTGCCGGCGGCGCAGCAGCGCTGTGCGTGCAGCAGAGAGAGAGAGAGAAAGAGAGAGAGAGAGAGAGAGAGAGGGGGAGAGAGAGAGAGAGAGAGAGAGAGAGAGAGAGAGAGAGAGAGAGAGAGAGAGAAAGAGAGAGTTTTTTACCATAGTTTTTTTTTTATTTTTTTAATTATTATTTTACTTTCTTGAAACTTTCTTTTTTCTTTTTTTAACTTTTCTCCTTCCCTTCCTCTGTCCCTGCAGCCAGCGGACGCAGCCGACGGCCGTAGAAGAGAGAGAGAGAGAGAGAGAGAGAGAGAGAGAGAGAGAAGAGAGAGAGAGGAGAGGTTATTTTATTAGTTTTTTTATTTATTATTCTATTTTTTTATATAGTTTCTATTTTATTTAGTTATTTTCCTCCCTCCCTGCAGTCGACGGCGGGGCTGTCTGTGAGAGAGAGAGAGAGAGAGAGAGAGAGAGAGAGAGAGAGAGAGAGAGAGAGAGAGAGAGAGAGAGAGAAAGAGAGAGAGGATGAGAGAGTTCTGTTTCTTTTTTTGATTTATTTTATTTTTTATTTCTTTTTTATGTTTATATAATGAGATGTTATATGTTTATTTTAGTATTTAATATAAATATTATTTATTAATATATTCAAATATATATGAAATAAATATTATTTATAAATGTTTAAATTTATATATTATATATGAATATATATGTATTTATTTATGTATGTGTGTGCATGCGAATATTTATGTCCTAAATGTATTTGATTTACTATAAGTATATATATTTAATATTTATGTATGTGTGTGTGTTTAATTAATTGAATTGGTTACATAATTACTTGACCGATTAGGAGCTAAAGTCGATTGAGTTGTAAACGTAAACGTAGTTAGCTTCGCTCCAAAAGTAAACGTAGTTAGCTTTGCTCCAAAAGTAAACGTAGTTAGCTTGCATAGCACCTAACAGTAAACTAAGCGCTTAGTTTACTATTAGGTAAATGTAAATGGTCAACGGTATTAGCTTCTACGATTAGGTAAACGTAGTTAGCTTCGATCCAAAAGTAAATGTAAATGCTTCGATTCACCCAATCCTTCCCTGTCAGGACATAGGATGATCCGCCTTGTCGATGGCCGTTCCGCTTACGGTTATTGGCTTCCACCGGTAACCAACCAAGAGATCATCAACAAAAAAGATTGACCTGACCAAAAACCCGAGTTTGATCCTGGTTGAGAATGAATGCTAGCGATATGCTTAACACATGCAAGTCGAACGTTGTTTTCATTGAAGTTGAAGACAAAGTGGTGAACGGGTGTGTAACGCGTGGGAATCTGCCAAACAGTTTGGGCCAAATCCCAAAGAAACGAAAGCAAAAAAGCTTTGAGAAAGCTAAAAAGCGATGTTTGATGAGCCTGCGTAGTATTAGGTAGTTGGTTGGGTAAAGGCTGACCAAGCCACATATGCTTAGCTGATCTTTTCGGACGATCAGCCACACTGGGACTGAGACACGGCCCAGACTCCTACGAGAGGCAGTAGTGGGGAATATTGGACAATGGGCGAAAGCGCGATCCAGCAATATCGCGTGAGTGAGTGAAAAACGTCGCGTTAGCGAGGAACGGCAATGCTGCTTGTAAAGCTCTTTCGTCGAGTTTAGATTATGACAAGACTCGAAGAAGAAGCCCCGGCTAATTTTGTGCCAGCAGCCGCGATAAGACGGGAGGGGCTAGTGTTATTTGGAATGACTGGGCATAAAGGGCACGTAGGCAGTGAATTAGGTTGAAAGTGAAAGGCGCCAGCTCAACTGGTGGAATGCTTTCAAAACCAGTTCACTCGAGTGGGATAGAGGGGAGTGGAATTTCGTGTGTAGGGATAAAATCCAGAGATATACGAAGGAACGCCGAAGTAGCGAAGGCAGCTTTCTGGGTCTCTACTGACGCTAAGTGCGAAAGCTTGGGGAGCAAACAGGATTAGATACCCTGGTATTCCATGCCGTAAACGATGAGTGTTCGTCCTTGGTCCACGGATCAGGGGCTCAGCTAACGCGTTAAACACTCCGCCTGGGGAGTACGGTAGCAAGGCTGAAACTCAAAGGAATTGACGGGGGCTTGCACAAGCGGTGGAGCATGTGGTTTAATTCGATACAATGCACAAAACCTTACTAGCCCTTGACATATGAACACTTGACGTATGAACGACATATGAACAAGTGTGCTTGTCCTTAATGGGATGAAACAAAAATTCATACAGGTGCTGCATGGCTGTCGTCATCTCGTGTCATGAGACGTTTTTGGTTCACTCCTATAACGAGCGAAACCCTCGTCTTGTGTTGCTAAGACATGCTGCTCCCAGAGTAGCAGCGTCATCATTGACCCATCAGCGGTTTCCACCGAAGGGGACAGGATTGACGCTGCTACTCTGTGCCGATGTTGCACTCACAAGAGACTGCCCTAGTTCTACTATGGAGGAAGGTGGGGATGACATCAAGTCTGCATGGCCCTTATGGGCTGGGCTACACAGGTGCTACAATGGCAATTACAATAGGAAGTAGGGCCGTAAGGCGGAGCGAATCCAGAAAGATTGCCTCAGTTCGGATTGTTCTCTACAACTCGAGAACATGAAGTTGGAATCGCTAGTAATCGCGGATCAACATGCCGCGGTGAATACGTACCCGGGCCCCGTACACACCGCCCGTCACACCTTGGGAATTGGTTTCACCCAAAGCATCGACCAGAGATCAACCATTCGGGGAAGTGTTCCATGCCTAGTTGAGCGTGGCCCATTTTGGTATGGGTGATCTCCTTGGCACATATCATGGTTGAGTCAGTGACTAGGGTGAAGTCGTAACATGGTAGTCGTAGGGGAACCTGTGGCTGGAGGGAATCTCATTTCAAAGGGAAAAGGTGATTCGGAAGAGTGACACACTTTGCCTTAAACACAACACTTTAGATTCGCTACCCTGCTAGAATCTAAAGTGCCGATACCCGGATTTCCCCTTTCCCCAGGGAAAGCGCAAAACCGTAGATCGAATGATCAAAGGCTTAAAGATAGAGCTGTATTTGCACTTTCTCTAAGTTAAAGATAGAGCGTCGTTATTTCTTTTGTTCATCAAGAAAGTGTGCGGGCAAACAAGTAAAACCCGTAACACCCGATCCCACTTCGACCTCGATATGTGAAAAGCATTTTTTGCCATATGTACTGATAATTTTCGGGAGACGTGGTTGACAGCCCCCACAAAAACTCTATATGCGATTGCCTTCAGTCAGAGGCTTTGCTGGCCAGACACAATGCAATAAAAGAGCGGCATAGCCATTCATCTTACAAAGACGCTAAAGAAAACCTAAAAGGTGAACGGCGGCAATAGAGCGCAAGCATCTATATAAGATAATGTTTTTGCTCAAGTACTAGCTGCCATGTCGGGAACATACACACTTTCAGGTTAGATAAGTCTCCTTTACGAGATAATGGAAGGGTCGTAGAGATAGAGGATGAGAGAAAGGAGGGTCTATAAATAAATAAGCCGGCACTAACGCTGGGTTGTGACATCAAGGAAAGGAACGGCCATGAATGAATGAATGCAGGAGACTGCCCGCCTGTAAAACCACCGTAATAAACAAGTATAACAATTGATTAGTTTTCCTGACAAGGAAGTATCCGTCTCTTTCCCACATAGAGGATGGATATATTTGTGACTTATTTTCAATTCGAAATGATTCCAATTTTCCTTTTATTGAGTATTTAGAGTTTGACAATGCCAATGGATTTTAGTGCTAAAGACGAATTTCCAATTGCGAGAAGGATGGGGCAAAGCGTTTACGTTTACCTAACGTTCAAGCTAATACGTGTTGTTTTCGATTAAGCTATTACGTTTACTTTAGTTTTCTATCGCTCGCGGGTATTAGCTAAACTCGCTCGCGGGTATTAGCTAAGCACGCTACACGCAAGACCATGTTGGTCTTCCCTCCGGGCCAACATGGTGTAGCGAAAACTAAGCGCGTAAAACAAGACCATTAAGGTCAAGAAGCTTGACCATGTTGGTTTTGCTATAGCTACATCATTCAGTCAAGAAGCTTGACCATGTTGGTCTTGTCTTGCTACAGCGAGCCCTAAAGGTAAACGCTTAAGCATTCCCAACATGGTCTCTTTAGCGCAAGACAAGATCATGTTGGTCAAAGCTTCTACATGGTCAAAGCTCCGGACCAATAGGTATTAGCTACACCTAAAGGCTACAACATTTTCTTTAGCTCGCATAGCGCCTTTAGGGTATTAGCTTAGCTCCATAAGTAAACGGTATTAGCTCCGATTCACCGTTGACCGTTTACGTTTAAGCTAATACGTTTACAACTCGGAATTATCATAGCACCTATAGGAGCGATAGAAAACTTTAGCGCTTAGTTTACTGTTAGGCGCTAAAGAAAACGTTGTAGCAAGACCAACATGCTGTAGCTTTGCCCCAATAGGTATTAGCTTCTACGTATAGGTATTAGCTTCTACGTATAGACAAGGCTATCAATGCATGTGCATGAGCATCTCTGCCATCCCAACAAATTTTCTCTATAGTAGGTGCAGCAAAAATCACAACATGAACATGAATTTGCAGAATATCACCATCTTTGATGCCATCTGCATCAACTTCTATACCTTTATTTATGGTACCTAAATTCGCAGGTGTAACAGGATGTCTTTCAACACCTTGTACAATATTCCATAGTCCTTTTGTGACAAATACATGATGCATCATATAAGCCCACAATGGGTAATTCATACCATCTAACTTATCCTCAACAGCCAACATACAAAATACATCACTGCTTTTAGCCATGTTCACTAACTAAAATACCCTGATGCAAAAAAATGACTATATTTGAAAAAGTTGAACAGAACTACCCAAACGAGTTTTGTTAGACCTATAGTTGACTTTGAGATGCTTATACTGGCAAAGTGAAACCTATATATATCTTTGGCACAAAAAGACAAAATAGCCTGCACAAGCACTATGATAGTGCATCGGAGGCCGAAACGAGCTAAGATTTTGATTTTCGATACCATAGAGAGAAGCAGTTTTGATCTCTGAAATACCCTAAATATGCTCACCAACTTTCGTGCAAGTCTGAGACTGTGATGAGAGAGGTGTAGACGACACCCTAGATGAAGCGGCGACCTGCTCTGATACCAATTGTTGGAGTTAGATGTTTGTGGAAGCACGCAAATAGCACAAGGAAGAAGAAGAAGCTTGGAGCACAACACACAATACTGAATGTATTACCACTAGAATGTACAAAGATAAGTAACCCATTCGGCCTATAAGTGTATATACAAGCCGAGGGAAAAAAACCTCCTAAAGATGGGAAAAAGTGCCCCGATGCTCCTAGTGTGTTCACACACATCACTACCTAAATATATCAACACATCATTATTTGGGCATTCAGTTTATCCAAGTTGATGGTGGAATAGCTCTATGTCAAACAAAATATATTGACACATTATTGCAGTGTCTCGGTCTTGAAGATTGCAAACCCATTGCCACTTCTATCGAAATAGTTCTAGGATTGAATCTTCATGATGTTGGAGATGCATTTGATGCTATTCTTTATCAGTAGGATGTTCGATGCTTGATTGAATTTTGCATAACTCGGCTTGATATTTATTTTGTTGTCTCTCATATGAGCATTTTTAATGCATTGCCTAGGTGTCTAGCATTGGTAGATGATTAAGCACATCTTTCACTACTTGAGTGGTACCCAACTACTTGGATTGTTTCATCCCAAGCGAGATCACTACCACCAGATTTACATGCTTTTTTTGACTCTGACTCTGCTAGTTGCTATGAAACTTATGTGTCCACTAATGGTTTTTGCTTCATGTTTGGTAGCTCATGCATATGTTGGTTGAGCAAGAAGGAACCTTTTGTAGCCACTTCTTGTTGTGAGGCTAAATATACGGAAGCTTTCCCATTGATTGTTGAGTATGTGTGGCTCAAATGCCTTTTGGTTGATCTGGGCATTGGTCAGTCTTCCTGCACCACCTTCTTCATTGATAGTCAAAGCACATTGGCAATTGCAAGGAACCCTATGTTCCATGCTACCACAAAGCATATTGAGCTGCACTATCATTATGTGAGGGAGAGGTTCTCTGCCAGAGAGATTATTTTGGCATATGTTTCCACACAAGAGAACATCGCAGACCTTTTCATGAAGGCTTTGCTTGGGAAGAAATTTGAAGATTTTTGCAAAACTTTGGGCTTACTTCCTTTTGTGGATTTATCTATGTTCACATAACTTATCATTACCTTATACATGAGTGACAGCTGTTTGTACACTCCATCACTCCCATGGGGGGATTTATTGATATATTTTGGTAGTGATGTGTGCAAACACACTTAGGACCATCGGGGAACTTTTTTCCCTCTTTAGGATGTTTTTTCCCCTGGTCTATATATATGCCTATATTCCTAATGGGTCACTTATCTTGATACATTCACTTCGTAATAAATTTAGTATTGTGTATTGTGCTCCAAGCTTCTTCTTCTTCCTTGTGTTGTTCGTGTGCTTCTGCAGACCTCAAACTCCAACATGAATATTCATCTTTGGAGCTATGTTTTTAGCCACACTAGTAAATCTACAGGTTTCTTGAAAGGTTTTCATTTGTGGTGGAAGCAACCACCAGAACTTTATGCGGGTTTCTTGAACCTAAAGAACATAGTTGATAGTTAGTTGCAAGTATTGTTGGCTAGTGTTGGGCTATGAATCAGCCGTTCCATGCCATTTTACCACCTATATTGAGCACATACACACTATGTATGCTTCTATGGATACTGCTTATGTACATCCATGTGGTCATTGATATAGCGGTTATGTCTTTGCATAAAGCCTTTGGCATTGATAAAGAGGGTTGTGGTGAGGTTTCTATAACTAGGAGACACTCAGATGTTGAGGTCTCTTTAGTGATGCAAGTGGAAGACTTACTTAGTCTCCCCATAGGAGATCTATGTTAGGTTTTTGTAGGTACTCAATAAGCCTAGTGGGCTTCTTTTAGTTAACTAATTATATGCAGTGGATTCAATGATTCACTTTGCAGGTTTACATGTTAGTACTTGTAATTTTATGAGCTTTTAGCACTGATCATATGCTAATTTTGGAGAGGAAGCATTGGGAAAACATTTCCATGTTTTTTGCTCTGTCAACTATACAGTGGTCGATTTACTCCTTGATACACTTATTGGTGTCAGCACATATATTTGAAAATAATCCTTTTGGCTAGTCATAATTGTTTATTGATCCATTTTTCTAAGGAGGCTCTATTGAATTTTTCTTAGAATCTGGCACTTGGTCATCCTTTTTTGAACTTGAGTGGTGTTTGGACTCTTCTAGCTCCATTATCATTCTAGCTAGTTCTCTATCATCATGGCATCAGAGATCTCAGGTATGTTTGGTGGATCAGGGTCTAGTTCTAGTGTTCCTAGAATGAGCTATAACTTCTAGGGAAAAGACCATTTTGAGATCTAAAAATTTGATGGCACAAACATTTCTCTATGTAAGAATCAATTCAAGATGTGTTGATTTAGAGGATGCAATGGAATCTCAAAGAAGCCTACTCACATGGATGAAGATGATTAGGATGAGTTGGATGAAATGGCTAGGTCTACCATTGGCTTGCATATGGTAGATAGTTTTTACTTTATAGTATTGTATTGTGGAAGTACAAAGGAGCTTTGGAAGAAGTTTTGCAATACATATGAAAAAGAAACGACATCAAATAAAGTGTACCTCATGAGAAAGTTATATGACCTTCACATGAAGGACACAGATAATGTTGCTGCTCATCTAAATGATTTTGATACTATAATTCTCTTGATTATATGCTCAAAACATGGAGATGGATAATGAAATGAAAGCACTCTTGTTGCTATGCACCTTGCCATCATCATGGGAAATCTTTTGCATAGCTATTAGCAAGAGTGCACCTGATAGTAAACTTGCCCTTGATGATGTATATGACATACTCTTGAGTGCAAAAATTCATAGAAAGTGTATGTTTGGCACTCAAAGTGGAGATGCATATAATGTTTGTGAATCTTATGAAGGAAAGAATCAACAATGTAGTAGGAGCAAGAACAAGGAAAAGAATGATCGACAAAATAAGAATACAAGTAAATCAAGGAAGAGGGATATCGAGTGCCATTATTTTTCAGAAGATAGGACATATGAAGAAAGACTGTTATGCATTAAAGAATACTAAAGGTAAAGAACAGAGTGTTGATGGGCATGTTAAACAGTTACATGCACCATCTTCTTTGAATGTGAAGATTGAAGAAATTAATGCTACTTTTCATGATGCAGATGTGTTGATACTTAATAGGATTGTGCCCACTAAGGCTCTTATGGCTGATTCTCTTTTCCAGATGTGGTTGCTTGATGATGGTGCTTCTTTCCATGTGACATCACATATAGAATGGTTCTCTACTTATGCAACAAAGTCTCTTGGTACCATGAGACTTGGTGAATCTTACTAGTGTGATGTTTTTGGGATTTGAGATGTGGTTGTGCAGTTCATTGATGGTTCAAAATTTACTATGCATAATGTAAGACATGTACCTCATTTATCATGCAGCTTGATGTTAGTTGGTCAAATTGATGACCTTGGTTACAAGGTGGTCTTCTATGCTCACTATTTTTGCATATCAAAGGACAATATGGTTATTGCAAAAGGAAGCAAAGTTGGCTCACTTTCTCCTTTATTTGTATCACACAAAGAACACTTGTTAGCTATTACAAAATAGTCCATGGCTTTTATTTTGCCATTTGGCCCATATATCTCCTAATGGAATGGAAAATATTTCTCGTTGTGGCTACTTACTTGTGTTATCTTTCTTTAATTTTTTATTTTTTGAGCATTTTCAATATGGAAAGAAAATTAGGAATGCGCATAAGATGAACATTGACTCTTCAATTCCGCCTTTGGATCTTGTTCATACAAATATGTATGGTCCTATGCCCACAAGCTCATTGTATGGTTCTAGATGATGGTACTACAAAAGTCTGGATATATCCTATCAAATCAAAGGATCAGGTATTCCCTACTTTCAAAAAATGTCTTGCTTTAGTTGAGCCTTAAAATGAAACTAAGCTTAAGGCTTTATGTTCAAATAATGGGGTTTGAGTATACCTCACATGAACTCACCCTTTTTTGTCAGTCTAGAGGAATTTGTAGATAGTTTACATCTCGTTATGCCCTAGTACAAAATGGTGTAGCTAAAAGGATGAATAGAACTATTCAGGATAGAGTAGTTTCTATGCTCCATCGTGCAAAGCTTTCACAAGGCTTTTTGGGCAGAAGCAATATTGATTGCAATTTATGTGATTAACCATTCACCTAGTACTACGAAAGGTCTGAAAGTGGCACCAAAGTTATGGACAGGGAAGCAACCATATTATGATCATATTTGCATTTTTGGGTGTGAAGCATATGTTCATATATCCAAGAATCGTAGACAAAATTGGAAGTCAAAGAAATGCATTTTTCTTGGATATGGTAAAAAAGGACAATTTGGATATTGCTTATGGGATCCTAAAACACGATTAGTGATCAAAAGTAGTGATGTCATTTTTTATGAGCCTAAGATGCATAAACAACCCATTAAGGAGGTTGAAGTGAGAAGAGTGCTGTTTGAAGATACTATTCCTCTAGTTAGCATGCATAAAAATGTTGCACATAGGGATGTTCAAGAGAATTTCTGATCAGATTAGTCTGAAAAGGTTCCTGTTCGACAATCATTGAGATGCTATGCACGTGCCTAACATCCACTTGATTGATATGTTCCAAGTTTTGATTTTGTTATGCTAGCAGATGTTGGTGAGCCTTCTTTATGTAGACAGAGGATCATGTCAAGTGGGAGCGTGCCATGAAGAGTGATTTGGATTCTATTCACAAGATTGGTACTTGGGATTTAGTACCTTTGCCAATAGGCAGCAAAGCTTTACCATGTAAACGGGTATATAAGCTAAAATTCACATAAGATAGTGTTTCTCCAAAGTATAAAGCATGGCTTGTTGCAAAGGGTTTTAAGCAACAACCTGTTGTTGACTCCAAGGAAATCTTCTCTCCAGTTATCAAAATGACTACCCTGCACATGTTTCTTGGATTCATTCCAATGGAGGACTTAGAACTAACCCGAATGGATGTGGAAAATTCTTTCTTGCATGGAGATCTTATAGATGAGATCTTTATGGAACAATGAGAGGGTTATGTAGTTTGTGGCAAAGAAACTCTATTTTGTAAGCTGAAGAAGGCCTTATATGGACTTAAATATTCCCTTGGACAATGGTACCAAAAGTTTGATGCTTTTATGAAGTCTCAAGGTTATTTTTGAAGCAATGAGGATCATTGTCTCTACACAAAGAGATGCTCAGATGGTAGCTTGATAGGCTTGATACTCCATGTCAATGATATGTTGATTGCTAGGAATTCCTCTTATGACTTGTCGATTCTCAAAAAGAATTTGAGTGAGACATTTGATATGAAGCATTTGCGGGAAGCCAAACATATTAGTGTCATGCAGATTACTCATGATAGGAGTGAAGGATGCATCTACTTGTCTCAAAGTGAGTACATATCCAAAGTATTTAATAGATTCAATATGCAGGGTGGAAAGGCATTGAGGACACGTTTACCTACATATGTGAAATTGAGCAAGGATGATTGCCCAAAATCAAATGAGGAAAAGGAGTTCATGACCCAAATTCCTTATCAGTTTGTTATTAGTAGTATTATGTATGCTATGGTAGATACAAGAATAGTCAATGCATTTGTAGTAGGAGTTGTGAGCAGATATATGTATTATCTTGGCAAGAAGCATTGGAAGTAGTCAATATGATTTTGAGATATCTGAGTAGCACTAAGGACAAGTGTTTATGCTTGGGTAGAGGGATGGCATCCATTATTGGTTACATAGATTCTGATTATGCTGGTTGTATAGGCAATCATAAGTCTACATCAAGAAACTTTTTTCATTTTTTTGGAGGTCCTATCTCTTAGATATTGCATCTTCAAGACAACTATTTCCACTAAAGAAGTAGAGTATGTTGCAACAAGTGAGGCATGTAAGAAAGTATTGTGGCTTTCTCGTCTTGGTTGTGATATGGGTCTACCTTAGCATGTACCTTGTTTGCTAGGTGATAGTTGGAGTGCCATTTCTTTGGCTAAGAGTTTGGTCTATCATGCAAAGACCAAGCACATTGAGGTGAGGTATCACTTGATTATAGACTGCTTAGCCATTGAGCATATTATTCTTGAGAAGGTTCATACTTGAGATGATGTTGTAGATCCTTTGACTAAAGCTCTACCACAAGATATCTTTCGACATTGTTGTAAGTTGATGGGGGTTAGTTAATTCATGTTCTTACACAGTTACATGTATACTATGTAACATGCCCATCGGGTGGGAGGTATAGTTTGTATACTTACACTTGGGTATTGTTTATGAATCTTTATTTTTCTTCTATAGTCACTTTGCCCGTATTAGCCTTTAGTGGGAGATTGTTACCACTAGTGTCCATGTGAAAGGCCAAATGCTTTTTGGACACTTCTGTATATGTTGTTTAATAAAAGATATAGCATCCTGGTGAGCCATAAAATGTGAGTTTGATGGCATTTGTAACACCTATGAAATCTTTGTTCGTGCTCTCTATGTGCTATGTTTTTCAATATTAGCAGACTCTGTTTTGGGTGTAGGGGCCTTTGCAACAACCATTCTAGCCTCTTTCTTCTTCGCCTCTTTTGCACCCAATTTTGAACAGCTCTTTATTTCCTTTACAATATTTGCAAAAAAAAAATCTACTTTTCTATTTTCTTCTCGTCTCTTTCATCTTTCTTTCATGGTGCAGAATTAGCAAATTTCTACTTACTAGTAGGTGAGCTCCATTTACCTTTGCCCTTCTGACTAGCAAAGAAAGCTTGATCCACAACACAAATAATGGACCTGTTTTGCCTAGACTCATCTTCATGCAACAGAACAGAGACTAACTCCTCAAATGTTAATGCATTTTGATTGCCTTTCACATCAATCAAAGAGTTGAAGCAAAACTCTCATATGAATCTGGAAGACCATTCATAACAGTCTCCAAAACTGAATTGTCAAGCAAGATCTCATCAACAAAAATCAATTGCTCCTTCAAATATTTGATCTTTGTCAAAAGATTATCCATGGAACCTCCTTCATTCATGTGCTCAATCTCCAACTATTTTCGAAGGTAAGCAACACAAGCCTCATTCATGTTGGTGCAAGTCAACGATCAATTGATGTCTTGGACAAAGGGTTAAAGTCAAAAGTTGAAGGAAAGACCAACAAATGAAGCTTGAAGATAGTGCATATTCAGGAATTGAAGACTTGTATACATATGTACATTAAACTTGTAATTAGCTCACTAATACTTTTGTTATGGTCATGAGATTGTACATGTATGCCTATATATACAAGTAGAAAGTCAGGACATGTATGAGAGAGTATGAGATATGAAGAATTAGAAGTTCTAAGAGTCATTAGACACTTTAGAAGTGAAGAGAATAACTCTCATCATTCAGATGTAAAGTTTTTTTGAGTAGAAGAAAAAGTTGCACCCGATATTTTGTTGAGTACTCCTTCTGTGTTTATCATCTTGTGAAATGCTTTTGTATAAGTCTAAGTCTACAGTTGACTGACCTCTGTACAAGTTTTCAGATCCTAATTGTGATCAGGCTGAGAGAATTGAGAGTAGGAACATTTACATGTGTAAATGTGAAGAAGTGAAGTTTATGATAGGTGCAAATTCGATGCTAATGTTTTGGTCAGTTCTCCTTCCACAGTGTAAAGTTTTGAGCAAGCAAGCAGTCATTCTTTAATTTAAAGGTAAGCTTCCTATGGCTAAAAGCATTTGAATAAATGTGTTGTATTTTGAGATAAATATGCATTAGAAGTTACAAGTGTCAAAGTCGACTGTAGAGAAATACAATTTTCTACAAAGTGGGCTTTGGTGGCCTACCATGTATAAAGACGTGACTCAGTTTGTGCAGCAGTGTGACACTTGTCAGCGATCTGGGCAGCCTTTACAACGCCACTTCTTTCCTCTGCAACCTGTATTACCTTTGGAACCTTTTTCAGAAATGGGGTCTTGATTTTATTGGACCAATCACACCTCCAACAATCCTTAGCAACAATCGCTACATTCTGATCTGCACAGATTATGCTACCAGATGGGCACAAGCTTGGGCCTTACGGTCTGCCACAGCTGTTTCGGTGGCAAAATGCGTGATGAAGGATGTTTTTCCACGTTATGGATTACCTGTGGAACTTGTGACAGATCAAGGAACACACTTTGTCAACAATTTAATGCGAGTATTAACACACTCTTTTCAAATTCTGCATAAATTCAGTTCACCGTACTATCCGCGTGCCAATGGATTGGTGGAAAGCACTAATAAGACCTTGTTAAGTATGCTGCGCAAATTGGTTGTGGAATCACCGGAAAGATGGGATCAATTACTACCTGCAGCCTTATGGGCATACCAGACTACATACAAATTTGCAACCGGAATGACCCCTTTCAAGCTTGCTTATGGGCTGGAAGCAATCGCACCACTGGAAATTGTAGTACCCAACTTAACACGTGGCCATCACTCAGAAATTGTTACCCGAAGACTCTTTGCCATTTCGGTTGGACACACTCAGAGATTTAGATGAACATCGCTGGGAAAGTTTGTTGGTCCTTCAAGAAGTTCAGTTGCGGCAAGCTCGTACTCATGATCGGTATCTCAAAACTCCAGTTTTTATGAAGGCTCAGCTTGTGCTATTTTACAATGCTAAAGCGAATCGTACGGTTGGAAGATTCAAATTACGGTGGTTTGGCCCTTACCGGATCAGTGAACAAGTGGGCCCAGCTACTTATTGGTTGACTACTTTGACCAGAGTTCCTCTTCCTAAAGTGATCAATGGTTCAAAGTTGCGGCTGTATCACCAAGCACCTGATTCTCACTGACGTGTTCTTCGTTTTTCCGCGTGTTATTTACTTTCTTTTTATTTTTGCACGTTAGTTGAATAAGCCTGTAAATATCCTCGTTTTGATATCTAATTATGATCAACAGCCGCCCTGGATTATCGATTCTGCACATGCATGCACGCCATAGTTATGAAGGTTATCATCTCAATACCGCACGATGATTAAGGTTTTCGATCACCTCCTGTTATCGAGTATCTACTTAATCTTCTTTTTTTCGCTGTTAATCGCTATTGTGTCTGTGTGTTCTGCGTGCTTTGTGTTTTCTGTGATCACTGTGTATTAGTGTCTTTGTGCCTTCGCATGCGCACCATGGAAGCTTTAGCAAATTTTGCTACCTTTCGTGACGGACTACCTCAAGACCTGAGTGAGTTCTTGCGTATCCGTGGTCTGCTAAACTTTGTTGAATTGCCTTGGCATTCAGTAGAGTGTCATCCATATTATGCACAAATTATCGCTACCATTGCCGCCACACCTACTACAGAGCAGTGTTGGCCAATTACATGTTTACCATCTCATGTAGTAATAACCTTAGAGTCATTTGCTGCAGCTTTCCGACTCTCTCTGGAAGGACGAGAGAATGGTCCTAGCCTTCCGATAGCTACTATGGTTGAATTGTTCCCAAGATACTCATCGAATGAGTACGCTATCTTGTGTCGCCTTGATCCTAAACGAACAGCTTTGCAATTCTTAGTGGCCATATTGAATCTACAGAAACACACTTACGGGATTTCATGCCCGTTCTACTCAATGATTGACATGGCTTCTCAGGAGCCTGTTAATTTTGCTTCCTATTATTTCTGGCGCATTCACCGTGAATTCGTTACGGTCATTAAGCATGTTAACAAAGGAGATCTGTTGCGTTCCCGTCTTCCGCACATCCTTACTTTTTTGTTTCTGGCCCTCCAAGCAGCGCAACCGCCTCCAAATGCTCCAATCTTATACCATGAAGAATCTGCCCAAGTACTCGAAGATACCGAAGAGGATGATGAAGATCTCTTCCAGCTTCTCCACTGGAAACGCAGACGGATAAGTCCCTCGGAAAGTCAAGTACAAGGCTCCACCACGGGGCAGGAGGAAGAAACCTTTCACGACACCACCACTTCAATCCATATTGAATCTTCTAGTCAATCTTCTCCGGATAACCAGCAAGAACAAAGTGTTTCCACCACCGTTTCTAACGCAGTTTCCTCTCGAGAGGCGTCTTAACATCAATCCCAAGAAGATGTGCAAACTCTTGTTGCGGGCCTACTCGATGAGGTAATCGCTTTGATGGAGTCTAGGAGTGCTAGTACTGAAGCCACTAAGCAGCAATCTATCGAAAAAATGTTGGTATCCAACCCTCTAATACCCACTCCTCCACCAATGCCTCCGGTCGAGCCCATTGTCCCCATTCAACCCATTATCCGTGTTCAACCGATTATTTCTGAAGAAGCTACTACTTCATCCTCTTCACCTAACTATTCTCCACCATCTTCCCATCACCTCTTGTCAACTTTGTCATCCCAGCCACTACCTCCTCTTTCTCTTCCGGTCCCTATGTTTGCTGAGTTAGAATCGATGGGGCGTATGCTGATCCATTTGTCGCAGCAACTACCAATGTAGATGAAGGAGGTTACTGATAATCTCAGACAGGAACTAGAACACAAAGTTGATGTGTTAGAAGCAGATATCGCTCCATTGCAAGAAGAAGCGGATGCCGTTAAGGCCAAAAATCATGCTCTGCACGAACAGATTCAACAGCTCCAGGCTAGACTTGCCGAACAGGAATCATTGATCAGCCAAAGAGATGCTGCGTTAGCTGAAATACAAGCCAAAGATGAGTTATTAAGTGCTTCTGATGCGAAAATTCTTCAATTAAAACAGTTAGCCCAGGATAAAGAAGATGCTCGTATAGCACTCGGGAATTTATTGCAAGAAACGCGAGTTCAACTAGATGAAGTTGTGCAGAAAGGACAGGAGATGGCTGATTTAGCCAAACAAACTAATACAGAACTCCAGCTCGCAAACGCCAATCTGTTTGAGGCAAATTCTGCTCTTAAAGCTCAGATGAACTCAACCAGTCAACTGTAGAAGGTGATAACAGGGATAAGAAAAGAAAGAGATGCATATTACCGGACAATTCAATATCAGGCTCAGGAACTGGAAATGAGAGAGAAACAGTTAGGTATTCAAGAAGAACATTTATCCAGAATAGATAAACAAATTCAAGACATGAAATTGAGCCGTGATGCAGCCTTGGCGAACGATTTTTACTTACAGGAGGCATTTTTGCAGATGCAAGCTGAAATTTTGATGAGTTAAGTAATTACTGCAAGTTCTGTTCGTACTAACGCCCAGTTAGTCGAACCAGACACTTTAAAGAAAATGCTGGATAGTCTGAAGCAGAAAATTGCCAGAACCTTTAAATTAGCCCGAACCATGTACATCCAAGGTATAGTAGAAGAGCCCTAAATTTTGTATCATTGCGGGTTCAAGTCCACCGTGCGTGCCAATGTAAGCCGCCGGATTGGCATTTGTAATTCTTTACTTTTCGTATTCCGCATGAACCGAAAGGTCATTGCGAAAAGTTGTATCTCTTTATAAACTAATGAAAGGACGCTCCGGTGACGATTAGCAGAATCGCCAGACTGTCTGCCTGGGCGATTACGTTCTACGGAGTTACCGGGGTGTGGTGTTTGAGAAATCTGAGTAGTACTGTCTTTTTCGTCTTTGTTTTGATACATTAACTTGCGGTTAGTCCAGTTCCATTAAGTTACGGTAATGAAGTCTGTGTTACGGTAATGAATAACTCCAGCGCTACGTACTGAGAAAGTATTAATCTGAGTACAAACAGTAAGTATGTGAGAGAACGAACCAGAGTATTGACAGTAATTCATAGTACACAGAGGTTTGAATGTTAATGTACTACGGTGTGGATAAGTTAATTGGGAAAATCCAGTTATAGGGCCTCTGATTATCAGACCTCTACCACTCCCAAGAACCCAAAAGAGTTTAAACGCGCCTGTGACGGCAACGCACGTTTAACATTGCCCTTGGTCAAATTCCAAAGATTTGATGCCAAAAAGCTCCTGCAAAATGAAAGAGAAGAGAAATTAGAAAAGGGAAAACACAAAGAAAGAGAAAGGGTGCTACAGTATGTGCAATTCTTACCGAAATTTCAGATCTAGAGAAACAAAGATGTAGAGAAAGAGAGAGAGAGAGAGAGAGAGAGAGAAAGAGAGAGAAAGAGAGAGATGTGTGTACACAATAGGTTCGGAATGTAGTTCGCGTGCGCAAACTCGACAGTAACAAACTTTAGTTCAGAATGCAAGCGGATGTTGAATTTTGCTCTCGGGCCCGGTTAAAAGTTGCCTCGGTATAAGCATCGGTATGAGCATCAGTATAAGTGTCGATATAAGCGTCGGTAACTTACAGTAAAGTACCGATGCCTATACCGGCGCTCATACCGATGCCGTGTATACCGACGATTAAATGACCGTCGATATTGCATCCGTGGTTTTTCAAGCATTTTCAATGGTCATACCGACGCCGAGGGGTGACCGTCGGTATGGGCAACATCAGTATGCCCCTCATATGTTGTAGTGGTACATTAAACTTGTAATTAGCTCCCTAATACTTTTGTTATGGTCATGAGCTTGTACATATATGCCTATATATACAAGTAGAAAGTGGGGACATGTATGAGAGAGTATGAGATATGAAGATTTAGAAGTTGTAGGAGTCATTAAACACTTTAGAAGTGAAGAGAATAACTGTCATCATTCAAATGCAAAGTTTTTCTGAGTAGAAGAAAATGTTGCGCCCGATATTTTGCTGAGTACTCCTGCTTTGTTTATCATCTTCTGAAATAGTTTTGTACAAGTCTAATTCTCTAGTTGATATACATGTTTTCAGATCCTAGTTGTGATTAGGCTGAGAGAATTGAGAGTAGGAACATTTACATGTGTAAATGTGAAGAAGTGAAGTTTACGATAGGCACAAATTCAATGCTAATGTTTTGATCAATTCTCCTTCCACAGTGTAAAGTTTTGAGCAACAAAGCACTCATTCTTTAAGTTGAAAGGTAAGCTACCTATGGGTAAAATCATTTGAATAAAAGGCTTGTACTTTGAGAGAAATATGCATTAGAAGTTATAGGTGTCAAAGTCGATTGTAAAGAAATACATTTTAGACATAGGTGAATTCTTTGGAGTAAATATCAAGATTTACTAAACTTTTTGAGATGTTTTAACTTCTACAAGGTGCATAATCTTTAGCTGACACCTTGTACAAATTTTCATTAGAAACTTTACACATTTGATTAGTCAGTGAGTAAGTTATGTGCAGCAGACTTTCCTATGTTGTGACTCTCTTCACAGTTAGTGCAAATCTTGATGATTTGGTATTGATCTTCCAAAATTTATCAAGGTTTTGAGTTATTCTTGATATAGAGGTGCTCTGACATCAAGGATAACTTTTTCTTTTGGAGATTAACACTCTCCATCAATTCCTTGCCTGGTATAAAGTAGTTAATTTATCCCAAGCATCGACCTTTGCTACTTTGTAAGAGCGAATGTGGGGAATAATGGCATGTTTGACAGACAAGGCTATCAATGCATGTTCCTGAGCATCTTTGCCATCCCATCAAAGTTGCTCTAAAGTAGGTACAACAGGAACTGCATCATGAACAGGAACCTGAAGAATATCACCATCTTCAATGCCATCTACATCACTTCAACAATTGTGTTTGTAGGTGAAATAGGACATTTTTCAAGACCCTACACAATATTCCATAGTCCTTTTGTAACCAATAGATAACACATCATATAAGCCCATAATTGGTAATTTTTTACCATCCAACTTATCCTCAATAGCCAACATATGGAATACATCACTGCTTTTAGCCATAACCACTGACTAAAATACCTTGATGCAGAAAAATGATTGTATCTCAAAAAGTTGAACAAAAATACCTAGTCGAGTTTTGATATACCTGTAGAAGACTTTGAGCTGCTTATACTGCTGAACCAAAACCTGTATATATCTTTGGTACAAAAAGAAAAAATCACCTACACAAGAACTCTGATAGTGCATTTGGAGGTCGAAATGAGCTCCGATTGCGATTTCGACACTACAAAATGAATCAATTTTGAGCTCCTAATCGGCTTGAGTATGCTCACCAAGTTTCATGGGATTATGAGACTATGAATGGAGGGGTGTCAATGACACCCTAGATGAAACGACGACGTGGTCTGATTCCAATTTTTGGAGTTTGAGATCTACGGAAGCATGTGAACAACAGAAGGAAGAAGAAGAAGCTTGGAGCACAACACACAATACTGAATGTATTACCAAGATAATGTACACAGATAAGTGATCCATTAGGGTTATAGGCATATATACAAGCCGAGGGAAAAAAAGCCTCCTTAGGAGGGAAAAAAGTATCCCCGCGGTCCAAGTGTGTTCACACATATCACTACCTAAATATATGAACAACTGTACCATGATGTTTTATCCCATGCTCATCCAGAAATGCATTAAAATCAGAAGACATATATTCCACCCCTTGATCAGAATAGAGGGTGCTGAATTTTACATGCTGACCCATTTTCAGCTAAAACCAAAAGTGCTTTGAACCACATAAACACTTCAAACTTTGCTTTCAATGGATATACCCATGCATGTCTGGGAAAATCATCAATGAAAGTCACGAAGTAAAGACAGTTCCCAAAAGAAGTTGTTTGCATAAGACCACAAACATCACTATGAACAAGCTACAATTACTGAGTAGCTCATATTGAACCATCTTTTGGGAAGGAGGAACGCTATATTTTCCCCGAAATATTACCTTCTTAGACATGTTTATCAAGTGCCTCAAGTTTGAGCAGAGAGGACACCATTTCAAATTTTTGCAGGTGTAGCAAACTAGCAAAATTCAGATGACCAAACTGTGCATGCCAAAGCTTTGTATCTGACATAGCTTGAGAATCATGTACTACACATGCTGAATCATTCACATATTTTTCATATACAACCCATGAAATAAAATGCGAGAAGCAATAGTGACATTCCAATTTGATAGATCATGAACTCTACATGTGTCATCAACAAATTTCACAACCAAGCTGATCTTGGCTAATGCTTAAACTGATAACATATTTTTCTTGATGTGTGGCACAAATAAAGCATCCGACAATTTAAAAGAACTACCATGAATAGTAATCAGAATGATCTTACCCAGACCCATGAGAGGATAAGAGGAGTTGTTGGCACATGTGACAATATTCTCTGTAGGGGTAGGCCTAAGTGAAGTGAAGAAACTACTCTGTGAGGTAATATGTTTGGTTGCCCCACTATCAAATTACAAAACATCTGAGTCTATTGTAGACATACATTGTTCATGAGAAGATGGGTACTGAAAACATTAGTACCACTCAAGTAGCGAAAGATGCGCTTAACCGCTTGCCAATGCTTGAAACCTGGGCAATCCATAAATGTGTTCATCTATGAGATAGCAAACTCAATATTTGGCCGAGTAATGCATAAGTAAATCAAGCATCCAATAGCTTGCTGATAGAGAACAACACCAAATGCATCTCCATCATCATGAAGACTCAATCATAAACCTGTCTCTATAGGAGTGGCAATAGGCTTACAATCTTCAAGGCCAAAATGCTGCAATAATGTGTCAATATATTTTGTTTGACACAAAGCCATTCCACCATAACTTGCATAAATTGGATGCCCAAATAGTGATGTGAATGCCCCAAATCAGACATCTCAAATGAAGCATGCAAATCAGCCTTAAAATCAACAGTATGCATGTCATGAGGACTAGTGAGAAGCATGTAATCCAAATATACGATAATGATCAGAAGCACATCATTAGCATGCTTAACATATAAGGTTCTTTTAGTTGGATTGTTCTCAAAACCATGTGCAATGAGATAGGCATGTATCTTTTCATACCAAGCACATGGTGCTTGCTTTAAACCATATAATGCCTTCTTTAACCGGCACACCTAGTTTTCATGCCCTTTTTGCACAAAGCCACGGGGGTGAAAAACATACACTTCTTCATGGAAGTCACCATTCAGAAATGCAATTTTAATGTCCTACTGATGTACATTCCAACCATGATGAGTTGCAAGTGCACAGATGCTACGAACAGTAGTCATACGGCATGTAGGTGCAAAGGTCTCATCTGGATCAATGCCTCTTTCTTGTGCCTAACCCTTTGCAACAAGCATAGCCCTATACCTGTCAACTGTTCCATCAGGCTTACGCTTCAGCTTGTAAACCCACTTAGTGCCAATGGCCTTCTTGCCAGGAGGAAAGTCACATAAAGACTAGGTACCATTCTTCATTATAGCATCATATTCAGATTGCATACTAGCCATCCAATTTTCTAAATTTTGTGCTTCATCAAACGAAACAGGCTCGTTCTCATCACAGAGACTAGGTGCAGCCATAACATAGCAATATGATGCAAAAGAGGCAATATCAGAGCCTGAATGAGTATGGTATGACAGAGGTGCATCTAATTTACTGTCGCCCAAAGTCTGCACCAGCCATTTTGGCATAGGTTTTGCTTACTCAATATGAACTCTCTCATCAAAAAGTGCATCATGTAAATTTGCATCAGAAATGGAATGATCTGCATCATCACATGAAACCTGTAAAGTGCTGAGAAGTTGCCTTATTTGGACCAGCACTAGACTTTCCACTTGTCAAAGGAGGTAGCAAAGTATCATACATGTCTTTGGAGCTAACAAATGTCTCCTTCGTACATGAAAGTAAGGGTTGAATATAATCTTCCACAAAAACAACATCATGGCTAACCAAAATGCGTTTATTTTGTGGATGATACAGATGATAACCTTTGCTTTCAGAACTATACCCAACAAAAATACATTTTATTACTTTATCGTCCAATTTTATGTGGTGTTGTTCAGGCACTAATGCATATGCCAGACAACAAAAAACATGTAGATAAGGAACAGATGGCTTGCGACCATGCCAAGCCTCATATGGAGTGATAGAATGCAGCACTTTAGTGGGACACCTGTTAAGTACATATGATGCACACATAACATCCTCAAGCCAGAAACTATGTGGTAAAGCCTGACTATTGACCATACACCTCGCCATCTCCATGAGTGACCTATTCTTCCATTCAGCAACTCCATTCTCTTGAGGTGTATACGGCACTGTACACATTATCCCACGTACAACCAGAAATGCATTAGAGTCAGAAGATATATATTCCCCCCTCGATCAGAACGGAGGGTGCCCATTTTACATGCTCACAGATTTTGAGCCAAAACCAGAAACTGTTTGAAGCACATAAAAACTTTGGACCATTGCATCATCAATGAAAGTCACCAAGTAAAGATACTTTCCAAAAGAGGGTGTCTGCATAGGACCACAGACATCACTGTGAACATGCTGCAATTTTTGAGAAGCTCAAACTGAACCATCTTTTGCAAAGGAGGAACAGTGCATTTTGCCCAAAATACAGCCTTCACATACATGTTTATCGGGTGCCTCAAGTTTGGGCAAAGAGGACACCATTTCAGATTTCTGCAGGCGTAGAAAACTAGCAACATTCAGATGACCAAAGCATGCATGCCGCATAATAAAGTTGTTTTGAACTCCTAATCGCCCTGAGTATGCTCACCAATTTTCATGTGATTCTGAGATTGTGAACGGAGGAGTGTCGATGACGCCCTAGATGAAGCAGTGACCTTCTCTAATACCAATTGTTGGAGCTTAAGGTCTACAGAATCACGCAAACAACACAAGGAAGAAGAAGAAGCTTGGAGCACAACACACAATACTGAAGGCATTACTAAGAGAATGTACAAATATAAGTGACCCGTTAGGGTTATAGGTGTATATACAAGGGGGGGGGAGTGAAACTACTTAAGAGGGAAAAAAGTGCCCCGGTGATCCTAGGTTGTTCACACACATCACTACCTAAATATATCAACAAAAGGTGATCTTGATGTTTTCCAGACTTTCTTGTTAAGAGAGCTTGAAAAGTTTTGGCTAAGGGTGCAATCAGAGATTTTAAACTTGGTAGAATCTCCTAAGCAGTTTTTTGAAGTAAATAATTTCGAGAAATAAATGATATTATTGCAAAGGAAGTTTGTGATAAAAATAAATAGATTGAAGACTTGGCTAATCAGTTGTAGAATCATTCTTTTCAACAACAAGCAAATGCACTAGAGAGCAATGAAGTAACAACATAGTCAGAAGGCTTGTAATTAGGACATAAAGCTATTCAAGATACAGATGATGCATTGCCGACTGTAGTTGCAGAAATTCAAGTGACTCAAAACACTTACTCAGATTTCTAAAGATTTTACGAAAGCTTAACACCCAGATAAAATCTATTGTTGGAGTGATAGTCAAAGGTGTTTCTTGCTTATATCTCTTCTGTGATATTGTCTAAGAGGGAGCGTTGCGAATATAATTGTTTACGCATTGTTTCAATTGAGAAGTCCATTATATATGTGAGAAGGGAGTAAGAAATGATTGAATATGATATATATAACGATACAGTATTGTAGTAGTGAGATCTTCTAGAAGGTAGAACTATGCGCATTGCGCACTCGTTTAAGATTAATTCACAGAGATGACTTGTATGGATTTCGAGTCGGATCAACTTTCATCTGCAACTATTGAACATTGCAGAGCTTTCATCATCATAGGATTTGCTCCGACTGTTATCGTTGTAGATCTCTTCTCGTTGATTATCGCCATAGGATTATTTTTTTGTAGCAAAGATTTCCATGCATATATGGCTTCTATATTTTATATACGTCAAGCACAGCTACTAGGAATTGTTTTGCAGTCTGTAAGTGTAATATCACTTTAGTTGCCGTGGATACTTATTTCCAGAGAATAGATTTCTATTGGTTACGTACATGTAAGTAAACACTTTATTCAGACAAAGTGATAAATTATGAATTCGCGTAGGAGCATTTTATCAAAGGACGTTTTATAATCTGAAGTGATTTCTGTTGTAACATCAATTCCATTGCCATGATGGTAACACGAAAATATGAACTATAGTTCCGTTTTCTGAAACTGTAGTGATATATATTTCTTCAAATATGGTCTAGTTCACAAGTATTGATATGATGGACTGCTATGCTGCTGTGATTCGAGTTTTCAACAACAACCTGCTGGGTGATAGCTATTCAACAACAACCTGCTGGGTGATAGTTATTCAGACAAAGTGATAAATTATGAATTCGCGTAGGAACATTTTATCAAAGGACGTTTTATAATCTGAAGTGATTTCTGTTGTAACATCAATTCCATTGCCATGATGGTAACACGAAAATATGAACTATAGTTCCGTTTTCTGAAACTGTAGTGATATATATTTCTTCAAATATGGTCTAGTTCACAAGTATTGATATGATGGACTGCTATGCTGCTGTGATTCGAGTTTTCAACAACAACCTGCTGGGTGATAGCTATGCAGGGTCTCAATCTTCTGCAACGTTGCACATTTGAATATTGAAGAAGAATTGTGTCATTCCAGGTCCAGAAAAAGGTTTGGCAGCGAAACTCTAAATCTCAGTCCTTATAACATACTTTATATGCGAATAAATCATCAGAAAGTTCTGTTTGCGTATTGAACTTATGAAGGCTGAAGCACATCCCGCTGATTATTCAGCGTTTTATCGAGCAAAGATGCATCCAGAACTTCAGCTAAATATTTTCATCCAGAACTTCAGCTGATCAGAAGATGCTCCTGAGGCCGTCAATAACCAGCATTTTAAATATTCTGGATGTAGGTTGGACTGTATCTGAGTCAATCCATGGTAGAAGATATTCACAAGACTGTTTTTACAGGTTATGCTACTGAACATCCTACAGTTTGAATCATGCCAGATGAACGAAAAGAATCAAGTTAATATCCACCACAAACATGAGGATAAAGCGGTGTGAAATTGTGCTGCACATCCCATAACAGAGCGCCAAAGGCTAATGCTTGGTAGGTAAGAATCTTCACATAACTCAAATGAATAATCATCTCCGCATCACCAAATGGAACTTGTTCAATGTGAGGACCGGAGGGATATTTACCAAACAAAATTGTGCAATGTTGGTCTATGATCTGTAGAGCATGGGAAGATCGTATACACGACCAGCGGTGGAGGGTTTCAGCACCCTGAAGGGCCATATACGATTCCAAAGAGAATGCCTCATAATCCTTCTGATAGACTCCACTATTCTCCATCAAGAACCTTTTCTCTAGCTGAAACCTTTGCTGCACATGGGACAAGAAATATCCGTACATGACAGATGCTGCATAAAGCTTTCCGAAATCGAATTTGTCAACATGTAACACTTTTCTATGTTCAGACGGAACCCTGTCAGCTTCTGTGTACGCTTTTCCGTGAATGACCATGACAACATGCCGAGCTGTGAGTTTTTGGACATCCGAAGAATGAATAGCCTGCAGCACATCATCAAGGCCACTGTAACTGCTGACGTTGTTGCATTATTAAGACATCTTGAATACTCAAAGGATGAATTGAGGAACAAAGTGAGGAATGTAAATGAGAAGCGTCTTCTTCAGGCGTTCTAGATATGGCAGAGAGTAATTTAGAGGCAACGAGGGCATAGATTATCTCCTGCACTATCTCGTCTTTCTCTTTTGATTTCACCTCCTCAATGCGCCTGCAAAAAGATTCAGGAAATGAAATACATTTGAACATTAGAACATGACTCAACGGAAGAGATTGTGCACATGATGATTTTCTCACAAGTATTTAGGGTGGCATCTTTTTGGTACCGTGGTTCCTTAAGGATGCATGGTACCAGAAACAGGCCCCAAATGGTACCAGAAACAGGCCCCAAATGTTAGATGAGCAATCTAAATAAAATCTAGTGTCAAACCCTAAAATCACAAGTATCCCTGGTTCATTCCTCATTACAATCTTGGTTCTGCTCATGCTGCGTAGCATCAATGCAGGAAGCAATAAAAAGTGCCTTACAGGATCGACTTTGCATTCAATGACATCTTAACTACTACCGTTCCATTCCTCAAACTGCGAGAGTTCATAATATTCTGGTGGCCTGTCAGTCAAGATCGGCCCGAACTTGTCTTGCAAAGTACAGTTGTTTGATACAAAATACTTGGAAGGGCACGCACCTTTGAAGCATTCCTTTGGAAGGCTGGACATCCTGGTTATACGATAAGGAAGTAAGCGAGCGTACAGGCAGAAGCGTGTCTAGTTGCACGGAAGCAGACTGTTCAATCGCGTCCTGTGGAAGACCTTCATCTACCATGGCCAGAAGCGTTTTTCCTTGAGGAGTTTGCATTCCGTAGCATAACAGTGACGATATTAAAGTGCGGCGTAAGTGAGAATCGCTAATTCCAATTGCCGCAGGCGAATACGTCCCCCGGTTGTCACATCTCGGCGTGGACGGCAAAACGAGCCGGAAGGCTCGGGCACCATAATTTCGACAGCAACCAACGACACCGGTCGGGGAATAGCCTTGACGGAATGAGCACATTGAAGAGAGAAAGGGCAGGGAACGGCAAGTCATGCTGCGAAGATGAAGCATTCGTAGCATCCCTCTTATTTATTTGGAGCATAGTCTGTTTTGGACACGGTTCACTCGGTGTGTGCCTCACGGAAGCTCTCAGTGCCTCACTCGGTGCGTAGAAAGAGATCGGTCATCGTTCTCGGAACTCTGCACTCTAGTCTCTGATCCTTTTCCTGCCGCCATAGAATGAATGATAGAAGATTCTGTGAAACTCCTCGGAGTTTTACGCGTCTTATGTCATTACGTGATCAATAAGTCAACGAGTAGACGTGGAAAGGCTAATCACAACTTTTCTCCTTTGCTTTTTGCTTTCTTACATGTGGTTGGAAATCTGCTGAAAGGCAAAGTTGAAACTTCTGAAAGAGAGTGTTCATGGGGCGGGGGATGGCTGAAGCAATGAGTTGTGTTGTGAGCAATCCGACAAATCCCACTTGAACACGTACAATGAAAACCAATGAGCACGTGTTTGAGTGCAATCTTCTTCATATAAACCCTCTCGACTCTCCAAACATGGGCAGTCGCCAACTACATAGACCCACCCATACACAATCATTTATGTAATGTCACATCTTTCCATGGCCTATTTATAAATAGGGACGGTTGTTGAAGTCCAAGAATCGTTGAATTGAGCCAACATACGTGTTGATTATAAATCACTTCTCTCTATGCTCTAAGTCCAACATTTAAACAACACACAAAAGGACTAGGTTCACTTGCCTCCTAGCCGCATCCTGACCCATGATCTTCTTTCCTTTTCCAGTCGTAGATGATCTTCTTTCCTTTTCCACCCTACGACTGGACATGTAATGGTTTTGGGCACTTTAAACCAGTTGTAACCTAGCCTACTAGTCGTAACCTAGTCTAACCCTTGTTTTGCGAGATATGGGGGGTCCCATGGGTACTTTGCCCATTCATCTGTACAATTGTTGTACTTTCAAAGTTAAAGTTGGGAGAGTAGGTGCCTGTCGAACCTCCTTAAAAAAAAACACTATCTATGGACATGCAACACTTGTTTTCCAGCCCGAAAGTGCTGGAGATATGAATTTGGCATTGAATACAATAACTTCCTTCATACAAAGAAACTTTTCCGTAGACACACACTCTCTCTATGGATATTGGCAATAGACAAAATACAATAGTCATAATTGATTTTTGCAACAATTTCTTCTCAACAAAGGAAGGGTACAAAATAGAGTCCCTGCCATCTTTCTAATAAACGTTGTTGAAGAAACTTTTAACCTATTCAACAATTACATATTTTCATCTACAACGGTCTGGAATAACTAATAAAATACAAGATGTCACTCATGCGCAACACTAGCATGCGTGAAGTACTAAAACCCACTCTAAGCATCATCATCCATTTATCAAGATCTTCTAGTGATTGGTTTTCTAGCCCTAGTGATGATCTTTGTGCATTTTTTTTTAAATTCTAACAAACCATAGGGTAGCTCACATAATTGGCTGGTCTTGCAAAACATTAGTGTTATTCTACATAGAAAAGACATCAAATCAAGCAAGATGGCCTCCCCTTTGCTCAGGGACAACTACTCCTACAATCCTACCAAGAGTGGAAATATTGTTAGACTAGTACTTGCATTCTCTACTTGGTAATAGTCTCTGCAAGACTCACCCTTTTCTAGACTTGCAAACAATCAATGATAGGTGTTAACCTCTACTGATATATGTGCTCTATGTTTGCACTCGGTAATCTCCCAATTCATAGTTTGTACTCCTCATATGGCAAACCGGAGCTCAACTAGGGTTCTTGGCTAGAGGGGATTCCTAGTTACATGACTCTTTAACTTTCCTCTCTACATTTCTACATTGTACACTATACTCTTATCTTCTTACCACACTAACGTAATACATTGCTTATTGTATCCAATATCATAGTATTATTAATATCAGACAATCACCATTGAAGTGTTTTGATGGTGATGCACCATGGTGGAAACTCCTTCTTAAGAGCTACACGACGATACGCTCGCCGTAGAAAACTGAGCTCCAGATGCCATGCATAGTACTTCAAGCAGGCCTGTAGAATATACTAAAAAGCACAGTATACAAAGAGCACGAACACATATTTCTTAGGTGTAAGAAATGCAGTCAAACTCAGTCTGTGGTTGACCAAGCCATGATATGTTTTATTAAAGAACATATGCAAAAGTGTCCGGCGGCCATTTGACCTTTCACATGGACACTAACGATAACAATCTCTCACTAAAGGCCAATATGGCCAAAGTGACTATGGGAGAAAAATAAAGAATGATAAAGAATACCTGAGTGTAATTATACAAACTATACCTCCCACCTCATGGGCATGTTACACATTATATAAGTAACTATGTAAGATCATGAATCAAGTAACCCCCATCAAATGACAACAATGTCGAAAGCTATCCTATGGTAGAGCTTTAGTCAAAGCTTCTGCAACATTATCTCAAGTACGAACCTTCTCAAGAATAATGTGCTCAATGGCTAAGCAATCTCTAATGAAGTGATACCTCACCTCAATATGCTTGTTCTTTGCATGATAGACCGGATTCTTAGCCAAAGCAATGGGAGTTTGACTATCATTGAGCAAACGAGGTACATGCTGAGGTAGACCCATATCACAAGCAAGAAGAGAAAGCCACAATGCTTTCTTATATTCATCACTTGTTGCAACGTACTCTACTTCTCTAGTGGAAATAGTTGTACATTCTTGAAGATGAGATCTCCAAGAGATAGCACCTCTAACAAGTTGAAAAATGTACCTTGATGTATACTTACGATTTTCTACACAACCAACATAATCAAAATCTATGTAACCAATAATGGATGCCTTCCCTCTACCCAAGTGTAGACACTTGTCCTTGTCAAGGGAGCACGAGATTGTGCTCTCTGACTACAGTAGACAAGATTTCGGAAATACACTTTTGATAACAAGAACACCCATGAAGGGAAAACAATACAAGAATATGTGATTGATACAAGATGTCCCACAACCCGGGACTGATAGGTATGAATAACTCAACTAGAGATGATACAGGGGATCCCACAACCCGAAATCATAAGTATGAGACAAGATATCTGGATTACAAGAACTCCCTTCTCGGAGATGAACTAGATACAAGAAATAACTCGACAGGATCTCATACTGCGAGATTACAAGACGACAAGATAGGATGTCCAAGAACTAGACTAGAACAAGGAACAAGACAAGAACTAGAACTAGAACTTGAAGAGTACTTACTTGGCGGTCACGACTCCTTGAGCTCTCAAGGTTGGTATTGGCAAGACTGATTATGAATGTGGCCAACCCCTCCTTATATAGGTTTTCCAAGGGCGGTTCTAGAGCGGTTACGAATTGATGATGTCATCAATTCGAAGCATGGTCTCTGGATGTCAGAATTAAGCACGAAGACAGTCGATCTTAGGGTTTTGGCATGTTTCGGACGCAATGGAAGCATTAGTTTCCCCAAATTCTGAACCAATCATGAGATATAGGATTCACATGGAATCTGAGATTCAAGATGGTTTCCTTTGTCCATGACATTACCTCCCCCTCAAGCGACGAGTTCCACGAGGACGACGGTCAGAATTAAGCAAGAAGACAGTCGATCTTAGGGTTTTGGCATGTTTCGGACGCAATGGAAGCATTAGTTTCCCCAAATTCTGAACCAATCATGAGATATAGGATTCACATGGAATCTGAGATTCAAGATGGTTTCCTTTGTCCATGACATTACCTCCCCCTCAAGCGACGGTCACGTTCTCTGGTCTCGGCTTCATTGGATTTTTCTTATGGATTTCTCGAACCTTGATTGGTGCTCTTTGTAGGTTTTCTGTAGGTTCCCAAGTACGATCACTGATGCCATACCCTTTCCAATGAATAAGGTACTCTTGTCTTCCTCGAGATATTCTCGAATCTTCAAATTCTTCATGATCATCAATACTCGATAGGTGGTGAAGGACTAGGTCTCTCCCCCCTCAATGGTGAAATCTAATATGGTTCCAACATGGATACATGGAAAATTGGATGTATTCTCATGGTACTTGGTAGCTGGAGCTTGAAGGTGACTGGATTAATCTTGGCCAAGATGGTAAATGGGCCAAATGATCTAACTTTGCACAAGGCCTTGAAGTTTGCAAATTGTTTCTGAGTAACCATACTTCATCCCCAATTTGGTACGATGGATTCTCGACACGATGTTGATCTGCATAGTACTTATATTGTTGTTGAGCTTTATGGATCTCTTCCTTGAGTTTTTTGTGAATGTCTATCAGGTACTGGGCCTTGTCTCTGGTAGCTGGATTCTTGACATGATTTGAGAGTTGTATATCCATCCTTGGATGTTGTCCATAGTTTGCAAAGAAGGGAGTCTGCTTAGTAGATGCATGAACACTGTTGTTATAGACAAACTCTACAAAGGGTAACAACTCAAACCAATCATTTTGGTGATAGTTGCTAGTGCAATGGAGATATTGCTCTAGTACTTGATTCACCCGTTCTATTTGTCCATCAGTTTGTGGATGATTTGATGTAGATAGTTTAACTTGAACACCAAGGAGCTTGCAAAGACTGTTCCAAAAGCTGGATATGAACTGTGGACCTCGATCACTGACAATATCATGAGGCAATCAATGAAGCCTAAATATGTATCTAAGAAAGAGTCTAGCAGTGGTTGCACCTATGATTGCCTTTGTAGTTGGAATGAAGTGTGCCATCTTTGTGAATCTATCCACAATAACAAGAATGGCATCATACTTATCTGACTTTGGTAGATCTGTGATGAAATCCATAGATAATGAATCCCATGGCCTTTCTGGAATAGGTAAAGGTTGCAAGAGGCCATGAGGCTTATGTCGTGGTACCTTAGATCTATTGCAAGTGTCACAGGTTCGGATATATTCTTTGACCTCCTTCCACATTTGAGGCCACCAAAAATCCCTGGATATGAGTTCTATTTTTTATTTACTCCAAAATGTCCTGCCGCAAGGTTGTCATGACGTTGTTGAAGTACTTGGATCCTGGGCTTTCCTGGAGGGACATACAATAGGTTCTTATATATAGTAACCCATTCTTTTCCTAGAATTCATTTACTTCTTGGACTTTTCCTTCTTGATTTTTTTGCTTAACATTACAAAATAATTCATCTTGTGGTAGATTCTAACGAATCAAATGATTCAAGGCTGAATTAGGATTGTCTGAATCTTCTTAGGGTCCATAGAAATTCCTTTATCTGATACAATGTACCCTAAAAATTCCACTTATGTCTTGTGGAAAGAGCAGTTCTCCAATTTCACATATAATCCTTTTTCTCTTAGTTTCTCTAGGACTATCTTTACATGACATTCATGATCCTCTAGATTTTTGGAGAATATCAAGGTATCATCAAGGTATATTACAACAAAATCGTCTAAATATTCTCGAAATATGTCATTCATCATATGTTGGAAGACAGCCGGAGCATTTGTAAGACCGAATGGCATAACTACATATTCAAAATGGCCATACCTTGTTCGAAATGTTGTCTTCCATTTGTCTCCTTCTCTGATCCTGACAAGGTTGTAAGCTCCTCGAAGATCAATCTTTGTGAAGAATTTTGCTTTTCCAAAGCATTCCAAGAGCTCTGATATAAGTGGTAGCAGGTATCTGTTCTTTACAGTGACTTTATTCAATCCACGATAGTCTACGCACTTCCAAAGAGTCCCATCCTTCTTCTTTACAAATAAAATAGGAGCTCTTGCCGGAGACTTCGAGTGTTTGATAAACCCCTTTGCTAGATTCTCATCAATGTTCTTGCGTAGTTCTGTAAGTTCCTCTAGGGATAGTCTGTAAATTGGTCCAAAGGGTGGTTGTGCTCCCTCTTGAAGATCTATGGGGCAATCGTAAGGTCTATGCTCTGGGAGGATATCTGCATTCTTCTTTTCAAAAACATCTTCAAAGCCTTTGTATTGATTCGGTAGCTGTACTGGATCATCTTTCTTGGATTCTTGAGCTGGCATGGCATAGATCATATATGTAGGTTCCTTCCTTAATGCATGTATGAAGACTTTGGCACCGACATATGTTGGGTTCTTCTAGATATCTCGACGGGTGATTTTATACTTTTCCCAATTAATGTATGGATTATGCCTCTTTAACCAGGGCATTCCAATGATAACTAGATGTACTGGGCTTGATATTACATTGAAACATATGTGGGTTCATGGTCACCAAGGTATACTCTCAATGGTGTGGTTTCCATGGTTATATTCCCAGATGCTAAAGGTCGTCCATCTACTTCTTCAGCTACTACTTGTTTGTTCTTTCGAAGTATAGGAATTCCATGTTTCTTAACCAATCCTTCATCGATGAAACATGAGGAGGCTCCTGAATCTACCACGACTATAAGGGAAAGGGTCTTCTTGGGCATGATTAACTTGACAGGTGCAAGACATGTTTTTATGAGTGTAGCTGGAATTATGAGACCCTTTCTAATATCATGGTCCGACTGCACGGTCTCTTTTACAACTGGACTTCGTCGTTTCCTTGCTCTACAAGGGTGGCTGCGACTCTGGAATTTGTTCTCTTGTTCGGACAATTAAGTGCAATATGTCCAGGGTTTCCACAATAGAGACATAACTTGTTAGCTCTCCTTCTCTGTTTCTCTTCTGGTGTTAGAGGCTGAAACCTAGTTACATCTATTTGCATAGGTTCACGCATAAACTCATCTTTAGGAGTGGGTTGGAAGGGTTTCCACTGGCGAGGTCTTCCTTCTACTTGTTTTTCTTCTTTTCTTTCAAAAAGTCGGTTATCACATTGAATAGCTTGCATGATATACTCATTCAATGTTTTAACCTCTGGCATCGTGAGCAAAAGGTCCTTCACATCATCTCTTAAACCCCATCTAAATTGGCTTATGAAATAATCTTCATGCCAAGTAAGATCACATATCAACTGCCTAAATTCAGATGCATAGGTAGAGGCAGGGCGATTACCCTAAAGTTTCTGCTACTTGACTTGTGTCTGCATCTCCAAATGTGGCGATGAGTTCTCGAAGAAACCCCTCATAGTCCTGAAGTACTACCAAGTTCTTCTCCAAGATTGGGGCAAACCATGATAATGCTTGGCCACACAGCAAGGTTCCAATAAACCCCACCTTGGATGCCTCGTCAGGGTATCTATCAGGTTGCATACGGATGTACAATTTAAGTTGCTGGAGAAATCCGCGAAACTTTGTGCGATCCCCATCGAACTTTTCTGGCATGCAAATCTTGGGTTCCTTCATAAATGATGTACTATGCCATTGATTCACTTGAATACTCCCTTGATTTGCTTGAAGACTCCCGATTCGTTCTTGTAATTCTTGGAGGAGTGCACCTATATGCATTGGATGTCCCATCTCGACTTGTGTCTGTCAATGACTTAGGTCTTCGACTTGTTGTTGGAGACTCTGAAGTGATGCTACAATCTGTTCATAAGCATTCTCCATGATGTCTGGTCTTCGATAGAAGCTAGTCTTGCCAAAATGTTAGGGGAGCACTGGATTGTGCTCTCTGATTACAGTAGACAAGATTTCGGAAATACATTTTTGATAACAAGAACACCCACGAAGGGAAAACAATACAAGAATATGTGATTGATACAAGATGTCCCACAACCCGGGACTGATAGGTATGAATAACTCGACTAGAGATGATACAGGAGATCCCACAACCCGGGATCGTAAGTATGAGACAAGATATATGGATTACAAGAACTCCCTTCTCGGAGATGAACTAGATACAAGAAATAACTCGACAGGATCTCGTACTATGAGATTACAAGAGGACAAGATAGGATGTCCAAGAACTAGACTAGAACAAGGAACAAGACAAGAACCAGAATTGGAACTTGAAGAGTACTTACTTGGCGGTCAGGACTCCTTGAGCTCCCAAGACTGGTATTGGCAAGACTGATTATGAATGTGGCCAACCCCTCCTTATATAGGTTTTCCAAGGGCGGTTCTAGGGCGGTTACGAATTGAGGATGTCATCAATTCAAAGCATGGTCTGTGGATGTCAGAATTAAGCAAGAAGACAGTCGATCTTAGGGTTTTGGCACGTTAGGACACAATGGAAGCATTAGTTTCCCCAAATTCTGAACCAATCATGAGATATAAGATTCACATGGAATGTGAGATTCAAGATGGTTTCCTTTGTCCATGACAGTCCTTAGTGTTGGTGCAAACTTAAAGCCTGCACATTTGGCTAGAGTTTATGATCAATAGAAGCTCCATGGAAACCATTGCTAGGAAGTTTTTTATTTATCTTTTACCATTTGTAAAAGTCATTTTTGACTTGAGAGAACATTTGTAACTACCACCAAAATCGTGGGACTTGTTAGTTGGAAAAGTCACGAATTCATTTGAGGGAATGTCTCCTAGATTGGAGGACTACTTTTAGTGAGAGCCAATGGAGGATTCAAATTCAAATTCAAACATCACATCTATAAAATATGGTTGGAAAACCCACGGGCTAGATCACTTCAATTTCGAGCCATTGCTGATTGGATTTGTACGAGAGTGGGGCTCACATTGTAGCCTACACTACTCACCATCATTAGGCATTGATTATCAAGCCTATGATCTTGTACAACATTGTTCTTTAATACAATAGATCTACATTTCTCATCTATGGTCTTTCTGTCATAGTCACTCATAAGAGTCAACTTCTACTGCTCATATCTCAGTCATTCCTTCATCATTTTCAATGTCCTATAGCTTTTGGAATCAGCTCCAAGTTCTCTACATGCTCACAAATTTTTAAGGAAATCCATTTAGTCAATTTGGAGAAAAGTGTGTTGAAGCACTCACTGGTCAAACTCTGGAGAGGTCCTAAAAAATCTGGGGTAATGATTTGATTGCTAAATTGATTGCTCTGTGTATAGTGGGTCATTTTAAGTGATTCCACTTGGAATCATTAGCTTACTAAGCTAATTTGCTATCTCCAAATTTTCACTGCTATAGTGTTGTAAACGTTTACAACTCAGTCAACTAACTACGTTTACAACTCAGTGGAACGTTTCTAATTCCTACTGTAGTGGAAGCACTGTGCATAACAACGAGCAGGTGTGTGAACAAAATAGAAGGTTTTTCATTGAACCTTCAACTTGGAAGTAGTCTGTTTTGATTCAATCATTTCTCACATCATTTTTAAAGTACATAGGCACTTGTATAGTGTTATTGGAAAGCTAAGAGGGCCCACAATTCAACTCTGAAGCTACAAGGGGCTAGTACAAAGCAAGATCTGGCAGTACCTACTCATTTCTTGGAGTGTCCATCCATCTTTCCCAACAGTGGTATCAAAGCAAAGCTAAGGTAATGGGAGATGGCTTTCCTTCTTTCATTGATAAATTGGACAAGAACAACTATCAAGCATGGTCCTTGAGGATGAAGACATACTTGCAAGGAAGAATCCTTTATGGATACATCTCAGGAGATGAGGAGATGCCCATATTCAGAAGCAGAGGACAACCTACAAGAGAGGAGCATGAAAGACTCAACACATGTTGTGCCAAAGATGCATTAGCAAGGTCATACTTACTTAACTCAATCTCTGATTTTCTCCTTCCACATATTAGGAACTTTAAGACATCCCAAGAGGCTTGGGAAACATTGTCTTCATATTTCTCTTCCAACACAAGGGCTAGGAAGAACCAATTGTGGATTGAGTTTACCACTCAAAGAAAGCAACCCAAGCAAGGCCTCTCAGAGTATGTGACCAAAGTCAAAGATGTAGTTGATCAATTGGCAATCATAAGAGAAGAAATTGAAGAGGAGAAAATTGGAAGACAAGTAATCAATGGTATTAAAGCTGATGAAAAATGGGAGAGCCATGGACATGCAGATTCCAAACCTTACCACACTCATAGGGCAACTATTTACCCATGAAGGGAATCTCAAAAAGAATGGATATTCATCAAGGGGTAATAGCTCTTCTGTCCTATACACTGATAAATGTAAGTCCAAAGAGAAAGGGAAGAAGAAGAAGGTTGAAGATGAAGGAACTACCTCCCAAGCCAACTATGCAGGGAGAGGTAGAATCTTAAGAGGAAGGGGTCGAGGAGGTAAGAAAGGTAGGGGGAGACCTTATAACTACTCACCATGTAATATTTGTCTATTGTCAACTCATACTACAGATGAGTGTTACAGGAACTTCAAGAATCAGAGAGGTAGAGGATATCAAAGAGGTGGATACACACAATCAAGAGGGAGATTCAACCACCGTCAAGGATATAATAACAACTACAACAACAACAAATACAATAGCAACTACCAAAGGGGCTACAAATCAAGGAAGGATTACAACAACTACACAGAGGAGCAAGAAGATTCTCTTCTGATTATGAATATGACTTCAAAACCAGGTATAAATGATGACTATCTCTTCTACATTGACTCAGGATGCTCAAACCATGTGGTAGGCAATGTAGCTCTTCTCTCTGACCTTGAGGAACCAAAGGGTAAACATCAGGTACAAACAAGTAATGATACCAAGCACTCAGTGATTAAAGTAGGAAATATTAAGACCTCTGATGGAAATAGAAATCTGTTGCGTAGGGTTCTATATGTACCCACAATTACCAAGAATTTGATGAGTGTTGGACAGATTGTGGAAAAGGGTTTGCAAGTCAGGTTCAACCAATATGGAGCATTTATAGGGGATCCCCAACATGGATTCAAGAGAATCTCCAAAGGAGAAAAGATAGGTAGATTATTCACTTTTGAACTTGAGGATACAAGGAACATTTCACTTTATAGCTACAAAGATCAAACACTATCAGAACTTGGAATTTGGCATAAGAGATTAGGGCATATTGGTGAGAGAACTTTAAAGCAAATATGTAGAGACCAATGTGTGCTTGGGATACCTAATGTATCCAAGCAACACATGATTTATAAATGTGGTGCTTGTCAGTTTGGAAAATCTCACAAGTTACCCTTCTCAAGGAAAGGCTACATGCATGAGGACTACCTACAGCTTGTCCATACAGATGTATGGGGACCAAGTAAGGATCCCTCAATTTCTCGATGAAGGTATTATGTAACTTTCATTGATGATTTCAGTAGGTGGACTATATTGTACTTTATGAAGCACAAAGATGAAGTATTCAGTTGCTTTAAAAAGTATCTTGAACTTGTTGAGAATCAAACAGGAAGAAACCTAAAGAGATTAAGGTCAGATGGAGGAGGTGAGTACTTCTCAAATGAGTTTGATGCATTGTTGCAGGACAGAGGAATCAAGAGGGAAATCACAACAAGGTATAACCCTGAGCAAAATGGGGTGGCAGAGAGGAGAAATAGATTAATTGTTGAAACAGCTAGGTCAATGTTAAATGAGAAAAAATTACCTAATTACTTGTGGGCAGAGAGTGTATCTACTGCCACTTATCTTGTAAACAGGTTGCCATCCAAATCTCTTGATGGGATGACCCCATATGAAGCATGACATGGTAGAAGACCTTCACTTGATCATTGCAGGATCTTTGGATGTGTTGCTTATGTGCCTATCCCTTCTCAAATAAGAGGCAAGCTAGATCCTAAGGCAGAGAAGTGCATCTTCACGAGAATGACTCTTGGTTTGAAAGTGAATACAGGAAAGTAAAACTACCTTATGACTTGGAAGAGGAGGTTCCAAGCCTCACTAAGGAGGAAACTAATCAGATTGAAGACATCAACTCAGATGATGAGGACATTATCAACTTAGAAGAATTCAAGGCATGGAAGTCCAAAAACAAATCCAAGATGAAAAAGTTGGAGGATATACTTGAATCATCCAACCAAGCAATCAGAAGATCACAAAGGGAGAGCAAGAAGCCAATCAGATATGGATATGACACTTCCTTAGTTACTAAGCACTCTATTTATCTTGCAAAAGACTTGTCGTTTGAAGAACCATCATCATATGACAAAGCAAAGACTAAGGCACAATGGAAGAAAGCTATGGATGAGGAAATTGAAGCACTCAAGGAGAATGATACTTGAAAGCTAGTGCCAAAGAAGGAGTCTATGAAGGTAATTGGTTCTAGATGGATCTATAAGATCAAAAGGAATTCTGATGGATCAAAACGCACGTACAAAGCTAGACTTGTGGCTAAGAGTTTTGCACAAACCCAAGGAGTTGATTATGAAAAAACCTTCTCACCTGTGGCAAAAATGCCAACCATCAGGGTATTGGTAAGTGTGGTTGCATCAAAGAATTAGAACATGTATCAATTGGATATAAAAAATGCATTTCTAAATGGACAGATTTCAGAGGAGGTGTACATGTCTCAACCTCCTGGCTATGACGACCCAAGCAAGATAACACATGTATGTAAATTGAACAAAGCTCTTTATGGATTGAAGCAGGCACCTAGGGCATGGAACCATAGATTGACTATATACCTTCAGGATCAAGGATATTATGAGCAAAGCAGATACATCTCTGTTTGTCAAAAGAAGTAATTCAAAGATAATATACCTATGTGTCTATGTTGATGATATCATACTCACAGGTAATGATGCTAATAGCATCAAATAGATCAAGAATCAGATGATGCAGGAGTTCAAAATTAGTGACCTTGGATCACTAAAATATTTTCTTGGAGTTGAGATAGTCTATACTAACTCTGGAATTTATATTACTATGAGGAAGTATATATAGGACATGTTGAAGAACTTTCATTTGCAAGATGCCAAGGTAGCAAGTACTCCAATGGATGTAAACCAAAAATTAAGTGCTCATGAAGGTGATGTGCTTGAGAATATTGCAGGTTACCAAAGCATAGTGGGAAGCTTGAACTATGCTACATTGACAAGGATTGATATTGCTTATTAAGTAAGTGTTCTAAGTCAGTTAATGCACAAAACTAGGGCACCTCATTTGGAAGCTGCCGAGGATTTTGAAGTACCTTAAGGGCACTCATAATCAAGGATTTTATTTTCCTTATACCTCAGACTTGGACATTGAGATATATTCAGATGCAGATTGGGCAGGTTGCAAAGATGATAGAAGGAGTACCTCAGGTTACCTATCATTTGAAGGTGAAAAACCTATATCATGCTCTCCAAAGAAGCAACCTACTCTTGCTTTATCTTCTGTAGAGGCAGAGTATAGAGGACTGGCCAATGCTACTCAAGAGTCCATATGTATCAGATTGTTGTATACATATTTAGGATTGCATACTACATCTCCAATGATTTTTGGAGATAATACAAGCTCATTACATATTGGAGCAAATCCTTTTTATCATGCTAGGACCAAGCATATAGAGCTCCACTATCATTATGTGAGAGAGAAGCTATTGAGCAAGGAGATTCAGTTGGCATATGTATCAACTAATATGCAATGTGCAGACTTGTTAAGACCAAGCCAAAATGTTTGGCTTGAGGGGGAGTTGTTGGTGCAAAGTTCAAGCCTACACATTTGGCTAGAGTTGATGATCAATAGAAGCTCCCTGGAAACCATTGCTAGGAATTTTTCGTTCTTATCCTTAACCATTTGTAAAAGTCTTTTTTTGACTTGAGAGAATATTTGTAACTACCACCAAAATCATGGGACTTCTTAGTTGGAAAATTCACAACTTCATTTGAGGGAACGTCTCCTAGATTGGAGGACTACTTTTAGTGAGAGCCAATGGAGGATTCAAATTCAAATTCAAATTTAGTAATGAAACTTTGTAGCAATAAATTAGACAGTATGTTAAAGATTTCATGCTTTAAATCATGCAAAATGATGCAGTATACAGTGAGAATCATCTCAGAGAAAATCACTATTCTGATAGAGTGTGACATAGATATGAGAGTAGGAAGTAATGAACATGTATTGACTAAATCATGTAAATTTACAAAGTCATTGGCAATAAGGCATTGCTCAATGAGCATGGAATGAGTGAGCTATGAGATGAGCTCCTCTTCTCAATGAAGGTACATGGAAATGATCTCTGAACCTCAAGATACATGCAGGATTTTCATCTCATCTTTTATAGCTTTTGTTGGAGCCAAGGATTTGAATTCAAATTCCAATCTTTACCCATAAAGTGCATCCTAAAGTATAGGATTGATTCTCTCTTGACTCAACTACCATAATTTATGAGATTCTATGCTTCCTAACTCCTCGTGGGTTTACTTCACTTTTACAATGAATAATTATAGCTCAAAGTTACAAGAGGTTGTACATATGAAGATTTCCAACTAAAATGTTAATACGTCAATCTTATGTGAAGTGATCAAGTGTGTAGGCTTGAGCTTAATTGCACCAACATTATGTGTTGTGCTCCAAGCTTCTTCTTCTTCCTTGTCTTGTTTGCGTTCTATAGACCTCAAACTCCAACAATTGTTCATCGCTTCATCTAGGGCAATGTCGACACCCCTCCAATCACAGTCTCATTATCACACGAAATTTGGTGAGCATACTCAAGGTGATTAGGAAATCAAAACAGCTTCGCATTGTGGTGTCGAAATCACGATTTGAACTCGTTTTGGCCTCTGAACACACTATCATAGTGCTTGTGTAAGCTATTTTATCTTTTTCTACCAAAGATATATACAAGTTCTGGTTTGCCAGTATAAGCATCTCATTTCCCTCTTTAGGAGGTTTTTTTCCCCTCGCTTGTATATACGCCTATTGCCCTAATGGGCTACTTATCTTTGTACATATTGTGTGTTGTGCTCCAAGATTCTTCTTCTTCCTTGTGCTATTCGCGTGCTTCCACAGACGTCTAACTCCAACAATTGGTATCAGAGCAGGTTGTCGCTTCATCTAGGGCACCGTCGACACTCCTTCGGTTGCAGTCTCAGAATCGCACGAATTTTGATGAGCATACTCATCGTGTTTTTTATACAACTTTGCTATGTCGTGCCGAAATCACGATCTAAGCTTGTTTCGGCCTCTGAACGCACTATCGTAGCACTTGTGCGGGCTATTTCATCTTTTTGTGCCAAAGGTATATACCAGTTTCTGTTCGCCAGTATAAGCATCTCGAAGTCTACTACAGTTCTAGCAGAATTCATCTGGGCAGTTCTGTTCAAATTTTTGAGATATAGTCAATTTTCTGCATCAAGGTATTTTAGTCACCGGCCATGGCTAAAAGCAGTGATGTATTCCGTATGCTGGCTGTTGAGGATAAGTTGGATGGTACCAACTACGCATTATGGGCTTATATGATGCGACATGTGTTGGTTGCAAAAGGACTGTGGACATTGTGCAGGGTGTCAAAAAACGTCCTATCACACTTGCAACTGTTACAACTGCAGGTACTGAAGCTAATATAGAAGGTGTCGAAGATGGTGTTATTCTGCATATTGCTATTCGTGTTGCGGTTTCTGCTGCACCTATTGTAGAGCAGATTCGTGGGATGGCAGAGATGCCCACGCACATGCATTGATAGCTTGGTCTATCAAACATGCCATTATTCCTCACATTCACTCTTGCAAAACAGCTAAGGATGCTTGGGATACACTTACCACATTGTACCAAGCTAGGAATGAGGCTCGCGTTGCTTACCTCCAAAAATAGTTGGAGAGTGAACACATGAATGAAGGTGATTCTATGGATAGTTTCCTAACGAAGATCAAAGACTTGAAGGAACAGTTGATTTCTACTGATGAGGTTATACCAGATAGCTCACTTGTGCAAACCGTTCTGAATGGTCTTCCTGATTCATATTAGAGTTTTGCTTCTACTCTTTGGTTGATGATGAAAGGCAATCCAAATGCCTTATCATTTGAGGAGTTATTCTCTGTTTTGTTGTAGGAAGATCAATCCAGGCAGAACAGGTCCATTATGTGAGTTGCAGATCAAGCTTTCCTGGCTAGTCAGAAGGGCAAAGGAAAATGGATCTCTTCAACTAGTAAGCAAAAATCTGCTAATTCTGCATATTCAAAGAAGGAAGATAAATATGAGAAGAAATAAAAAAAGCAGAAATTGTTTTGTAAGTACTGTAAAGGGAATGATCATATCATAAAGAACTGTCCAAAAATGGCTGCTAAAGAGGCAAAGAAGAAAGAGGTTGGAATGGTTGTTGCAGAGGCCTCTACACCAAAAACAGAGTCTGCTAATCTTGTACAGGAAGAAGAATGGGTGTTTACTACTATTTGCAGTTTTGACCCATCTTCTCATGAGCAGTGCATGTCTGTAGTAGACTCAGATGTTTGGTATTTTGACATTTTCAATCGTCATTAATACAGAGTTCCCTGGAAGCTTAAGGCTTGATTTTTTATGCTCAGAGCACGACTCTAATGAAGGCGAACGTGAATATGATGAAGCTCACCCAAGTTGGGATTTACCCTCATTGATAAGTGGGGGCGACTTCCCATGATTGAGGGCACATATTGTGTATGGCAATTCAATCTCTGTGACTTCGATGTGAGCAACGACATATTTGTGAAGGCCTCCATACAATTGTTGTAGAACAGTGGATCGTCTTTGAGCGGAATCGCCGAGATGGCCTCGAATCGTGGATGCTGGGAAGTCTTCTGCTAAAACACCACCTGGTATTCAATCCCAGAAAGCACTATGTGTGTTACCAATGAGATTATGATTTTGCGCATCTGCATAAGGCTGTAGCAGGAGATCAGCAGTTGTCAAGTAGCTTGACTGAATACACCCACTCCAATCAAAGCATGTTTGGCCCCATCTTCGATGTTCGATGCGCGTAGTTACAGAATTTCCACACCAGCTATGGACTACAGAAGTTATCAGATTCGCTGGGCATAATTGGTTTATGGTATTATCATTGATGAAAGGCAACACTATTATTGCTAAACCCTTGCCTTTCTACGATAATGTAGAGCCCTATGAATTGGCCAGAGAATGTGGATTATGCATGAAGGTTCCATAATTACTTAGGATTATGCATTTCTCCCTTATATCAGTAATGAAGATTATGCATTTCTCCCATGGTGGAGATGATGTCGTGAGTTCCATGGTTACGCCAGAATTTCCACGATCAAAAGGAGACAAAGAACATCAAAGCATGCGAAAACTAGCCCATTTAGCACCCTACAATCACGCAAAAACATATATTCTACGTGTGTCGCTCGTGATGCTCAATCATTAATGCATCTATGAATGGTCGGATGGTAGTGTCTCTGAATCATTCAGGTAGAGTGGAATTGAAACTTTTGTTGCTACATCGAAATAGGTTTATCTACTAATATCGTTGTAATTGCTTATCCCTTGTAGGCTTTTGGAAAATCAGTTTTTGTCAGATGATAATGACATGCCTCCAACATTTCGGGATGCAAAGAATCTTTTACAGTCCATGGGTATGGACTACACATAGATTCATGCCTCTCTGAATGATTGCATTCTTTTTTGTAACGAGTACGAGCACCTCCACATATGTCCAAAGTGTGGAGGCAAAAGGCTTAGGGAAGACCTTGTGGGCGAAGCAATCCTCGCAAAGGTTCTTCAGCACTTTCCTATCATTCCAAGAATCAAGAGCATGTTCAGATGCAAATCCATAGCCCATTTAATGTCATGGAATGCCAAGAGAAAATCTACAAATGGTGTAATGCAAGTGCCTGCTGATTCGAATGCTTGGAAACACATAGATAGTAAGTGGTCTTTGTTTTCTAGAGGCTTGGAATATACGTCTAGGGATAGCCATGGATGGCATAAATCCATTTGGTTTATGCATCTCCTCATGGAGCAAATGGGCTATATGTTTGGTCAACTATAACATCCCACCATGGTTGGCCACAAAAAAGGGTCATTTGTTGTTAGCCCTCATTATGTCAGGTAAGTATAAGGTCAAAAACATGGATGTATATCTTGTACCACTTGTGGAGGAGTTGCACAATTTATGGGATGGGATTACAATGCATGACATGTCTCAACCTTTAACAAGACGAAACATGCCAGTGCAAGGCATACTTATGTGGACAATGCATGACCGACTTGGTTATGCTGAATGTTTAGGTAATATTAGCCAATTCTTATTTCTGAATATCATTATGTTCATTGACCTAGGGCATCTTAGGGTGTCTTTTTTTGGTACATGTTTATCGATTTCAGGTCTCAATGTTTATCACCTATGAGGACCAACACTATCTATAAGTCTCCTCTACTCGTGTCAGATGATGACCCACTAGCAAATCCTACAAGAAATATGCAAAATGTGAGATCAACAAACATGAAATGCTTAAAATAAGAAAACTCATTCATCAAAATGATACTTACAAACTCGTGACACATCATTTTGTAACCGTCGCTACCCAAAGATGATTTTGAGATATCTGAGTGGCACTAAGTGTTGGGAAAGATGGATGGACACTCCAAGAAATGAGTAGCTACTGCCAGATCCAACTTTGTACCAGCCCCTTGTAGCTTCAAAGTTGAGTTGTGGGATCTCTTAGCTTTCCAATGACAGTATACAAGTACCTATGTACTTTGGAAATGATGTGAGAAATGATTGAATCAAAACAGACTACTTCCAAGTTGAAGTTTCAATTAAAAACCTTCTATTTTTGTTCACACACCTGCTACTTGTTATGCTCAGTGCTTCTAGTACAGTAGGAACTAGAAAAATTACTTTTGGAGATATCAAATTCACTTAGTAAGCTAATGATTCCAAGTGGAATCACTGAAAATGATGCACTATAGAGAGAGCAATCAATTTAGCAATCAAATCATTACCCTCGATTTTTTAGGATCTCTGCAAAGTTTGACCAGTGAGTGCTTTGATGTGTTTTTCTCCACATTGGCAAAATGGATTTCCTTCAAAATTTGTGAGAACGTATAGAACTTAGAGCTGATTCCAATGCTATAGAACATTGAAAATGATAAAGGAATGACTGAGATATGAGCCATACAAGTTGACTATTATGAGTGACTATGACAAAAAGACCATAGATGAGAAATGTAGATCTATTGTATAAAGAACAATGTTGTACAAGATCATAGGCTTGATAATCAATGCCTAATGATGGTGAGTAGTGTAGGCTACAATGTGAGCCTCACTCTCTTACAAATCCAATCATCAATGGCTCGGAATTGAAGTGATCTAGCTTGCAAGTTTTCCAGCCATCTTTTATATAGCAAGTTGAATCACATCGATTGGATAAGTATACGTAGAGAACTCTTCAAAACAAATTCATTGAAATGAGTGCTAAGCAGCAGACAACGGTAGACATGAAATAACTTGTACAAACTGAATCAAATGTATAATGTTATGAATGTATGATACAAGGGAGATGATGTAGGATTACTCATACATGTGTGGGCTTAGTGTACCCTCAAGCTTGAAGCTCAATGTGTCCTTCTTCTTTCTCTACTACCCGCGACTAAAAGTCAGGTTCTTTTATAGATGTGTTCCCAATTTGAATTTTGAATTTGCCACCTAAAAGTGATCCTACATTTTAGGATTCTAATTGATTTGATTCCAACCGCTTAGTTGGTATGATTTTAAACTTGTAAAGCCACGAGATTCTCTCTATTACTCTCTTTTACATTTATCTTGAGTTAAACTCATGGATGTTACAAGAGGTGTTCATATGTGACTTTATGGATAGGCATACTCCAATTGTGAAGTAAACCTTTAATATTTGGTCATGCATCAAGGCTTGCCAAATTTCCCAACAGCTCCCCCTCAAGCCTAAGATGCTTGAGTCTTCATTCCATAGGTATCTCTTGCAAACCAATTATTGATTTGAACCTTTTGAGTTTGCTTCCATCAAGTGATTTGGTCATCATGTATGCACATTGCATCTGTGTGGATACATAAGACAATTGTATCTCTTTGCTTGCAATCTTTTTTCTAACAAAGTGATAATGGAATTCTATATGCTTAGTCCTGGCATGAAAGATAGGATTAGCAGCTAAATGCAATGAACTCATCTTGTCTCCAAATATATACAGAGTGCCAAATTCTAACCCTAAATCTGTATATAAAGTCTTGATCCACATTGATTCCTGAGTTGCATTTTCCAATCCTCTATATTCAGCTTCAGTTGAAGAGAGTGCTACAATAGGTTGTTTCTTGGAAGATCAAGAAATGAGCTTTTTACCTACAAAAGATAGATATCCAGATGTACTTCTCCTATCATCTTTTGTTTCTGCCCAATCTGCATCAGTGAAAAGCTTTACACTTAAATCATAGGTGTAAGGGTAATATAAGCCCTCATTGATTGTTCCCTTTAGATACTTCAATATCCTTTTGGCTGCATCCATGTGAGGTTTCTTAGGAGTGTGCATGAATTGGCTAAGCCCACTTACTCCATAGTAGATATCAACCCTAGTTAGGGTTGCATAGTTCAAGCTTCCAACTAGACTTTGGTAGCTTGTAATGTCTTCAATTGGTTCCCCTTCATGAGCACTTAACTTGGGATTGACCTCATTGGGAGTACCTGCAACCTTAATGTCCTACATTTTGAACTTTGCAATCATATCTTTAATATACTTCCTTTGAGTAAGGAACATCCCTTGATCTGTATAGACAACTTCTAATTCAAGAAAATAGGTGAGCAATCCAAGGTCACTTATCTTGAATTCTTCCTTCATTTGGGCTTTGATCTCTTGATTCCATCTGCATCATTAAACATGTAAGAATGATATCATCGACACACACACACATAAATATATAACTTCAGAGTTGTTCCTCTAAATGAAGAGTGAGGAATTAGCCTTGCTCAATTTGATTCCTTTGTCCTACAAGAATGTAACAAGTCTATGGTTCCAAGCTCTAGGAGCTTGCATGAGACCATAGAGATGTAATATATCAACAAATCCAAGAGGTTGTGCCATGTACACCCTCCTCTGAAATCCATCCATTTGAGAATGCATTTTTTGTATCTAGCTGATAAATGTTCCAATTCCTTGAAGCAGCTATACTCATGAGAACTCTGATTGTTGGCATCTTTTCCACAAGAGAGAAGGTCTTCTCATAATCAATCCCTTGGGTCTGAGCAAACCCTTTAGCTACAAGTCTTGCTTTGTACCTATCTATTGATCCATGAGAATTCTTTTTTACCTTATAAATCCATCTAGATCCAATGATCTTCAGGGATTGTTTCTTGGGAACTAGGTCCCAAGTCTGATTCTCTTGGAGTGCTTGTATCTCTTCCTGCATTGCTTCCTTCCACTCTGATTTCTTGTTTGCTTCTTCAAAGGTTGATGGCTCCTCTGAATTAATATCCTGAGAAATATAGACTGAGTGTTTAGTGACCAAAGAGGTGTCAAATCCATACCTTTCTAGATTCTTCTTTTCCCTAGTTGATCTCCTTATTGTTTGTTGAGAGGATTCTGCAATATCTCTCAAGTCTTGCATCTTCAATTTACCTTTGTTGCTCCATACCTTGAAGTTCCTTCTTGGTGTCTTCTGATCATCATCAGAGTCACTTGAATCTTCATGTTGTTGATCATTTGCCTTTCGAATTGTTGGAAAGTCTTCCTCTAGGTCATAAGGTAGCTTGACTTTTCTGCAATCATCTTCAAACCATGAGTTGTTTTCATCAAAGACAAAATCTCTACTAACAATAAAACCTTTAGTACTTGGATTATATAATTTTTACCCTTTTTGATTTAGGTCATATCCTATGAACACACATTTCTCTGCCTTAGGATCCATTTTACCTCTGATTTGTGATGGAACATGTGCATAAGCTATGTACCCAAATATTCTACAATGATCTAGGCTAGGCCTCCTTCCATTCCAAGCTTCATATGGTTTCATCCCATCCAATGCTTTAGATGGGAGCCTGCTGATGAGATAAGTGGCTGTAGACACAACCTCTATCCATAGATAGTTGGGTATTTTTTTCTCATTAATCATGGACCTTATTGCCTCCAGAATGGTCCTATTTCTCCTTTCTGATATTCCATTTCATTTTGGAGTACATACTTGGTAGTGATCTCTCTTTTGATGACTCTATCTTGGAGATATGCATCAAACTCATGGGAGAAGTATTCTCCCCCTCCATCTGACCTTAGACTTTTCAATATTTTCCCTGTTTGGTTTTCAACAAGAGCAAGATATTTTTTGACACAATTGAACACTTCATCCTTGTGCTTCATAAAATAAAGTATAGTCCATCTACTACAATCATCAATGAATGATGCATAGTACTTGGATCCTGAAATTGAAGGGTCTTTGCTAGGTCCACAAACATTTGTGTGGACTAGCTCCAATAGATCACCATGAATGTAACCTTTCTTCATAAAGGGTTGTCTATGAGACTTCCCAAATTGACATGCACTACACTTATATATCATATGTTTCTTGGATATGTTTGGAAAACCAAGCACACTCTGATCCCTACACATTTTCTTTAAACTTCTTTCACCTATGTGAGCTAATCTTTTATGCCACATCTCTAATTCTGATAAAGTTTGTCCTCCATAATTGAAAAGTGATATGTTTCTAGTATCTTGTCACTCCAATGTAAAGAGTCTACCTGTCTTTTCTCCTTTTGCTATCCTCTTGAACCCTTGTTGAGGATCTTCAACAAATGCTCCATTTCTTGTAAACCTTACCTGCAATCCTTTTTCTACAATTTTTCCAACACTTATCAAGTTCTTAGTTATGGTAGGTACATACAATACCTTACTGAGTAGATTCATATTTCCATATGAGGTCTTCACATTTCCAATCTTTTCAATTGAGTTCCTTGTGTCATCTCGTGTTTGTATTCATGCTTGTTCCTTGGATCCTTCAAGTCAGATAACAATGCCACATTTCCTGCTACATGATTTGAACAACCAGAATATATATAGAACACATGCTCATCTGTTTTACCTTGCTTCATGGTCATGTTCATCAACAAAAGTGATCCCTCTTGTGCCTGATCTTCAATGTAATTGTTGTAGTCTTTTCTTCCTCTATAGCCTCCTTGGTTATTATATTTATTGTAGATGTTGTTGTAGTTGTTGAAATGGTTTGATCTTCCTCTTCCATAGCTTCCTCTATTGAGGCCTCTTCCTCTCTAATTTCTAGGGTTCCTGAAACAATTCTCAGTTGTATGGTTAGTCAATCCATACATGGCACATGGAGAGGTGCTTTGGAATATCCCCCTGCCTTGTCTACCTCCTCTACCTCTTCCTCTTGTGCCTCTACCTCTTCCTGCAAAGTTAGATTGGGAGGTACTAGCTTCATCATCATATTTCTTGCCTTTACTTTTACTATCCTTACTCTTGTTCTTATCAGTGCATAAGGCAAAGGATTGATTACCTTTTGAGTTGTCATTGTTCTTCACAAGCTTGGCTTCATGAGTGAATAGTTGTCCCATTAGATTATTGAAGTCAGGTACCCGCATGTCCATGTATAGTTCCATTGCTATGGTGAATGCTTCCCATTTATCATCTTCCTTCATTCCATTTATCACTTGCCTCACAATTTTCTCCTCATCAATGACTTCTCCAATGCTTCCAAGTTGATCAAGTAGGTCCTTCATTTTAGTGACATAATCAGTCACATTCTGCTTGGGCATCTTTTTGAGTGTTGTGAACTCCATCCACAATTGGTTGTTTTTTGCTCTAGTGCTTGATTAAAAAAAATGCTTCAAGTGCATTCCGAGTTCCTTGTGATGTCTTACAGTTCCCAATGTGTGTGAGCAAGAAATTAGAGATTGACTTGAGAAGATATGACCTGGCCAAGGCATCCTTTGAGCACCGTGTTGATAACCCTTCTTGTTCTTCTTGAGTAGGTTACCCTTTGCTTCTAAGTATCGGCATTGGCTCATCTCCAGATATGTAACCATAGAGATTTCTACCTTGTAGATATGCTTCCATTATAATAGACCAAGAAGAGTAATTAACTTGACCCAATTTGTCAATTGATGATGGGAATCCATCTCCCATGTTGACTTGATGATAGCTCTGATACCATTGTGAGGAGATGGTTGGATACACTCTAGAAATGAGGTGGTGCTGCACAAATCTTGCTCTACACCTGCCAATGTAGCTTTAAAGTACCTTAGTAGAAACCTTTATCTTCCCAAATATTCATTTTTATCCATGAAGTACCTTGGAGCATCACCTTCAAATATTTATGTCAAAATAGACTACTTTCAAGATTGAAGACTTCCAAAAACTTGCTATTTTTGGACTTCATCCTACTCAATATTTCACTCAGCACTCACTCGTTGATTACAATTGACCCACGAGCTTTTAGACATAGCCAATTAGAGTCCTAAGATTGCTATAAGAAGTTATTTCAGTAATTTAGGATGAGTATATGTTGAGAAATCACATTAAGAAATTAGGGGTGTAATCCTGACTTGAATATACACATATAACACATTGAATCACATTGATTTGAAGAGTATACACAGAGAACTCTGCAAAACAAATTCACTGAAAATGAGTGCTTAGCAGCAGACAACAATAGACATGAAATAACTTGCACAAACAGAATCAAATGTATAATACTATGAATGTATGATACAAGGGAGATGATGTAGGCTTACTCATACATGTGTGGGCTTAGTTTACCCACAATCTTGAAGCTCAATGTGTCCTTCTTCTTTCTCTATTACCTGCGACTAAAAGTCAGGGTCTTTTATAGATGTGTTCCCAATTTGAATTTTGAATCTGCCACCTAGAAGTGATCCTAAATTTTAGGATTTTAATTGGTTTGATTCCAAACACTTAGTTGGTATGAAGTTCAACTCGTAAAGCCATGATATTCTCTTTATTACTCTCATTTGCATTTATCTTGAGTTAAACTCATGGATGTTACAAGAGGTGTTCATATGTGACTTTATGGATAATCATACTCAAATTGTGAAGTAAACCTTTAATATTTGGTCAAGAATCAAGGCTTGCCAAATGTACCAATAGTCTCAACCAAAATAGCAAGATTTGTACATTGGATCATATGCCTACCTATTTGTTTTGATCCTATCATTTGTGCATCATCTTCCAAGCAACATATATGATCATTTATGCTTATTAGCCAGCTAAAGAGGGCCACAACACTCTCTCGCCATCAATTATAGTAGGTGTGAAGCAGGTTTTAGCTACACCAACTCATCTCTTATGATAATCCACCATCTCCTTCTACAGTGGTATCAGACCAAGCACAATCAAGATGGGAGATGGTTTTCCATCCTTCATTGACAAATTGGACAAGAACAACTACTCAGCATGGTCGCTAAGGATGCAAGCATACCTTCAAGGGAGAAGCTTATATGGATACATCTCAGGAGATGAAGACATGCCAATCTTTAGGAGCAAAAATCAATTAACAAGAGAAGAACAAGAGAGGCTCGAGTGTTCATCTGTTTCAGCCCTTCTGATTGAACCCTCTTTTGTTTTTTTTTTCGCTTTTTAAGCTTGGGTTGTGGCATAGCTTCAGTCTTGCTTCCATGCCTCCTCAACAAAGGAATAGAGGCATCAAGTTTCTCCTTGGTTCGGATAATTGTGCAAAGGAAAGAAATACAAATTTAACTCTATGTAAACTATCGACACATTGTAGCAGAAGGCGACACAACTACTCAATCTGTGCCTTTGTCAACACAAGAAATTCTTCAAAGGTGCAATAGAGAGTAGCATGGCATATCAGCAAGAGCAAGACAAAGAGCACGAGGGGGAATCATACTCTGCTCTACTTGGTTTTCTAGCAAAGAGGATCTATGTGTGCAGCCATCGAGAGAGAGTTAGAGAGAGAGAGTTAGGGAGAGAGACATTGCAGACAAAGAACTTGAGAGCCATCCTCTACTCTATGTGGCTTAAGCAATTGTATGGAGATTTGGAGATACATTCCTACACTCCAATTATCTTTGGAGATAACATTAGTTCACTTCATTTGGCTGCTAATCTTGTGTACCATGCCATGACTAAACACATTGAAGTGTATTATCATTATGTTAGGGAGAAATTGCTTAGCAAGGATATCCAATTATCCTATGTATCTACTCATTTGCAATGTGCAGGTTTACTCACCAAAGCATTGGATGGAACAAAGATGAATAGGTTCAAATTGATGATTGGGCTGCAAGAGATCAAGGAGCAATGAAGATCAAGCATGTAAGGCTTGAGGGGGAGCTGTTGGTGAAATTAAGCCCAAGCCTACACAATTGATCACTTCACATAAGATTGATGTATTAGCATTTCACTTGGAAAGCTTCATATGTACATCCTCTTCTAACTCTGAGCTATAATTATTCATTGTAAAAGTGAAGTAAACCCAAGAGGAGTTAGAAAGCCTATAATCTCATAAATTATGGTAGTTGAGTCAAGAGAGAATCGATCCTATACTTTAGAATGCACTTTATCGGTAAAGATTTGAACTTGAATTCAAATACTTGGCTCCAACAAAAGCTATAAAAGATGAGATGAAAATCTCGCATGTATCTTGAGGTTCACAGATCATTTCCATGTACCTTCATTGAGAAGAGGAGCTCATCTCATGGCTCACTCATTCCACACTCATTGAGCAATGCCTTGTTGCCAATGACTTTGTAATTTTACATGATTTAGTCAATACATGTTCATTACTTCCTACTCTCATATCTCTGTCACACTCTATCAAAACATTGATTTTTTTTGAGCTCGTTCTCATTGTATACTGCATTATTTTGCATGATTTAAAACATGACATCTTCAGCATATTGTCTACTTTAGTCCTACAAAGTTTCATTACTAAAGTTTTGTTGGAAATTTAGTAGGCCCATTACTAATACCACAAGTCAATAGTTCCATATGTCCAGGATCTACAACATAGAATTCAGCAATCTTCCAATATTGACAAAACATGAACATACCACACTCAATCATACAAATGATGAGACAAAGATAGAGAGAGATTAGACAACATGTGTAAAGTGTTACATAAGCCATTGCTTACTCACACTATCATATATACAAATGTCAAATTTACAATGTGGGAGTCAAAATCTCAACCACTCTATGTGAACATAAATAGATGGATGAGTGAATGTACAAATGTAACAAACATATTAAGATGTTGTTGATATATTTAGGTAGTGATGTGTGTGAACACTCTAGGACCGCCGGGGCACTTTTTTCCCTCTTTAGGAGGTTTTTTTCCCCCGGCTTGTATATATGCCTATTGCCCTAATGGGCTACTTATCTTTGTACATTCTCTAGTAATACATTCAGTCTTGTGTGTTGTGCTCCAAGCTTCTTCCTCTTCCTTGTGCTGTTCGCGTGCTTCCGCAGATGTCTAACTCCAACAATTGGTATCAGAGCAGGTCGTTGATTCTTCTAGGGCGCCGTCGACACTCCTCCGTTTGCAGTCTCAGATTCGCACAAAATTTGGTGAGCATACTCAAAATTCGAACGCACTATCACAGTGCTTGTGCAGGCTATTTCGTCCTTTTGTGCCAAAGGTATATACCAGTTTCTGTTCGCCAGTTTAAGCGTCTCGAAGTCTGCTACAGGTCTAGCAGAACTCGTCTGGGCAGTTCTGTTCAACTTTTTGAGATACAGTCAATTTTCTGCATCAAGGTATTTTAGTCACCGGCCATGGCTGAAAGCAGTGATGTATTCCGTATGTTGGCTGTTGAGGATAAGTTGGATGGTACCAACTACCCATTATGGGCTTATATGATGCGACATGTACTAGTTGCAAAAGGATTGTGGAACATTGTGCAGGGTGTTGAAAGACGTCCTGTTACACCTGTAACGACAGGTACTGCAAATACAGGTGTTGGAGCTGATGAAGATGGTGTCGAAGATGATATTCTGCAGATTCCTATTCGTGCTGCTGTTTCTGTTGCACCTACTGCAGAGCAGATTCGTTGGGATGGCAGAGATGCCCAGGCACATGCATTGATAACTTTGTCTGTCAAACGTGCCATTATTCCTCACATTCGCTCTTGCAAAACAGCAAAGGATGCTTGGGATACACTTACCACTTTGTACCAGGCTAGGAATGAGGCTCGTGTTGCTTACCTCCGAAAACAGTTGGAGAGTGAGCACATGAATGAAGGTGATTCGATGGACAGTTTTCTTACAAAGATCAAAGACCTGAAGGAACAATTGATTTCTGCTGATGAGGTTATACCAGATAGCTCACTTGTGCAGACCGTTCTGAATGGCCTTCCTGATTCATATCAGAGTTTTGCCTCTACTCTTCGATTGATGATGAAAGGCAATCCGAATGCCTTGTCATTTGAGGAATTAGTCTCTGTTCTGTTGCAGGAAGATCAGTCCAGGCAGAACAGGTCCATTATGCGTGTTGCAGATCAAGCTTTCCTGGCTAGTCAGAAGGGCAAAGGAAAATGGAGCTCTTCTACTAGTAAGCAGAAATCTGCAAATGCTACACAATCGAAGAACCAGGATAAAGATGAGAAGAAATCAGAAAAGCAGAAATTGTTCTGCAAGTACTGTAAAGGAAATGATCATATTATAAAGAACTGTCCAAAACTGGCTGCTAAAGAGGCAAAGAAGAAAGAGGCTGGAATGGTTGTTGCAGAGGCCTCTACACCAAAAACAGAGTCTGCAAATCTTGTGCAGGAAGAAGAATGGGCGTTTACTATTGTTTGTAGTTTTGACCCATCTTCTCATGATCAGTGCATGTCTGCAATAGACTCAGATGTTTGGTACTTTGACAGTGGGGCAACCAAACATATTACCTCGCAGCGCAGTTTCTTCTCTTCACTCGAGCCTGCCCCTACAGGGAATACTGTCACATGCGCCAATAACTCCTCTTATCCTGTTATGGGAGTTGGTAAGATCATTCTGACTACTGCTGATGGTAGTTCTTTCACTTTGTCAGATGCTTTATTTGTGCCAGGGATCAAAAAGAACCTGTTATCAGTTTCTGCATTAGCCAAGATTGGCTTGGTTGTGAAATTCGTTGATGACAGGTGTACAGTCCATGATCTCTCAAATGGCGATGTGATTATTGCTTCTGGCATTTTATGTCGTGGGCTGTATAAGCTCATAGACTATGAAAAATCTGTGAATGATTCGGCATGTGCAGTTCATGATTCTCAGGCTATGTCAGATGCAAAGCTTTGGCATGCACGCTTTGGTCATCTGAATTTTGCTAGTTTGTTACGCCTGCAGAAATCTGAAATGGTGTCCTCTTTGCCCAAACTTGAGGCACCTGGAAAACATGTTTGTGAAGGCTGTATTTTGGGCAAAATGCAGCGTTCTTCCTTTCCAAAAGATGGTTCAGTTCGGGCTATGCAGAAATTGCAGCTTGTACATAGTGATGTCTGTGGTCCTATGCAGACACCCTCTTTTGGAAATTACCTTTACTTCGTGACTTTCATTGATGATTTTTCCAGGCATGCATGGGTATATCCACTCAAAGCAAAGTCCGAAGTGTTCATGTGCTTCAAACAGTTTTTGGTTTTGGCTGAAAATCTGTCAGCATGTAAAATGGGCACCCTCCGTTCTGATCGAGGGGGGGAATATATGTCTTCAGATTTTAATGCATTTCTGGCTGAACGTGGGATAAAACACCAGTGTACAGTGCCGTATACACCTCAACAGAATGGAGTTGCTGAACGAAAGAACAGGTCACTCATGGAGATGGCGAGGTGCATGGTCAAAAGTCAGGCTTTACCACATAGTTTCTGGCTTGAGGCTGTCATGTGTGCAGCATATGTACTGAACAGGTGTCCCACGAAAGCGTTGCAGTCTATCACTCCATATGAGGCTTGGCATGACCGCAAGCCATCTGTTGCTCATCTGCGTGTTTTTGGTTGTTTGGCATATGCATTAGTGCCTGAACAACATCGTAGAAAATTGGATGATAAGGCAGTAAAATGTATTTTTGTTGGGTACAGTTCTGAAAGTAAAGGCTATCGTCTGTATCATCCACAGACTAAACGCATTCTAGTTAGCCGTGATGTTGTCTTTGTGGAAGATGCTATTCAGCCATTGCTTTCATGTACTAAGGAGACATCTATTAGCTCCAAAGACATGTATGATACTTTGATGCCTCTTTTTACAGGTGGACAGGCTAGCGCTGGTCCTAATGAGGCAACTTCTCAGCCTTTGCAGGTTTCATATGATGATGCAGATCATGCCATTTCTGATGCAGATTTACATGATGCACTTGTTGATGAGAGAGCTGATATTGAACAGGCAAAAACTATGCCAAAATGGCTGGTGCAGACTTTGCGTGACAGCAAATTAGATGCACCTTTGTCATATCGTACTCGTTCAGGCTCTCATAGTACCTCCTTTGCATCAGATTGCTATGCTATGGCTGCATCTAGTCTCTGTGATGAGAATGAGCCTGTTTCTTTTGATGAAGCACAAAATTCAGAAAATTGGATGGCTGCTATGCAATCTGAATATGATGCTATAATGAAGAATGGTACATGGTCTTTATGTGACTTGCCTCCTGGCAAGAAGGCCATTGGCACTAAGTGGGTATACAAGCTGAAGCGTAAACCTGATGGTACAGTTGACAGGTATAAGGCTAGGCTTGTTGCAAAGGGTTATGCGCAGGAAAGAGGCATTGATTTTGATGAGACCTTTGCACCTACATGCCGTATGACTACTGTTCGGAGCATTTGTGCACTTGCAGCCCATCATGGTTGGAATGTACATCAGTTGGACATTAAAACAGCATTTCTGAATGGTGACTTGCATGAAGAAGTGTATGTTTTTCAGCCCCGTGGCTTTGTGCAGAAAGGGCATGAAAACCAGGTGTGCAGGTTAAAGAAGGCGTTATATGGTTTAAAGCAAGCACCACGTGCTTGGTATGAGAAAATACATGCCTATCTGATTGCACATGGTTTTGAGAACAGTCCAACTGAAAGCACCTTATATGTTAAGCGTGCTAATGATGTGCTTTTGATCATTGTTGTCTATGTAGACGACATGCTGCTCACTGGTCCTCTTGAGAAGCATATTGCTGATTTCAAGGCTGATTTGCATGCCTCATTTGAGATGTCTGATTTGGGGCATTTGCATCACTATTTGGGCATTCAGTTTATGCAAGTTGATGGTGGAATGGCTTTGTGTCAAACGAAATATATTGACACATTATTGCAGCGTTTTGGCCTTGAAGACTGTAAGCCTATTGCCACTCCTATGGAGACAGGTTTACGATTGAGTCTTCATGATGCTGGAGATGCATTTGATGCTGTTCTCTATCAGCAGGCTGTTGGATGCTTGATTTACTTATGCATTACTCGGCCAGATATTCAGTTTGCTGTCTCACAGATGAGCAGGTTTATGCATTGCCCAGGAGTCACGCATTGGAAAGCGGTTAAGCGCATCTTTCGCTACTTGAGTGGTACTCGGCTACTTGGGTTGTTTTATCCCAAGGGGGGATCACTACCGCCAGATTTGCATGCTTTTTCTGACTCAGATTGGGCTGGTTGCTATGACACTCGTGTGTCCACCAGTGGTTTTTGCTTCATGCTTGGTAGCTCATGTATATCTTGGTTGAGCAAGAAGTAGCCTACTGTGGCCACTTCCAGTTGTGAGGCTGAGTATAGGGCAGCTTTCACAGCGACTGTTGAGTGTGTGTGGCTCAGACGCCTTATGGCTGATTTGGGTGTTGGCCAGTCTTCTGCCACCACCATCTTCACTGACAGTCAGAGCGCATTGGCAGTTGCGAGGAACCCTGTGTTCCATGCTCGCACTAAGCACATTGAGGTGCATTATCACTATGTCAGGGAGAGGTTCTCTGCTGGGGACATCAGCTTGGCATATGTGCCCACGCAGGAGAACATTGCAGACCTTTTCACGAAGGCTCTTCCTAGGGAGAAGTTTGAAGCTTTCCGCAAAGCTTTGGGCTTACTTCCTTTTGTGGAGTGATTTCCACATAGCTCGGCACTTCCTTATACATGAGTGCCAGCTCCTTGTTCACCGCATCACTCCCAGGGGGGATTTGTTGATATATTTAGGTAGTGATGTGTGTGAACACTCTAGGACCGCCGGGGCACTTTTTTCCCTCTTTAGGAGGTTTTTTTCCCCCGGCTTGTATATATGCCTATTGCCCTAATGGGCTACTTATCTTTGTACATTCTCTAGTAATACATTCAGTCTTGTGTGTTGTGCTCCAAGCTTCTTCCTCTTCCTTGTGCTCTTCGCGTGCTTCCGCAGACGTCTAACTCCAACAGATGTATGGACAAAAATCTGAATATATATGAGATGTGTGACCTGATAGGTTGTAGAAGAGTGAATATGAGTGACAGAAAAGAGGAAGGATCAATGTGAAATTGATAATCAACAAACCCTAATTTGATTTTAGGCTATGGAAGACCTAAGTCAGATACGTGTGTGAAAAGATCACATACTTACAAAAGTAGTAGAGAATGCTAACAAGTTTGCTGCCATAAATCCCCAAACTCATATGAACATATCTTCTCTAACACCTCATCCAAATATGCATGAAGCATATATGTACGGATTTTTCTTTGGATATGCCGAATAGGACTCCTCCTAATATGGATGTCATTGCCTCCATAAGCTCCAAGTAGTACCTTTGTGCATAAAGAAAATATGTACCTAAATTCTTAACATAAGATGCAAATCTTATGTTAACCTCCATCCAATGTCTTTGAAGTAGAACAAAATCTTCATGTAGAGGAAAATCTTCAAATACATTATGTAGATGGTGGATCCACACCACCAAGCTGCTGACAGGTAAGTCCTCTCCATAAGCAAGAGTGTGAGCACACTCTTCTCCAAGAAGAACTCCATAACTGCTCCTCAACATGCTCCTAGAATGCACCATGGCTCCCCGATGTGTGCTAGAGCACCACCTCTATTGAGGGACCAAAGCTGGCATTGCAATTGGTGTAGGATGTCTAACAAAGTGACCCAAGACTCTCTTATATAGCTTTTAAAGCTCCATGGAAAAAACTCACAAAAAGCACTTTATTTTAATCACATCGCTTTTCAAATTGCTTTTGCTTTATTTTAAGTGAGTTTGCTTTATTTTTAAAGTTGCTTTTAGCTAACATAAAAATAACTTCTTGACCTAGTTTTTCAGACTTATGACTACCTGATGAATGATCTGACAACATCTTTATGATCCTCATGCCAAGAGCTATCATATGAGGTCAAAACCCTAAATCAATAGAAAACTAGGATTAGGGTTTTCGTCCAAATCTCTGATGATTGAATGTCATATACCATTGGAAAGCTCTCTTCAAGCTCTACAAGATAGGCTCATAAAAATTTTACCCATTTTTGTGCCAAAAATGACTAAGTACCAAAATTAGGGTTTCTGCCCTAAATGGATTTTGGACTGATGTGACATTGTTTTCCAACAATCCCCCCCTGCAATGTGATATTGGTACAAACTGAATTGAATAAGAAACTTCATTCATCTCCAAACTATCACAAGCTTCAAACTTGTACTTCCGAATCGACCTTCAAACCTTTTCTTCAAAAGTCTTCTTCAAAACTGAATTTGACTTTCTTCAAACTTCAAAAAACTGAACTTGCTGAATATGAACCATAATACCTGAGAAAATATGCAAACTAGATATCCAATAGTGTATACATCAAGCAATCACTACCTGACAACATATGTAGCATGAACTGACTCTGAATCTGCTATCTCCTGTCTTCTCAAACCTGTAAACATACACTAGGATCCACATATTTGCATTTACCTTACAAAAGGTTTCTCAACGTACTTCTGTTGTGTCATGTAGATACACTAAACAAAATCAGAAACTGAATCCTGGGACTTGTGAATGACAACTCACAACTTAGTGTATTATGAACACTAGTTGGTTCATCTTTGACTGTACTCAACTCAACTCAACTCAACTCATGAGTCTTACCAAAATTTCATATCTATGATGTCATCTTGTCTTTATCCTTGTTCTATCTATAAGTCCTTCATACCTCTTTCATACATGTTTCCTTCCTTCAGAGTCTAGTATAAACATATATGTGTGCACCTTTGAAACATATCTCTCTGAAATATCAAATTTCTCTTCAATAGAACTCTGGAACCTTCTCCTGAATAGGAACACTAACATGAACTTTCTCTAGACATTCTCCTTCTTCCTTCTTCTTACAAAGCTGGAACATAAAGAGAACCTGACAAAGGAAATATAGAAATACCTGAAATAGGAATACCTATAGATATGACTCTACATTCTTTTACATATGGCTGAAAATAAGTCTTCATGTTTCATCACCCCCTTGGATGATTTAACACTAGTATCCAGATTTCTTCAAATTATATCAGACTTTATGAAATTTTGGAAAATCTTCCTTTTTTCAATAAATCTGATCTTTAGTGATCAATACGAGTTGACCCGGTATTAGCATAGCTCGTGTTGTAAACGGTATCGCTAAACCATCCTTGGCTCTACGGATCGGACTAAAAAGCATACATAGAGCGAGCCTGCTTTCGGTATTGAGATGAGGGCAAGTTAACCTATATCTAAAACAAAACTTATGAACCCTTTTTATTAGCATTGTACACATGCCAATAGCTTTCCCTGTCATTCCTCAGCTTTCCAAAATTTAGAATAAGGTTATCTGACCAATAAAGCCTTTGCTGAAAGCACTTTAGGATTCATATTCTTCTGCAACATAACAAGTATCATCCTTTATTTTCTGCAACACAAATCTGATAGAATCAAAATCTTTGACTTACTTCTTCCAATGCCAAGAACTTTACAATCAAAGGATAGACAACTGACTCATAGATACTCAAGATCTTCAAGATCTCCAATCAAAATACCTGTGTAGAATCTGCTCTCATCAAACCTTCATGACTGAATGCTTGATTTGCTATTTGAATGTCTCTAAGTGTCCATGCTTCTTACATCAAGTTGTATACTTTTCTTCAACAAAATCCTTCCAAGAATCTGCAAATTCTACTTGAAACATAAGTGGACAAACTCTCACCTTGACTCCAAAAGCTGCAAGTTTGATACTTCATATCTTCATATTCTTCCTGGGTGAAATGTGAAAGTATCTGCTTGCCTTTCTTTTGGCTAACTCCACTTCTCAATCAAGTGATAGGATATGACGGAACGCCTTTTGAATACAAGCATGTACCCAAACATCAAGACAATCATAGAAGTAGATTCTCCATGTGATTGGTACATCAAAAAATATGAATTTTTTGAAGTTTTCTGAAAATACTGAATATGAGGTAACTTTTCCAAACACAAAAATATTCTTTTACCTCAAGAGTTAGGTCAAGAAGAAAAGTACTTTTTTTGCAAGCTTGTCATATACCAAGTAGCTCTCTATTGACACTCCAAGAATTCTTTGAGGGAATATATAGCTACCTGCTCAAAATCTTCAACTTATATATAACTCATACATATGAGTCAAAATATACAATTTGTCTTCAAAATCTGCTGCTTTTCTTTCTCTCAATGCAATTCTTTGTAAAATCTACTAAATCATGACCAAGTATAATGCAAAACAAGAAACTGTTTCTTCTTTAAACTATCTTTTTCACAAGATGTTCTCATAGAATTGTCTTTGGATGTAGAGGATAAAAGTATGAAAAGTATATGGAAAATATAAGAGAAAAGGAAGTCTTATTTTCCTTTTGGAAATGTTGGACTTTCTTCTTCTGCATCTTTCTTCCACCTGATGATGATGTCAACATCTTCAAACTTCTCTTCCATACCTTTTGTTCTCTTCATCTTGAAGTAGCAAGCACTCTTGACTTCTTCAAATGAACTTTTTCTCTTCCTCTAGTACTAAGGGTAAGAGACAAAACAAACATGGTATACAAATGGAAGTGAATATAAAATCACGTTTTACCATCTCCTCATATCTATGAATCAAAACTCTGCTTCAAAATGTGACTGATATGACTGAATTCACCAACCTTTTGGCTGAATGATGAATTACCTTTATAGAGTTACCTCTCTAGATACAAAATGTGAGCAAAAAAACTTCCAACCAACTTACAACACATGATTGGCTGAAAACAAAAATGATGCTCTCCACATTTGTCTTCTTAGATCAGCTTTCTTGCCATGAAAGAGAGATCTCAAAACTCTCTAGAAAAACCTCTAGATACCCGTTTTGATGTAGCCTTTAACTTTCAAATAATGAAAGTGTATAAAAGCATTCTTTGAATCCTTCAAATCTCTTCATAACTGCTCTTCTAAGATATGGCTTGCGAATGATAATCTGATAGTAGAAACTGATACCTGTGATTTGATGTTTATCTGATTCCTTCGTCTTCTCCAAACCATTGTTCTTCCTTGAATTTGAAGTAGCCTTCTCTTCATCAAGTCTTGGTCTTCAAACAATACTTTCTGTAAAGTATTTTCATACTTTTCCAAAAGTATTCGGCTGCTAACAGATCATCAACTTCATACTCCACACTGATGAATAAACATGTGACTGAATTGTCTAATTCTCGAATCTCTACTCATCTAGATTAAGTGTGTATGTCAAATGTTAGAAGATGCTCTTACCTATATGTTGTAAACCTGGAAGTCTAGGAACCTAAGAATCTGAGAGCCTGAATTCTCTGATACCAAATTTTGAAAATTTAGTAGGCCCATAACTAATACCACAGGTCAATAGTTCCATATGTCCAAGATCTACAACATAGAATTCAGCAATCTTCCAATATTGACAAAACATGAACATCACACTTAATCATACAAATGATGAGACAAAGATAGAGAGAGATTAGACATGTGTAAAGTGTTACGTAAGCCATTGCTTACTCACACTATCATATATACAAATGTCAAATTTACAATGTGGGAGTCAAAATCTCAACCACTCTATGTGAACATAAATAGATGGATGAGTGAATGTACAAATGTAACAAACATATTAAGATGTACGAACAAAAATATGAATATATATGAGATGTGTGACCTGATAGGTTGTAGAAGAGCGAATATGAGTGATAGAAAGAGGAAGGATCAGTGTGAAACTGATAATCATCAGACTCTAATCTAATTTTAGGCTATGGAAGACCCTAAGTCAGATACGTGTGTAAAAAGATCACATATTTACAAAAGTAGCAAAGAATGCTAACAAGTTTGCTGCCAAAAATCCTCAAACTCATATGAACATATCTTCTCTAACACCTCATCCAAATATGCATGAAGCATATATGTATGGATTTTTCTTTAGATATGCCGAATAGGACTCTTCCTAATATGGATGCCATTGCCTCCATAAGCTCCAAGTAGTACTTGTGTGCATAAACAAAATATGTACTTGAATTCTTAACATAAGATGCAAATCTTATGTTAACCTCCATCCAATGTCTTTGAAGTACACCGAAATCTTCATGTAGAAGACAATCTTCAAATACATTATGTAGATGGCGGATCCACACCACCAAGCTGCTGATGGGTAATTCCTCTCCATAAGCAAGAGTGTGAGCACACTCTTCTCCAAGAAGAACTCCATAGCTGCTCCTCAACATGCTCATAGAGTGCACCATGGCTACCCCATGTGTGCTAGAGCACCACCTCTACGGAGGGACCAAAGCTGGCGTTGCAATTGGTGTAGGATGTCTAACAAAGTGACCAAAGACTCTCTTATATAGGTTTTAAAGCTCCATGCAAAAAATTCACAAAAAAGAGCTTTATTTTAATCACATCGCTTTTTAAATTGCTTTTGCTTTATTTTAAGTGAGTTTGCTTTATTTTTAAAGTTGCTTTTAGCTAACTTTAAAAATAACTTCTTGACTTGTGTTCTCACACTTCTGACTACCTGATGAATGATCTGACAACATTTTTATGATCCTCATGCAGAGAGCTATCATATGAGGTCAAAACCCTAAATCAACAAAAAACTAGGGTTTCCAAATCTCATCTCTAATGACTAAATGCCATATACCATTGGAAAGCTCTCTTCAAGATCTACAAGATAGGCTCATAAAAATTTTACCCATTTTTGTGCTAGAAATGACTAAGTACCAAAATTAGGGTTTCTACCCTAAATGGATTTTGGACTGATGTGACATTGTTTTCCAACAAGTTTCACTCGGTCATCAGATATTGATCAAACATTACTCACTGGTCTGTGACTGTCAATGCCCATAAAAGTCGGGATGGATGCTTAAATTGCTAAACATAATTCTTTGCATATAGTTTATCATTTTAGATGATTCCACTCATGATTGGTAGCTTGTGAAGCTAATTAAAGTTCGCCAAAAGGAATTTTATTAATTGTTGTTGTACTCAGAGAATTGTGCAAAACTTTGAGCAGGTGTCTCAACCAAAATAGCAAGGTTTGTACATTGGATCATATGCCTACCTATCTGTTTTGATCCTATCATTTGTTCATCATCTTCCAAGCAACATTTATGATCATTTATGCTTATTAGCCAGCTAAAGAGGCCCACAACACTCTCCAACCATCATTTATAGCAGGTGTGAAGCAGGTTTTAGCTACACCAACTCATCTTGTGATTATCCACCATCTCCTTCTACACATCATACTCAATGTATTACCACTAGAATGTATAGAGATAAGTAACTCGTTAGGGCAATAGGCGTATATACAAGCCGGGGAAAAAAACCTCCTAAAGAGAGAAAAAAGTACCCCGGTCGTCCTAGTGCATTCAGACACATCGGTACCTAAATATATCAATTGTAGTTGGGAATTAGGTAATCAATTCAGGTTACAATTGAAATTAGATACCATTGAAAAACATGTGTGTAAAATATATGAGAAAGTAGAAGTAGAAGGGAAAATGGGAAACATTGTTAGATGGAAAACAAAAGATGAATGTAGGTATCTATAGAATGTAGATGCCTATATTTCACATTTATTGCTTTTGGAGCAAAGTAATGAGAATAAAAGATCCTTTATGTATCTTTTTGAGAGAAAGCTCAAATCAGATAATGAAGCCATATTAATGCAATTTTCAATTGTGCTACATATCTTGTCCATCAAAAAACCAATGTTTGATTATCCTAAGTGGAGAGTTCCATTCAATTTTATTGGATTATGAATTCAAAGTTTTCCGACACAATATTGGACAGAATCTTCAGGATGGCAATTTGCAAAAGCAATGGGAGAGGTAATCAAATCTAACTTGAAGAAAAGTTTATCGAATGCTACTTTTGTTACTATTTCCCTTGATGAAGTGATAGCAAGGGATTGCACTCCTTGGGTATGTATCCATCAATATATTGTGGAGAATTATCCAAGAAAAGCCAAGTTTATTGGTGCTTTTCAACTAAAGGGAAGTGCAACTTCAAATTTGTTGGTGCAACTTGTTTTAGATTCCATTTCAAATATTGGAGGGATGTAAATTTGTGATATTAATAAAAAATATGCATTGGTGTTGATGGATTCGGAGTTGTGCATGGGCTTAGAAATGGATTGTGTGTTCAATTGCAATAGAACTATACACCATATGCTTTAGCTATACATTGTATGTCTCATTGTAAAAATTTGGCATTTAAAATTGTGTTAGAATTTGTTTTCATACAAAAAGTTGAAGATCTTGTACACCAGGAATATGCTTTCTTTTCAAAAAGTCCTAAGCATATTAAAGATTTTAAATTCTTCTCTGATGGGATAAGTAAGGAAAGAAAATTGAGAAAAAATATTGACACTAGATAGATTTCACTTATTGGCCTTGTAGAATGTCTTTTTGAAGAATATAAATCTGTCATTGGTGTGGTATTATTATGTCTTTAAGTAAAGGAATACAAAAAGGAAAAGCTCATTCTTTGTTGCAAATGTTAAGTGATGTGGAAACTCTTCTCTATCTTGGAGGAATGTTACCATTGTTAAAAGAAATGAATAATTTGATAAAAGTTTGTCAATCAAGGGATATTTATGTAATGGAATATGCGATAGCAAGAAAAATGACTTGTATGCACTTAGAAACTTTGTATTATGAGACATCAGGTTTTGATTCGCAAGAATTCATCGAGTAGGAGTCATTGCTACAAGTTGGTGTACAAGATAGTTTTTGCAATACAATAAGAAAGGTTGAATGTGCATATTTGTGAAAGACAAGAAAATTCCTCTTTATGTATCACGAAAAAGTAAAGGAGTATGCATCAAGAAAAAAGTTAATCAAGCATTCTTTCCTATCCTAGTGGATAGTGTAAAACAAGGCTTAAGATCCATATGTAATCAATTGACTTCTGAGATCAGAGAGAGATTTCATCGAGATGAGCTCTTAGAGGCAATGGCCATAGTTCATCCTTTATATTGGAATCATGCAAAAGACAAGAACTTACTAACAAATGACTTTAAAAGCAAGGTGTAAATATCATCTGATCATTTTGGAAAGAATGCATATTTAGGAGATAGGATTCTAGAAGGAATTATAAATCCAAATCTTAAAAAAAAAACAATCTAGGATATTTGGACAAATGATGCGGGAGCAATTTGACTTCATCAAAGATCCTTCAAATCCAGACACAATGACAAAGCTATGGAAAAATCTCAATATATCTCCATTCTTGAAGGAATTTGTGTTGGAGTATTTTAAAGTAACAAATTTGTGTCAAACAATGATTCTTGGATCCATTGAAGATGAACGTCTATGGAATAGCTTAACTTTCATAAGAAATGATACGAGGAATAGATTGAATAAAAACTTGGATACATGTCTTAAATTGTTTGTTTCTAAGAGTGATCTTGAAGCTTTCCCTTTCGAAGAAGCTTATGCCATATGGAAAAGTCAATGCCAACAAAGAAGTGAATGTGTAGTACCAGATGAGAGGAAATGCATGGAGGATGTTGAACCTTCTTATATTTCTTAAATTGACTGATTTCAAAAAGGTATCTTTTTTATTTGATTTATTTTTTAATATTATGGTGAAGTATGAGTTATACTAATGTTTTTTATTGTAGATTCAAAGGCTCCTAATTTTCAATGTTCATGCCTATTTATGTATCTACGTATGCATGCACTCATGTATGTGCCATGCTTGCATGTGTGTATGTTTGTATTCTTGTATTCTTGCATGAATGTATGTTTCTATTGTTGTATTCTTGCATGCATGTATGTTATATGTATGTGTGCATGTATATATGTGTGCATGTGTGATGCTTGCATGTGTGTATGCTTGCATTCTTGTATTCTTGCATGTATGCATGTAATATGTATGTGTGTATGTATATATGTGTGCATGTGTGATTCTTGCATGTGTGATTCTTGCATGTGAGATGCTTGCATGTGTGTACTTGAATTCTTGCATGTATATATGTATGTATATGTGTATGTATGAAATTCGAATGTATGTGTGATGCTTGCATGTGTATATTATGTCCGTATTCATGCTTATATGTGTGCATGTATGTGTGTACATTGAACAATCCTTTTAAAGGATTTGAAGGCTTGCATATTGAACATATTGGAATTTGGGAGCTATGTCTGATCAGAAATTTGGTAATCTAATGTTGTTTCCAGATAGATGTGTGTAGAAGTATGTATGGACGTGTATTTATGTGTAGGTGTGTGTATGTGTAGGTGTGTGCAAGAGTTCTAGGAGGTAATAACTGATAGCTTTCTAATTTGTGAGGCAAATTATATGAGGTGTATATCTTCAGATTTGTGTGAACTCTCACTTTTATTTTGATTTTTTGTGTAGTGCTTTGCTTTCATACACTTAGATTTTTTTGGCTAGGTGAATTGGTGATGTCTACTACACTGTGATGGTAAGCAACTCTTATGCCTTGCAACTCTACTCCATTTTATAAATACTAGACAACAACCTTTTTTGAACTCCATATTCTTGATGTTATTATTCTTTGGAAAAGCTACTTGCCATGCCTTTCTTTTTGGAGTTTTACAGGTGATCATATGAAAGCTAGGATCTCTGTAATCAACAAAGCATGCAATTTTTTAGTATGAGGGAGAGAGAGAGCTTGTTCTTTTTGTGTGTTTTGTTTCAGGATAAGAGAGAGCATTCCTATCTATATCGACTATCTATGTGCACAAGTGCAATTCTTATGAAGACTAGGGCAAGATATTGTACGTCAAAAAAACTTCAAATGATGAGGTGGACAATTGTAATGCCATGAAAGGGTGTAGTTTCATTTCTCTGTTCTGTTGGTACAGGGGGTATTGTACACTAATATTGATGCTTCATTTCTCTGTTCTATTGGTATAGGGGGGTATTGTACACTAACTTGAGGCCCAGAATTCCAAGCTAGTGTGATCCTAGTTGGAATCAGTTGATGGAGAGGTGTGAATTTGCAATGGAAATAGGATTTGATAGCTAAGTGCTATCGAACAATTGTAGAAGTCAAATTATGTTCGAGCTATTGATCTTGTTGGGAAGATTTTGCAAATCAAAAGACACAATCTCTTCTTCCCCTTGCACAGAGAGATCTGAATGTTCTTGTTCTTTCATTTTTTGCAAGGCGTTTTGAAGTTTCTACTATTTGGTTTATGATTTAAGACACTTCAGTTAGTTCCAATATATTGTATTTTTGTTTTGCTACTAGTCAAGGTATCCATGGCACCAACCTATTTTCTCTCATTTGCTGCTACTATTTGCTTTAACATAACTAAGATGCAGGATAATTTCCAAGGAAAAAATTGACTTTACCAAAAAATCATCCCTCATAGTAGATCCAACCTCAAATGTTGGTGAATCTCCTTGATGTTCACAAGAATTAAGGCCTTGATTGGATGTTGTATGTGGCATGCTATTATATTTTGGATCCTCTTTTGTAATATCTGTCGATATAGAGATGCTCTCCTTTGCCCTGTTGGATGCTTAGATCACCTAATTTCAGACATTGGTCTAACAACATGCTCATGATGTGGATCAAATATTAGCTTTGCAATGATAGGTCTACCTGGTTGCTCCATGATCATTGGCCTGAAGAAGTTTGTGAGGTGTCACCGAGTCTTTGACACTCATGAGCTCAGCATGCTATCTTTATATCTCCATAAGTTTGAATAGAAACAACCCCAACCATCTCTGGTCCACACATCATTTTGACTAATGATAGTTTAATCTCTGTTATAGACTGCTACAAGTTAATCCCTGCCTTGAATAGACTTGCTAGTGGGAATAGATAGTTCTTGAGCTTTGCCATATAGATTAGGGTTTTGGAATGGTTTCAATACCAAAATTTTTCACTATCATGGCTTGGTCATGGTAAGATCTATTGTGTGTGGTATTGATTAGTTTCAGATGCACTTATTGGCATACGAGACCTAACTTTAGATTCCTAGTCTGTAATAACTATTATGAGTTATGATAAAAGGTTGTTTTGTTGGGTTCTTGATAACCGGCTGAGTAATAACAATCTTACATGCCTCAATTACTTTTGTAAGCTAACTTTTACCATGTCTAGTCCTAGTATGGGGTATGATTGCTCCTCTACGCCTGATATGGCTAGGTTTAACTTCTAGTATGTTTTTTTGTAGCAGATTGATTTGTTGGCGTCAGAAAGCTAAAAATATCTTAATTCTTTGCATCTACTAGCTTTATAATGGCTTTTTTCTCTCTTATATGTGAGCATTTACCTAATTCTAGTTTAATTGTTCATAACCACTTTTCTCATGTGACTTGCCTTGACCAATTTTTGTGACAAATTAACTTCTTGTATCTAATGTTATAAGTTAACCTTTGTCTTGTTCAGACTAGATTGTGAGTATAGACAAGTCTTCAATCTTGGATTCTTCAGAATTGATCCCTGCTATGTGTATAATATCAACATCATCTTTTGGCATTAGAGATTTGTCAATAGTGTGCTTCTTTGCACTTACTGGTTAGATAAAAGACTTTCGGACTAACATGCATCTGAGTGGTTGTTTAAGGACAACTTATTTCCCTGCATTTGTTATTACTTCTTGTCCCATGCTTTAATCAAACAAGTAAATTGGATTGGATTTACTACTAATGTGATACAGTATCATGTGTTGGACATGGTGAATTATTTTGTTGCTGGATCTCTCGAACTCTTGTTTTTCACAAGAGTCGTTTTCTGGCATCAGAGGTTTAACAATAGGACTTTCTTAGGAATGATACAAATAATCTTTATGAATTTTGTTCTAAGTCGATTCAAGAACAAATTAGGTATTAGGTATGATTGCCTCTCAAATCTTGAGTTGACCAAGTAGAAGCATTGTTATGTGTTTTGGAATAGAGTAAGAAGTTGGCATCAAAAACATAACAAAATCTTACTTCTCCGCAACTAGTGGATTTATAAACTTGTTCCTTTCCTCCTAATGCTTACTTATTTGGGAAAACGGCCTATGGATTTACCAATTGAATGATTGGATTAATGTCGTTTGGTTTATTCTAATGTTTACAGACAATAAACCTTGCCAACCTAGGATGAAAATTGCTAGTGCTATTGAAATCACAAAGAGTTTCCCTCTTGGTAAGATAGTTTATGATTTTCAATGTGTTTTCTATGGATCAGATTAAGGTTCTTTCTCTCAACTTGAAGGGTCTAATAGGTCCTACCAGGGCCAAAGTTATCAATATGTGGTTGAAAGATCTTAGCTTTGTTTGTGAAATTATTTGCATACAAGAAGTCAAAATCTCTGACTTTAAACTTATGTCCAATCTAAAGATTTTATCGGCTAAGAATAATTGGTATACCACTAAACATGTCTTTGGAAAAGGTGGAGCTATTATTGGGATTGTGTATAGGCAAGTTTATATGTAGGCAAGTATGTATGTATCTGCTTTGATTCATATGTATGACAATGCATGTGTGGACAGGTATGGGTAGGTATGTATCTACTTTGATTGATATGTATGCTAGGTATGTGCAAGTATGGAAATTTTTTAGTTTTTAGATTTCTATATAGATAAATAAAAAATTAGGGTCTCATATTATTGCATGAAGAGTGTGTGAGTGTGTTTGTGTATGTGTGCATGTGTATCTCATTCTTTATGTCTATGTATATGTATGTGTGTGTGCATTGTGCATGTATGTTTGTATAGATATGCATATGTTCAAGTGTATGTAGTGTATATGTATGCAAGTGTGCATGTGTATGTGTATGCGTTATATGTTAGACTTTTGCACTTCCACACCTAAATCTGCAAGTAGCATCTCCAACCATGATGCCTCACATGCTGCCATTGCAGCATCTCTATAATCAGCCTCTATACTCTGTAAAGCTACAGTGGGTTGCTTCTTGCTGCTCCACATAATAGCTGCTCCTCGAAGTGAGAATAGAAAGCCACTTGTAGATCTTCTATCTATAGTACTACTAGCCCAATCTGCATCGATGTATCCATGAACCTGCAAATCTACACTAGCTTCATAAAACAATGCATAATCCAAAAGTAGCACTCACATAACGTAGAGTGTGCCTCAGAGCATCCAAATGTGGCTTCCTGGGAACTTGTATAAATTGACTTTCAAGTCCAACAATGTAGCTTAGATCAGGCCTCGTAATCATGAGATATATCAAACTTCCCACAATTTTCCTGTACATAGTAGCATTTTCCAATGCTTCACCTGATGTAGTATCTAACTTCAAATTTTGATCTAATGGCATAGAAATCGGCTTACAATCAGCCATACCATGCTTTTGCAGCATGTTCAAGGCATATTGCCTTTGCAACATCCATATACTCGTCTGTGTATGTATAAACTCAATGCCCAAGAGATAGTGCAGCACACCAAGATCTTTCATGGAAAATTCCTGCATAAGAAGTTGCTTTACCTCTTTGATGCTTTCTTCATTATCACCACCTACAATCAACAAGCCTTTTGCAACCTGCAAACATATTCCAGATGCTTTGAATCTTCATATCCTTGTTGTTGGTCCATGTATACTTCTTCCTATAACTCTCCATGTAGAAAAGCATTCTTCACATCCATCTGATGCAATGTCCATCCTTTTGTTGTAGCTAATGCAACAAGTGTTCTGACACTAGACATTTTAGCTATAGGTTTGAATGTTTCCTCATAATCAATGCCTTAAGTTTGTGCATGTCCTTTTGCTACCAAACGTGCTTTATACTTGCTTATGCTACCATTAGCATTGTGCTTTACCTTGTAAACCCACTTACAGCCTATGGGTTTCTTTCCTTGTGGCAATGGAACCAGCTTCCATGTATCATTTCCATAAAGTGCAGCCATTTCCTCACCCAAAGCTTTTCTCAAATCTGCATTTCCAAACGCATCTTCAAAACAAGAAGGTTCAGCATCTTGTATTACCTTTCTCATGTAGGCACAATGATGAGCCATGTAACTATCATATGTCAATTGTTGCACTAAATTCCATATCCTCCCAGATCTTCTTGGTCTTGGGTCACTTCTCCTTGTATCATCTGCATGTGCCTTTCTTACTCCTCGATTCTTCACAAAGAGCAATCCAAGTTCCTCATCAAGACTCTTTTTTGAACCGCTTAAGTTTCCAACAACGTCTTCAAAACTTGCACATGTTTTATGACCAACAGAAAGATTTTCTTTACCTTTCCGAGATGTATTTGATGAGTTTGCTGGACTGAAATTTCCATGCAATCTTCCACTTGATGGATTTGAGTTGGAACTATTGCTTGGTGATGCATCCGGTCCACTCAAAGCTTGAGATTTTGCACTTGATTTTTCAACATTTTCTTTGTCATCTAGGTCAAGATTCAGTCCTTCTTTGGCATCTACATAGAAACTTGACATTTCATCAAGTACCACATCTTTGCTCACCTTCACCTGTCGTGTGAGTGGGTTATAACATTTATATCCCTTTTGCTCAAGGGAGTATCCAATGAAGACACACTTTTTTGCTTTTGGTCAAGCTTCATCCTCAATTCATCTGGAACATGTACATATGCAATACAACCAAAAAATTTCAAATGTGATAAGTTTGGCTTTTTACATGTAAACTTCTCTTCAGGTATAACTTGATGTACAACATCAGTCGGAGTTATGTTCATGATGTATACAAAAATATGAACAACTTCTACCCAATAACAATGAGGCCTATTCTTCTCAACCATCAAGTCTCTTGCTATTTCTGCAATATGTCGATTTTGGATTCAATAAGACCATTTTTTTGTGGTGTGTACCTGCATGAAAATTGATGCCCAATTCCATGATTTTTTAGAAAATTGGTGAACTCATTTGACATATATTCAACTCCTCCATTAGATCTTAATGTCTGAATATACTTCCCTGTCTGCTTTTCCACCATAGCTTTAAAAATTTGGAAGTGAATGAACACCTCACGCTTCTCTTTCATGAAATATACCCACACTTTTCGTGTATGGTCATCAATGAAAATAACATAAAACCTACAACTTTCCATAGATGTGGTCTTTGCAGGACCCCAAACATTTGTATGTACTATTTCTAGTATGTTCCCAATAACATGCTGGTCATGTGGAAATGATGATCTTGACTATTTTCCAAATTGACATGTTGCACATACCTTTTGCATCTCTACAACCTTGAAATTTGGTAGTATATGGACAATCTCCTTTGACTGCATCAATTTCAGCCTTTGCAAGTTTGCATGTCCAATCCATTTATGCCACATCTCTATATCAGCAATGATTCTTGCACCTTTTGCAAACATGGTTGCATTTATTTCATGAATTTTCACAACTACGGTGAACATCCTATTCATTTTGTTTCCTTTGGCAATCAATATTCCATCCCGTTTGTATTCTTCTACATATAACTCATCATCATTGAACCTGACTTGTAATCCCTGGTCAACCATTTGTCCAACATAAACCAGATTCTTTGTTATATTTGGAACTTGCAGCACATCAGCAAGATGTTTTACCTTCGTGTCCTCCATAGAAAATGCTATGTTTCCTTTATGCTCGATAGGGTGTGATGTGTTATCACTTGTTTCAACGTATCCAAGAACTGGCAATTTCTGCAAAGTACTAAACCATTCCGCATGACTGATCATGTGATTTGAAGCACTTGAATCAACATAATGAATTATCATTTGATTTTGAAACACCATCAAACATCGTATTCATCATGTGATGTTGAACCATGAACAACTTCTCAGAATCATCTGCACTTGTGGATGCATAGTTCTTTTGCTGCCTTCTGTTATTTTGATTCTTCAACCTGCTATCACATTCGAAGTGTCTAGGTTTAGCACAATTCCATCATCCTTTACTGTCATTACTTGAATCATTTCTTGGGAAATTTCTACGACCTCTTTGGCTCCCCCTGCCTCAAAAGTGTCCTCTTCCTCTTGCATGGTTCTGTTGTTGACCTTGGTCTTGGTTACGGTTTCCTCTTCCACTTCCAAAACCTCTACCACTGCCTCTTCCTCTGCCAGAGTAGAATATCTGCTCAGAACTGGGCTTTCCTTGGGAGTTTGAATCCTCACCAAGATTCTTTTCTTCAATAATTACCATGGATACCAAATCAACAAAATTCATAATATTTTCTCTAGTCTGTATAGAAGCTTTGAACTGCTTATATGCAACTCTTAAACCACGAAGGCACACTTCCACCTTATCATTAACATTTACATTCATGCCAATAGATGCAAGTGAGTCACATATGCTTTTGATTCTCAGGGTGTAGTCACTTACCGACATGCCCTTCTTCTCCAATGTATGCAGCTCGTTCTTGAGTTGCAATTTTTGTGCCTTTGTATTGGTCTCATACAATGTGACCAGACTATTCCAAGCTTCTTTTGGAGTCTTGGCATCCTATATGTGCCCAATCATGCTATCCTATATGCTAACACATAGCCAATACATTACCTTTTGTGCTCCTTGATTCCATTCCTCATATGCTCTTAACTGGTCCACAGTTCGATCCCTCTCTGGTACCTGCAGAGCATTTTAGTTCTCTCTTTCGATGTACTTCCAGTAGCCTTTTCCCATTAGGAAATTCATCAATTCTGAATCTCCAAGCATGGAAGTTGTTCTTATCTAGCTTATCGCTCATAAGCTGACTCATTCCATTTGTGTTTGCCATTTCTACAGCAACTCACAACACTACAAAAGACTACAAACAACACTTCTGCTTGAACACTATCACACTATGATGTGACAGTTCGATCTTAAAAAAACACAATTTTTGTGTATCAACAACACATGGAATTGCTTGAAATTCTGGATCTAGAATATATGAGTGTCAACAAACAGGACGCAAGTTACAATTCTGCAAACTGACTTGGTTTTTCTATGGGCCCCACCTTACGGGCTCGAAATGGAGGTCGAGATGGCTCCGAAACGTTGATCTGACAAAAACAAGTGAATTCTAAATGGATAACACTCGAAAATATTTTGAGGTCTTCTACCTTCATGCCAATTTTCATAACAATCTAAGGTCGTTTGTGAATCACGCTTTCTCCACACCTTCTCAGGTACTCTTCACTATCGGCCTTCTCCATGATCTCTCTACAGCCACACTGGCTCTGATACCATGTCACGAGGAAGGAGATAAGGAAGAGAGCTCACACACACACACACTCACAATCAAAGAGAAGCACAAACTCAAATTGAGGCAAGGAAGTATGATCTTCTTCTTCTTCTTCTTCTATTACATAAAAAGGAATGTACAAGAATGACTTAAAAGCAAGAATACAACTACTGCAATATATAAAGACTAGTACATAAGGAAAAACCTAATGTTGGTGAAAGAGTGAGCTAGCAAGAAACAAATGTGCCATCACTCTCGATGGATAAATCTAATAAAGCTCAATGAAGTGTCCCTCACATATACCAGTGTGACCACTATACATGTTAGAGAAATGAAAAAGTAATACATGTCATCCTAGATCATCACATGTTGAGCTTGATATCTCTATAGCTATTCGATGCTTAATTTTCATATGCATAACTGGGCCTGATGTTCATTTTGTTGTCTTTGAGATTAGTAGGTTTATGCATTGCCTAGATGTGGAGCATTGGTCGGCAATTAAGTGCATCTTTCACTACTTGAGTGGCATCCATATACTTGGATTGCTTTATCCCAAAGAAAGACCATTACCACCAGATTTGTATGCTTTTTTTTTTTCCTTAGACTGGGATGTGTTAGACGGCCGCCGAACAAAGGACAATTGTACTTAGACAGAGGTTTTTAAATTAGAAAGAACTCTTCTGGAAGTACGCGGTAAAGAAAGATTCGCGCAAGCCTTGTAATAAAATTCTATTTAAAGCAATGAAAAGAATAGCAGAGGCCAGAGAAGGAGCCCCCCGTTTTTGGGAGTTGCAAGTGTATTGTGAGAGCCCTGATTTGGGATTAACTCTTCTACTGTGTGTAGGTAGGTGTTAACGAGTAGAGTATCTTGGCTCTGTCCTGTTCTGCGCGCCTTATCTGTGTAATCGTTTGACTGCGTATGCGTGATACACTGCGGTGTTACGAGTTGGTACTGCGATTTTGAGATTCTGTTCGATAACGAGTTAAGATATCTTTGATTATGCGTAAGGTGTTATTGTGTTGTCTATCTGCTATTTCTTCGGTGGAATAGGTAAGCGTGAAGAATGGACATGAGTTGCTATGATTCTCTGTAAGTGACTGAGTCGGTATTATAGTCTGTGTTCAAAGGTAATGCCGGTAATGTCTAAGTACGCGTAGAATGGTAATAATGTTGCGACACGTCTTGCGGTCAGTAGATATTACGGGTTGAAGGTAGATACACGGTAAGTCTGTGAACTGACAAGAAGAATTGTGTGTTATGATCTTGTTAAGTTACTAAAAGTATTGGACTGGCATCTCGGACTACTGCTCAACTACTATGGCAGGAACAGTCTGGGAGCTCTGAGTCCAGCACGTTGGTCTAGTTGAAGTTGTTCAGGAGCAAAACTGAGCTAAGACGTGAAAACCCTAACTACGGTTGAGTGAGGAGTTGGGAAAATAGTACAGGGCCTCTGTCAATAGACCCCTACCACTCCCAAGGACCCACATGGTTAGAGTCAGTGTATTTTGCGGTAAGATTGAGCACAGAGAAAGAGAGACTCGGAATTATCTGGTACGCAGGTGTGAAACCAGATTCTGGAGTCTCTGAAGGATTGTTGTTTTAAACTAGTAATTAACGGCTGCGGTAGGTAGTTAACAGTTAAGTCAATAGTAAACGATCTTACCTTTAACATTTGGCGCCGTCTGTGGGAAAGTGGCATCCGCTTGCCAGTTCTCTGGCCCGTTGTCTGTGGGAAAGTGGCATCCGCTTGCCAGTTCTCTGGCCCGTTGTCTATGGGAAAGTAGCATCCGATTGCCAGTTCTCTGGCCCGTTGCCTGTGGGAAAGTGGCAACTGATTACCAGTCTCTGCGGTAAAGTAGCATTTGATTACGAGTCACTTGTGAGACAGTGGCATTAGAGTGCTAACGGTTTGTAAGAAGCAAACATCCAGCAACATTTGCTTCACTGACAGTAGCAACAGATCCAGATTGTTGCAAACTGCTCAGATAGTATCACTGGGCAATGATACATGCCGGTCACTCGATCGGGCGAAACATATCCTAAGAATCGTCAGATTGAAGCACAAAAGATAGCCTCGGGAGAAGTAGGCATAACTAGAACTGACCAAGTGGTCAAGAAAAGTGGAAACGTTACAACTGATTCCGGTCATATTCCGGTAGAACGGTCAACGCCTTCGATACATTCTGATGCTACTTCGACCCAGCCTATCGAAGATATAGCAAGTCCAGACTCTATCAAAACGCCGTTTGGAACCTAGTTTAACAATATCAGATAAAGATTTAGAGTTATCCACGGTCAGAAATACGTTAGGAAAATTCGGCAAAAGTAGTAAAACAGGGCATTCTGGCCCAATTTCGGTTCATTCCGGTGAGATTCCGGTGATAGAATCACCGATCGTTGGCAAAGGTTTAGCCTTTTTAGCGAAATCATCAGCTCAACCTTCGTGTTTGGAAGAAAGATTTCGAATATTAGACATCCAGAAGGAAGGAAAGCTATTCGAAACTGAGATCCGAAGCATCCTAAGTCGAAATAGCACACCGGAAAGCGCACCATCCGGCGATACAAGTCCCGATAGTTCAACCAATCAATCCCGAGATACAGAAGGAAACCCTGAACCCTTCACAATGAGCGGGCAACACCAACAACAACAACATCAACAACAACAGCTAGGACCGCCAAGGCCGCCTCCAACAGGAGTAACTTACACGAAATTCGGTGGATTCCCAGGAGACGACCCAGACGCCCACGTACGAACTTTCGAGATAAGTTATGCAGTTCTTAACCATCCACCAGATGAGGCGTATAAGGCCATTGTTTTTCAATCTACACTGATCAATGAAGCGGCGAGATGGCTCACGGAATATGATATCAATCATTTCGGTACTTACGATGCAGTACGAGACGCCTTTTTACAGCGATTCAGACTAAAGAAGAATCCTGCTGAAATCTTTGAGTATCTACAGAACAACAGACAGAAGGTAAATCAGACCGTCCAGGAGTACGCTACCCTCTTTAGAACACATTTACGGCAGATACCACAGGCTCACGCTAATCTACCCGATGATGTCATCGCTCAATGGTTTATCAATGGATTAACCCCACAACTGAAGCAGATCATGATCATAAGATGTGTTGGAGCTATGACCTTGGATGTCGTCATTACAATGGCTCTACAGCTAGAATCCAAGGTTGGTGGATTTTCAGAAGACTTGGAATGGTTAAAAACAAACAAAAATATGGCTGAAGATATCACCAGGCAAGTATACTGCACCACATGCAAAAATTCGGGGCATACAAGTGCCAACTGTGCACTGAACCAAGTGTTTTGCGCTATCTGCGACACTACCGGGCACACCACCGGAAACTGTGTCTACAATGCTAGAATACAAGGGACAGCAACCGTCAATGCAGTCATCCAAGAACATGGCCAACCAGTAAATCACTATGTGCCTCCGCAACTGAGAAACAATCAACAACAAGGATATCGGAACTACCGAGGACAGAGAAACAACACTTATAATGCCAACCGATGGCAGAATGGACCACCACCGGAAAACCCTGAGTTACCACCTCCACGCTGTCATTTCTGTGGCGAATTCGGCCACATTAGAAGGTTTTGTAAAGACGCAATGGAGTATGATCAAAGAAAGAAGGAACGCCAAAATCCAATGGCCAACATGGTAAAAATTACACCGATCGAGACACAGACTGCTACAGTCCAGACCCGTTCCGGTAAACAACTTCAGCCGGCAGCAGAAATCTTTGAACCAGGGATACAAGAACAACGAAGGATGTATAAGAAAGCTAGTCACTGGACCACAACAGAGCCACCAGTGTTCCCAGAACCTATTCCGGTGACTCAGGCTTCTTCATCAAAGGACGAAACAACACAAAAGGACGCATCAGTAAGGCCATCATCATCAGTAGAGACAACAGCAGACACTTCTGCGTCAGTAGAAACTTCAAGTCCAAAAGAACAAGACAGTCAAGCTCAACAGGCCTGGGAAATTTTGTCCAAGGCATCCATCACTCTGCCTCTAGGCCAACTTCTGGCCTTAGTGCCCGGGATCCGACAACAGTTTCAGCAACAATTCAGCCCAGTACCTTCTTGCATTCTGACGACAGCCGCAGTTCAACCGGAACCTGATGCTGCGATTGATCACGCAGTGCCCTTGATCACAGTATGGTATAAGAATCAGAAGATCACGCAGGTATTAATTGATGGAGGCTCAGGCGTAAACATTGCGACCACAGCGTTATGCAAAAAGCTAGGCTGGACCGAAATTGAACCAGTCCAATTCTTTGTTCGGATGGCGGATCAATCGAGAGTCCATCCAGTAGGACTTGTGCGGAATGTACCCATCACTCTACAAGGTACGACTTTCAAGATGACTTTTGTCATACTAGATCTACCCGAATCCACTTTGGATTACAATCTTCTTTTCGGCCGACCTTGGCTGAAGCATGCGAAGGTAATACAGGACTGGTCTGCACAAGAGCTTACATTCAAGGATGCCCATCGTAAATATGTGGTGAAACTAGATGCTATGCAATCCTGCGAACCTCACGCCAGACCATACTTTGCTGAACCAGTTCATATGTTAGATGGACTGTCAGATGATGAAGAAGAGCAATTTCTGAAGAGTAATGCCGATTTAATGTCTCTAGGAACTGTTGACCTACAATCCGTCATAGATAACTGGAACACGTCAGTATGTACAGTAGTAGCTATCACCGGAAAGTCGGTCCAGGAAGATACTTCCTCAACCCATGACGACGAATTACAACCACTATTCAAGCCAACAGATGATACAGAGAAACCTCAACAATTTTATGTCCCAGAAGACCAGCTGATCACGTATAATCTAGGAGATAGAGACCACCCACGACCTGTGAAGATGAGGCAGAACCTACCGGAAACATTTAAGGAGGATTTGATTAAACTTCTTCGCGAATTCGCAGACGTCTTTGCATGGGATTACAAAGACATGAAAGGATTAGATCCGCGCATCTATCAACACAGGGTCATGTTGAAACCGGAAGTGAAACCAAAAAGACAACCCAGCTACAGAATGAACCCCCATTATGCATCACAGGTAAAAGCCGAACTTGATAGACTATTAAAAGTCGGATTCATTGTACCAGTAGAGCACGCTGAATGGATCTCACCCATCGTGATCGTGCCAAAGAAAAACAAGCAGTTACGAATCTGTGTGGATTACCGGAAATTAAATGCAGCAACAGTACCAGATCCTTTCCCGATCCCCTTTTTGGATACCATGCTTGATAGAGTCGCAGGTCATGAAATGTATTCATTTTTAGATGGATACACCGGGTACAACCAGGTTAGAATGGCTGAAGAGGATATACCAAAAACTACCTTCATTACCAATTGGGGTGTCTTTGCCTGCACAGTAATGTGGTTCGGATTGAGAAATGCACCAAGCACATTTCAAAGATGTATGCAGGAGATATTTTCTCCTTACCTCACCTCTTTCATGCAAGTATATCTCGACGACTTCTCAATCTTTGGGAAGATGATAGCACATTTGTTTCACTTACGATGCTGTTTTCAGAAGTGTCGAGAATATAGACTCTGCCTTAATCCCAACAAATCCGTGTTTGCGGTTTCATGTGGCAAACTACTTGGGCATATTGTATCTGCCCAAGGTATCCGAGTGGACCCAGATAAGATTTTGGCAATTTTAGAAGCCCCAATACCCACGACTCCGAAAGAAGTAATGCGCTTTATGGGACAAATACGGTGGCATGGCAGACACTTGCGGTGGCTTGCTCACCTAGCAGTACCACTGAACAGGCTGATCACAAAGACTCCCAGACAGTTTGAATGGACTGAAGAATGTCAAACTACATTTGATCGACTCAAGTATCTCCTGACGTAAGCCCCAATTTTACAACCACCGGACTGGGACAATCCGTTCCATGTTTTTGTCGATGCGTCAGATATTGCAATTGGTAGTATTTTGATGCAGCAAACAGATAAGTGGTTTTGCCCTGTTTATTACGCCAGTAGAAGGCTTGCACCTGCAGAAAAGAACTACTCCACCACTGAAAGAGAGTGTCTAGGACTGATTTACTCAATCAAAAAGTTCAGACATTACCTACTAGGCCGGAAATTTACCTTTCATGTGGATCATGCTGCCCTTGTTTATCTAGTAAGACAGCAGCACTTAGGAGGACGATTAGCACGATGGGTGCTACTTTTACAAGAATTCGACTATGATGTCATTCACCGACCCAGAAATGCACATGCCTTAGCAGATTTCTTATCACGCCTAGATTCCGGTGAAGCTCCGGTAGGAATAGATGACACGACTCCTGCGATTTATAATGCTGAACCACTACCTGATGAGACGCCCAACTTACAAACACCACCTACATACTATGATCAGATTCTAACTTTTCTCACCGAAGGACGCTTTCCAGCTGAGACTGCCAAGGCGGTTCGAAGAAAAATCACAGTTTTTAGCCGTCGATTTCGGTTAGTTGCTGGAGAACTATATTATACAGATCATACCGAAATCCTACTTCGCTGTATTCCACCACATGAAGTTAACTCAGTTATCACTTTGGCTCACTCAATTCCTCCCGGTGGCCATTTTGCAGCAGACTTAACTCACTAGAAAATTCTGCAAGGAGGACTCTGGTGGCCAACTATGTACAGAGATATCTCACAGTTTGTTAAACAATGCGATGCTTGCCAAAGAGCTGGTCAGCCTTTACAACGGCATCTTTTTCCCCTGCAACCCATCTTACCATTAGAACCTTTTCAGAAATGGGGTTTAGATTTTATCGGGCCAATTACACCTCCAACAGTATCCAGTAACAATCGATACATACTGACTTGCACAGATTACGCAACTAGATGGGCAGAAGCTTGGGCTTTGCGGTCTGCTACAGCAGTTACGGTAGCAAAATGTCTACTCACGGATGTCTTCCCACGATTTGGTTTACCATTGGAAATTGTCTCAGATCAAGGCACTCATTTTGTAAACAATGTAATGAAGGCACTCACACAGTCCTTCCAAGTCACACATAAATTTAGCTCTCCTTATTATCCACGTGCCAATGGATTGGCTGAAAGTACAAACAAATCACTGTTAAACATCCTCCGGAAATTGATCATGGAAGCACCGGAAAGATGGGATCAACTACTACCTGCAGTATTATGGGCATACCGAACTACATATAAAGTAACAACAGGCTTGACACCTTTCAAGCTAGCTTATGGCTTAGAAGCAATCGCTCCCATGGAAGTAGTCATCCCAAGTTTGCGGGTAGCAATCACTCAGAAGATGCTACCGGAATCTTCACTGACAGCACGAATGGACGCACTCAGAGAACTTGATGAGCACCGATGGCTCAGTTTTTTAACTATGCGCGAAGTTCAACTAAGGCAAGCTAAGACACACGATCGATATTTGAAGACGCCAATCTTTTCGGTAGGACAGCTTGTACTCTTCTATAATGCAAAATCGGACAGAGCAGCAGGAAAATTCAAACTACGATGGTTCGGCCCTTTCAAGATCTCAGCACAAGTAGGTCCGGCAACTTTTCGGTTGACTACGTTGACCGAAATTCCACTTCCAAAAGTAATTAATGGACCGAAGCTGCGGCCGTATTATCCCACTACCAGTACGTCTTAATTATTCGGCGACGAGCCACGTTTTGTATAAATTTTTATGTTTTGCTTTTAGCCGTCTTTTGTACAAATCTTTATGTACCAGCCGCCCCTCCCTACCGGTCACTCAGTACGCACGCTAGCATGCAAACCGTATCATTCCCGCACCACACAATGATACTCACCCCCACATCGTGTTCTCCATATTTAACCCCCTCAGTTGCGCCAAAAAACCGCTATTGTGTTTTCGTGATTGTGTGTGTTATCTCAGTATTCTGTGTTTTCTGTAAGTGTGCATTGTGAACGCCATGGAAGCGCTAGCCAACTATGCTTCTTTCCGCGAAGGTATCCCTACAGACGTAGGCGAATACCTGCGATGCAGAGGGTTGGCCAACTTCGCTGAGTTGCCTTGGCACTCAGTAGAAGCCCATCCCTTCTCAGCACAGATCATCCAAGCCATTGCCCAAAGCCCCACCACCGAACGACAGTGGGTCTTCCTTTCCCTCCCACATAGATCCGTCATCACCTTCCAAGCCTTTGCCGACGCCTACCGCCTCACCCCACAAGGCCGCGAAAATGGCCCTACCATCCCTTTCGCCCGTATGACCGAACTCTTTCCCCGTTCCTCATCAAACGAATACGCCATTCTATGCCGCCCAGAACCCGAGCGATCCGCCCTACAGTTCCTTGTAGCCATCCTCAACCTGCAAAAACGAACATATGGCATCTCTCGCCCCTTCTACTCCGCCTTAGATTTAGCCGCCCGCGAACCTGTAAATTTTGCCTCTTACTTTTTCCTTAGAATCCATAAAGAATGTGTAGCTATCGTAAAACAGCTCCAAAAGGGTTCTACCCCCCGCTCTCGCCTTCCACACATCACCTCCTTCCTCTTCCCAACCATTCTCGCCGCACAACCCCCACCCGCAGGCCCCGCACTTCGACACGAAGAATCCGCACAACCAATCGAGGACACTGAAGAAGAAGACGAAGAGATTAATCAGCTCTTCCGTACCAAGCGAATTCGGATCAGCTCCTCGGAAAGTGAAGTCCAAGGATCCGCCGGAAAAGATCAGGAGACCAATCCAGACGACCAAGAGGAAACATACCACGACACCGCCACACACCACGAAACATCGACGGAGCAACCAGACCAGCAGGATCAAGCAGAGACAGAAATAGTGTCCACAGAAAAAGAATCTGAGCAGCACCAGGATGAACAGGAATCGGCCACCAAAGCACTGGATCAACTCATCGACGCCATCAACCAGACATAAACCATACAACAAACACCCGCCAAGGTAAACCCCTCAGATACCGTTCTCCCTACACCACCTCCTGCCAAACCCCTCCCCCCACCGGAACCACCCCTCCCACCCATCACTGAACCCGCAGCATCTTCCTCTTCCTCCCCTAACTACTCTCCGCCAAACTCCCAGAAACTACTCACCGACACATCCTCTCAACCTCTTCATCCTCCACCACCACCGCCACATAACGCATTCTCGGAACTTGCCGCCATGGGGCAGTTCCTCATCCAGTTATCACACCAGCTGCCCGCCCAATTTACGGCAGCCACGGACCACGTGAAACTCGAATACCAGCACAAGGTAGACACCCTGGAAGCCGACATCGCCCCCCTCCAGGAAGAAGTTGATGCCGTAAAGACCGAGAATCATCAACTCCGGACACAGCTAGCAGAACTCCAAGCACGATTTTCGACAGAGCAGACGCTAGTACAACAACGAGATGCAGCCCTCGACCAGCTAGCTGCCAAAGACCAACTCATACACGACGCACATGAGGAAATTCGAACACTGAAGGCCGCCCTTCAAGAACAAGAAGATATCAACGTATCTCTCGAAGAATTGATCGCAGACACGAAGACTCAATTACAAGAAACCACCCAGAAGATGCAGGACCAACAGAAAGAAGCCGACCAAGTTCAAGAGCAATTACGGCGAGCCGAAGAATGTGCCGACGCGGTCAACCGTATTCTCAAACAACAATTACTAAAGGAAGGCCAATACCAAAAAGATATCGCCAACGCCCGCAGAGAACGCGATGCGTATAAGAAAACTCTCAATTTCCAAACACAGCAATTTGAACGCCAAGACAACCAAATACGCAACCAGAAGGAGTGCATCAGAGAGATGCAGACCAAACTGACTGAAATAACGACAGCCCGAGATGCGGCATTAGCCAACGAGTTTTATCTCCAGGAGGCTTTTCTTCAAACCCAAGCCGAAATTTTGTTAAATCAAGCCATAGCCCTCAGTTCAGTCAGAACCGACGCCCAATTATTAGAACCTACCACCTTAGTGCAAATGTTAGAAACCCTCAAAAAGAAAATTACCCGAACATTTAGGCTCGCCCGAAGTATGTACTTAGAAGGTCTAGTATCTGAACCATAGGAACTTGCGGGTTCGAGTCCACCGTGCGTGCCAGTGTTAGACGGCCGCCGAACAAAGGACAATTGTACTTAGACAGAGGTTTTTAATGTAGAAAGAACCCTTCTGGAAGTACGCAGTAAAGAAAGATTCGCGCAAGCCTTGTAATAAAATTCTATTTAAAGCAATGAAAAGAACAGCAGAGGCCAGAGAAGGAGCCCCCCGTTTTTGGGAGTTGCAAGTGTATTGTGAGAGCCCTGATTTGGGATTAACTCTTCTACTGTGTGTAGGTAGGTGTTAACGAGTAGAGTATCTTGGCTCTGTCCTGTTCTGCGCGCCTTATCTGTGTAATCGTTTGACTGCGTATGCGTGATACACTGCGGTGTTACGAGTCGGTACTGCGATTTTGAGATTCTGTTCGATAACGAGTTAAGATATCTTTGATTATGCGTAAGGTGTTAGTGTGTTGTCTATCTGCTATTTCTTCGGTGGAATAGGTAAGCGTGAAGAATGGACATGAGTTGCTATGATTCTTTGTAAGTGACTGAGTCGGTATTATAGTCTGTGTTCAAAGGTAATGCCGGTAATGTCTAAGTACGCGTAGAATGGTAATAATGTTGCGACACGTCTTGCGGTCAGTAGATATTACGGGTTGAAGGTAGATACACGGTAAGTCTGTGAACTGACAAGAAGAATTGTGTGTTATGATCTTGTTAAGTTACTAAAAGTATTGGACTGTCATCTCGGACTACTGCTCAACTACTATGGCAGGAACAGTCTGGGAGCTCTGAGTCCAGCACGTTGGTCTAGTTGAAGTTGTTCAGGAGCAAAACTCAGCTAAGACGTGAAAACCCTAACTACGGTTGAGTGAGGAGTTGGGAAAATAGTACAGGGCCTCTGTCAACAGACCCCTACCACTCCCAAGGACCCACATGGTTAGAGTCAGTGTATTTTGCGGTAAGATTGAGCACAGAGAAAGAGAGACTCGGAATTATCTGGTACGCAGGTGTGAAACCAGATTCTGGAGTCTCTGAAGGATTGTTGTTTTAAACTAGTAATTAACGGCTGCGGTAGGTAGTTAACAGTTAAGTCAATAGTAAACGATCTTACCTTTAACAGATGGTTGCTATGTCACTAGTGTATACACCAATGGTTTTTGCTTAATGCTTGGTAGCTTTTGCATATCTTGGCTAGAGAGATCAATTTGGCTTATGTGCCCATACAAGATAATGTTGTTGAATCTTTCACAAAGACTATGCCTATGAAGAAGTTTGAAGTTTTTTGCAAAGCTTTGGGCTTATTTTCTTTCGTGGATTGATTTCTTTCCACATATCTTGGCATGTCCTTATACACGAGTGCCAACTCCTTATTCACCGCATCACTCCCAAGGGGATTTGTTGATATATTCTAGTAGTGATGCGTGTGAACACACTTAGGATCATGAAGACACTTTTTTCCCTCTTTAGGACGTTTTTCCACCTAGCTTATGTATATGCATATAACTCTAACATGTCACTTATGTTTGTACATTCACTTGGTAATTCATTATGTGTTTTTTTTTTCTCCAAGCTTCTTCTTTTCCTTGTATTGTTCATGTGCTTATGCAAACCTTGATCTCCAACAATAGGGAGGAATATTCAACCCAACATTTCATCAATTGTGTCAATGCCCAAAAATTTTGGAATCTTCTTGGAAACTATGCCTAGAACCATGGTATCCAACCCTTGGGATATATAGAGATTCTCCTTGGACTTTGTAACATGATGGTTGTTGTGATTTGGTGGATTTGGACAACACATATTATGTGGAATATTTGGCTTACTAGGAATAAAGATTTCTTTTACTCTTGTAAATTTGAACTCAAAGCATTGGTGATAAAATTATCTATGCTCTTAAGTATGTGATGTCAGAGGAGGTACAAATATTTGATATCCTTAGTTGTATACAAAAAAATAGATGGAGAGATACCCTTTTATCTATGTACTCTTCCAAAAGCTTTTTGTATGTTTCTATCTCTAAATTAGGGATTCCTTTTTTAGTTTTGGGGCCTTTGGATTCAAGATGAATTTCTTGTACCTATGTCTCAAGGTGGGAACTTGCCCCTATAGTCATTGTAATAAAACATGTATTAATATATTTTCTTTCATTGTTCCTAAAAAAAAAGAGTTAGGAAGTAAAGAGGGCCCTCAAGCCTTGTGTGTGCACTTCACAAGTCCTTGAAGTGAAGGAAAAGAGAAGTGAGAGGGAGCATGAAGAGAGTGAAAGAAGGGTGGGTGAGAACAATTGAGAGAAATATTGAAGAGTGAAGGAAAATAAGGAAATAGAGGGGAGTCCAAGGAGGTATTGGTGGAGTAAAAAGAGGAAATCAGGGTGGCACAAAGTAGATTCAAGGAAGGAAATTATAAAAAAATGGGTAAGAAAGGAGAGAAGGAAAGATAAAGAAAGACACAGATAGAATGTGAGAGCAAGATAGATTAGGAGTGGGGAAGTAAAATAGATAGAGAAAGGAAATGCAAGGGAGAGAAGGCATGCAAGTAAAGAAGTTATGAGAAAGCATCAATGATAGAAACAAAGGAAGAGAGAGGACAATTGTTGTGATCTTAAGTAGACATACCATTCATCTATCTAGCTTGAATTCCCAAGAGAGTGAGCCCTCAACTAAAGAGGAGCCATGGAACACTCTTCGAGTTCCTTGCCTAATATTACACATCTCTTTGGTTCCAATGCTCAAGAACTACCAATATGGACAAGATCAATCCTAGCGCACAAAGTGCAGCAAGACAATGCTCTTCTAGATTGTACTTTCCCACATCTTTTTGGACAAGAGCACACACATGTGCAGATCCATGAGATTAGAAGTCCTAGCGTGAAAACATGTGTGGATGTCGAGGGATGGAATAATTTCCCTCACTTTACACTCTACCATGACATCAAGTTAACCCTCATAGTCATCAAGTGCTTTCATAAAGAATTTCACATGTGCCTAGATGCACTTGGCAACACAATATTCTTATCAAAGCATGAACAAGAATTCCTCCAAGTTTCAATGCACATCATCTAGGAAACTATTCAAATCATGTTGAGACTTAATTACTACCCTTTTGACAGACCATCTAGCAACCTCCTCCAATCATCATGGATGTGACCAATCACTATGAATCTCAAATAGACCCACATCAAATGATTCGGACCCCACAATGTGGGAATCAAGATGTCCATCAGATATATCAACATAGCAAAATGTACGGTGATCAAAACATGGGCTCTCACCCATTACATGAAGTTTGCGGTATTATTTACACTATGGAGAAACACATCTATACAAGAATTCCCTTGATATCCCTCAAAATGATGGAATAATAACCCAGATGCCTAGCGATTCAAGCAAGCTTGAGAAGATGGAGAGTGACCAAGACATACCTATCAATGTGCTCACATGCACCCAAGAAGGCACCTCAAAATGGCCTAGGGAAAAGACAAAACGAAAAAAAAGCTATGCAAAAAAAGTTAGAGACTTCTTTGAGTAACAAATGGAAGAGGAACACACAAGAACGTCAACATGAGAATAAAACACATTGGTAGAAAAGGAAAATTAAGGAGCTAAAAATTCAAATCAAATAGGCATAAGAAGAAGGTGATGATGTCAAGGAACAAAGTGAAATGTCTACGAATCACATGACAAATTCCAAAACAAAATCCTACGAGACCAAGGCTTGAGCTACTTTTGCAATCCTACCACAAATGCATCTAACAAAGGACCAACTAGAGGTGCTAGAAAAATATTATCCCAAAAGGTGCCTAGAAAAAAAAAGAGGTTGAGCCTATGTAGGAAAATGATGGAGGTAGCTCAAAAGATGTTGGATAAGGCTCCCCCATTTTTCCTATACATGCGTTTACTAGAGGAGCAATTTCAAAATCTAATGAGATAGGATACAATCCCACCAATAGAGATTTATGAGCCTCTAAGCTATGAATTCCAAGACATGCCACTAGAATCTCTAAGACCAAGAATTATGAAATGCCCTTAGGATGTCCATTCCTAAGGCAACTGAAAATAGTTGAAGATTAGGGCAATAGTTTTCTCTATTTGCAATATGCAGATGTGACCATGAAGTCAGTTTACACAACTTCTCATATAGGGACGTTCCTCCATAGCAATGGATACCCATCCATAACTAGAATGATGATGATTCCACTTCCATTCATAGTGATAACACAAGTGATCCTGATTCGATAAATGAGGATACATGTCTCTAGCTATGTTGAGTTGTTGCATAAGAAGGTGAACACATAACTAATAATGAATCGGATATCCTCAACAAGACCCCATATGAACTTTAGGAACTTGGATATGCTAAAAAATTATTCAATCACTAGGAATTTGACCCCTAATCATGCACTCAAATATTGGTCATAGTGGATGTGTGCATCAGTAAAGGAGGGGAACAATTTTGCAATGAGGATGGGTATGTTCTCTTTATGGTCAATGTCTTAGAAAATTATTCACTCTTAGAGGAAACCTAGAAGATTCATGATGGTATGAGGACCACGAATCAATAGAAATATATACTAGATCTAATGAAGGGATTCTTAAGCCTAGCTAGGATGGAGACGACATATACAATGGGAGATGGTTGATCATGAGCCTTCCTTTAGCTCAGATGAAGACTTGTTTGAGAAACGATACCACTACTTGAACAATCATGGAGGAGAAACTACATATCAATTATGTGGCAAATGAGTGAACACAAGATATCTAGAAGAAGAAGAAGAAAAAGAAGAAGAAGAAGAAAAAGAAGAAGAAGAAGAAGAAGAAGAAGATGATGATGATGATGATGATGATGATGATGATGATGATGAAGAAGAAGAAGAAGAAGAAGAAGAAATTTACAAAATCTAGTACTATAGGATTTGAGGTGCCTGAGAACTTCAAGGAACATGGTGGAAAATAGGAAAGTAACAACCATCAAATAAGTCAAAGAACTCTACACATAAATAGTAAACAATATCTCAACACATGAGGAGAGAATATTGGTAAAATTTCCATGAGAATATTAAAACATCTTTGCATGGAGTTACAAAGATCTAAAATGTGGAGAACCCAATATCCATATGCATAGAATATCATTGATAACTACAAAACCCATGAAGCAATGACCATACATGTACAATGATATTTAATCTACAAAAATGAAAGAAGATATTGACAGAATTTTGGTGGTTAGATTTATCAATGAGATCCAACATATAGAGTGGTTGCCACTCATCATCGTAGGACCAAAAAAGAACATGAGTTTACAAATATGCATAAATCTGAAAAAGCTGAGTGCAATGATAATCCTTGATATCTATGCTTTACCTATCACTAATCATCCATTAGAAAAAGTGGGTAGCAAGATTTTTTATGGCTTCTTGGATGGATTTTTAGGCTACAATCAAGTAGCAATCACTCCCAAAGACCAACACAAAACAAATTTTTGCAAGCGAGTGGGGCATCTATGCATTTTGCACTAAGCATAAAAGATCGAGATAATTGTACATAGTCAAGAAGTTTTGCCATTATCTATTGGGAAACAAATTCAAGTTCTTTATTGATCACAAAGCCCTACATTTGGCCAACAAATCTTGTGCTATATGCAAGCTTGTGTGTCAAGTTTTTACTCATCTTGGAATTTGACTTTGAATGCAAGCTTGTGTGTCAAGTTTTTACTCATCTTGGAATTTGACTTTGAAGTAGTGGTAAAACAAGGGAAGACACACTCATGCTTATCATGTATCGAGAATCACTTCATGATATGCTTGATTCATACTTGTTCAATCAAGAACTTATTCCAAAGTGATTAGAGCCAGTTTTTTGCACCCTTACACATGCCACTTAGTATAAATATCTCCCAAAGGATTTTAAGGATCTTCTTGCTTCTAGAAGATTCCACATTTTAGCTAAAAGCATATATTATCAAGACCTTTTGGATGACTAGGAACAAAAGTAAGGATATGCACAAAAGCCTAACCTCTTCACCCAATTTGGCACTATGTGCATGTTGAATATATATTCTTCTAGAATATCATTATTAATTGCACTTTCCTTTTCCCCATTGGTTAAACTTGAAAGATGGCCATATCTAACATGAGTCTTTCCTTTTTTGACCTCTACTTCAAAGTCATACTCCATGAGTAGTAGGAACCATCTAAAAAGTCTTCTAATAGCACATTGTTTGTTTATCAAGTACAAGAGGACTTGGTGGTCTACAAAGATTTTGAGTTTGTTAGACATTAGGTAATGTCCAAACTTTTTCACTATTTAGGCCATTCATATGCCTTCTCGCTCAGTTGTGGTGTAATTCATTTTAGCACTATTCAATTCTTGATTGGTTTATGCAATGGGGAAATCTATCTTTCCATCATCAAATGTTTGTGCTAAGATAAATCCAATTGCATAGTTTGGAGCATCCACATGAATGTGGAAGGGCTCATCCCAATTTGAAACTTTAGGTATTGGTGTTGACATCAAGCATCTTTTTAATTCATGAAGGGAATTCTCAAGTTCCTCCGTCAACTCAAAATGAATGATCAGAGAAAAGATTATGGCTATTAGTGATTATTAATTCACTTTATTATTATTGTCACGAGGAAGGAGATAAGGAAGAGCGCTCACACACACTCTCACAATCAAAGAGGAGCACACACACAGATTGAGGCAAGGAAGAATGATCTTCTTCTTCTTGTATTACATAAAAGGAATGTACAAGAATGATCTAAAAACAACAATAAAAAAAGTGTCATATATAAAGAAAAGTACATGAGGGAAATCCTAATGTCCGGGAATGAGTGAGCTGGCAAGAAACAAATGTTCCACCACTCTGTGTAGATAAATCTAGTAAAGCTCAATGAAGTATACCTCACATATACTGGCTTGACCACTATACATGTCAGAGAAATGAAAAACTGATACGTGTCATCTTGGATCATCACATGTTAGGATTGATATCTCAACACTTCCCCTCAAGCTCAATGTCATATCCTCTAATCCAAGCATCTTTTGAAGATTCTTCAACTTCTCTACTACAAGTGCTTCGATGAAAATATCAGCAACTTGGTCATCTATTCTCACATAGACAAGATCAATATCACCTGCTAATACCTTCTCTCTGATGAAGTGATAATGTACCTCAATATGCTTTGTTCTAGCATGGAAAATAGGATTCCGTGCTAACTATATGCTGCTAAGATTATCACAATAGATGGAAGGCTTTCACACTTCCATACCTAAATCTGCAAGTAGCATCTCTAGCCATGACGACTCACATGCTGCCATTGTAACACCTCTATACTCAGCCTCTCTACTCGACAAAGAAATAGTGGGTTGCTTCTTACTACTCCATGTAATAGTTGCACTCCCAAAATGAGAATATAAAACCACTAATAGATCTTCTATCTAGAATGCTACCAGCCCAATCTGCATCGATGTATCAATTCCAACAAAGCATACAAATGTGGCTTCTTGGGAATCTGCATAAATTGACTTCCAAGTCCAATAGTGTAGCTTAGATCAGGCCTTGTAATTGTGAGGTATATCAAACTTCCCACAATTTTCTTGTACATAGTAGCATTTTCCAGTGCTTCACCTCATGTAGTATCCAACTTCAAATTATGATCTAGCGGCATAGAAATCGGATTACAATCATCCATACCATACTTTTGTAGCATATTCAAGGCATAATGCCTTTCTGACATCCATATACCTATTTCTGTATGTCTAAACACCAAGACCTTTCATGTCAAATTCTTGCATAAGGATTTGCTTTACCTCTTTAATGCTTGCTTCATTGTCACCTCCTACAATCAAGTCATCAACATAAATAGCCATAATTGTGATGCCACCATCACCTGTCCTTGCATATAATGAATGATATGCATCACACATAGAAAACCCAATGGTGGTTAAGTAATCAACAATCCTTGCATGCCATGCACGAGGAGTTTGCTTAAGCCCATACAAAGCCTTTTGCAACCTGCAAACATATTCTAGATGCTTTGAATCTTCATATCCTTGTGGTTGGTCCATGTATCTTCCTATAACTCACCATGTAGGAGAGAATTCTTCACATCCATCTGATGCAAAGTCCATCCTTTTGCTATAGCTAATGCAACAAGTGTTCTAATAGTAGACATTTTAGCTATCTACGTGATACACCTCCGGACATTTTGTTTGCAATTTCTCAAGGATCCAAGTTCATACCCAACCAACTTAAGATTCAATAGAAATCAGTTAAGAGATGTTTGGAGACATAAGAAGTTTTGCAGGTTATTAAACCTTGTACCATTGTGACATTGAAGGGGGGGATTGTTAGAGACAAGTCAAAATGAGTCCAAAATCTCAAGAATTACAAGCATAAATAGTCATTTTCATAATATCCTTTACAAAAAAACAAAATGGGCACCTTGGCTAAGGCATGCGCCTCCCAAAGCACCCACCGGGGATTGAAAATCAGCAGACACACTTTACTGGCATTGACAGAAACATAGAGCATCTTGGTAGTTATTTTTTTATTTGAAAATAAAAATAAACTGATGATTTTTGCTACATTCAGTGCCAATTTTTCTATCATAGTTTTTTGGATTTATGTACTATGGCGGATCAAGGATCTTGTTCTTTTGCTTTTAATGAGTGATTTTTAAGAGATTCCTCAAAACTATATGACAAGGAGCTAGGCTCATTGTTCAAGCATCATCTCAAGCTTCAAGGTTCTAGTCTTGGAGGTCAAGATCCCTACAAGCAGGTCTACACTATTGGAGGAGATCTTAGAGGTGATCAAGGAGGAGGCCCTCTACTTGGAGGAAGTGTTCTCATACACTTGGAGGAGGTGTGCTCTACATCTGGAGATATTTGGAGGAGTTCGTGTGAGCTAACATATTGTGAGTAACAAGTCTACATGTGTTCCTACTTGTTCATTCACTAGTTTCAAATTTATGATATTCAAAATTTGGGTTTTCTTAAAAAAATTCTAAAGTGTTCATATTCTCGATATTCTCTCACACACACACTTTTCATATCTCTTAGGCACACAATTCCTTGTAATTAGTTCCTATTTCTACCTAGATTCAGATATGATCAGTTTGCATCATATTCACACACTGTAATTTGACATTGGAATATAGACAATGTAGGTGAGCATCCTAGCTTACCTTACACTTTGAAAGATGTTTTCTATTCTTTCTCTATCTCTCACTCATCTTCTTTTTTGTATTAAGGTGTGTATGCTAAGGTTCAGGTGTTGGAAGATTGTGTAACCTTATGATTATTTATTATTGTGGCCCACCTCACTTCCAACATAGAGTGTTGTCTGAGATTATGTTAAAACTCTCAAATGTAAATATGCAAGCAACTAAAAGGGTCTTGCAATACTTGAAGGGTACTTTAAATGAAGGGTTGTGCAATAAATATCACAAAGTTATTTATTTGAAAGCATAAAATTATGTAGATTGGTATTGAAGTAAGCATGATAGAAGGAGTAGAAAGGGATATTTGATATTTTCAATCAATAATTTGGTTTTATGGAATTCTAAAAAAATAGTCTATAGTAGGACTTTCAACAACAAAATTTGAATATAGGAGTCTTACAAATGCAACACGTGAGATTATGTAGTATTTGAAGCTTTGTGAAGGTATGAAGCTATCTACATCATGGCCATTACTTTTTTGAGATAGTATAAGATCATTACTACTAGTATCTAATCCATTCTTCCACGTAAGAAGAAAACATATAGAAGTACACTACCATTACATCACAAAGAAGGCGTTGAATGAAGATAATGATATTCAGCATGTTGGAGCTAAAGATCAATGCAACATGAGAGATTATGCAGTATTTGAAGCTTCATGAAGGTATGAAGCTATCTACATCATGGCCATTACTCTTTTGAGATAGAATAAGCTTATTACTACTAGCATCTAATCCATTGTTCCAAGCAAGAAGCAAACATATAGAAGTATACTACCATTACATCCCAAAGAAGGTGTTGAATGAACATAATGATATTCAACATGTTGGAACTAAAGATCAATTAGAGAACTAAAGATCAAATAATGATAAGCAAAGTTTTACTTGGAGTCAAAGCTTTGTATTTAGATCTTGAGGGGAGGAACATTACATAAATATAAGCTCTTTTTTTTTAAGGTTCATAGATCTTATTATTTACTATAAATAAGGAGTGGAAGGTGTGCACATGCATAAACTTAGAGAAGAAGTGGTGGTCTCTATTTTCAAAAGAGCATATTTTATGTTGACAATCTCTCAACAAAAAGAGTGGTTCTCTTAGTCTATGCATCCAAATTGAGCGATTCTTGTTGCTTTATGAAGGCTAAATGATGTACTTTTAGAAATGAACTAGACTATTCTAGAAAAACTAATTAAAAATTTAATGAAAGCACATTTATTCTTAGACCTATTCTCTATTGAGTATCTTCTATCTTACAAGTGACATATGTGTGCACATAGTGTCAAATCTCTCTGTACATGAGGTCTTTTTGAGTGATTTAACTTGGAGATGTTCTATTATGTTACATAATTTTTGTTTGTAGTAGAGCTATCTATACACCATACCGCATCATGTGGTTGGGTCTCACTAATATGCTTTATAGCTAACAAATTTTCATTCTTTGATGTGGTTGAAGAGTTATCATAGTTAGATTGCCCTTTGAAGTTGTTCACACCTTGCTTTTGCCAAAAAATCTTGGCATAGTGTCTTTGCTTCCCACAATTTAAGCATCCATTTGAATTGTAGTAGCATCTGCCTCCATATCTTCCTCCTCTACCTATGCATCTTCAACTTCCTCTCTTGAGCGTTGAACTTCTTCTTATCTTTATTAAATTCTTTGGTTGCCTTATTAGTAGTTTTTTCTAACTCTTCCTTTTGATCCACCTTTATAGCCTTTGCATCTTCCATCTTTGCCCCATATAAGAGTTGTTCCTAGTAGCCTCCATGGTTCAGCTCCACACTCACCATAAAAGAGGTGAGTTGCTCAAATGAGGTAATGATTTTCTTACATACATAGAGTTTGTGAATTCTTTCCATTTATCATCTTCTCTAAGATCATTAAGTGTGTGGACAACTAGGTCATCATCATCAATGACACACCCTATTGAACCAAGTGCACAAAAAATATTTTTGAACTTGAGAATTTGATAACTTCCTAAGGTTTTTGAGTTCATTTTTTTCACAAGGAAGGAGATAAGGAAGAGAGCTCACTCATACACTCTAACACTCAAGGAGGATCACACACATAGATTGAGGCAAAGAAGAATTATCTTCTCCTTCTTCTTGTATTACATAGAAGGAATATACAAGAATGACCTAAAACTACAATACAACTAGTGCAATATATAAAGAACAATACATAAGGAAAATCCTAATGTCCGTGAATGAGTGAGCTGGCAAGAAACTAATGTGCCATCACTCTCGGTGGATAAATCTAGTAAAGCTCAATGAAGTATCCCTAACATATATCTCTGTAACCACTATACATGTTAGAGAAATGAAAAGTGATAGGTGCCATCTTGGATCATCACATGCATTAGGAAAAAAGGTGAACTCTGCATGGGCCTTGTAAGGATCCCTAATTTTTAGGGATTAAGGAGCTTCAAATATGAGTAAAATAATGCACATCAAACCACTAGTGGTATTGGGAGTAAAATATTATTTCTTGAACCATCAATTTTGAAGTCAAAAAACGTCTGCATCCGTGACCTTTGGATGGCTTAAATCGACGGTGTACTTCAAATACTTGAAAAGTAAGAGAGAGAGAGTATGTCAGATTTTGTGGGGAGTGGGGACAAGATCTTTTGTAGGCTCTGCAAACTTTCTGGCCATTAGATCTAAATGAATCCAACGCGTGAGCGCGAATGGGGCTGAGACAAAACTCGGAGCAGGCGTGGATCGTTGGATTGAGTGATATAGCCGACGGAGATCGTGAGAGGGCGCCAATCTGAAGTGATGGATGAATCTCAACCATGGGATCTTGCCCAATCCAAAGGCCACAAATTAAGGCGCAGTTTCTCCATCTAATTCAAATATGAACGTTCGATTTGAGGGAAGATCCGACGACCGATAAGCATTCGCGCAGTTTGCCATCATTACTATGATCGAAGCCGCTTGTTCTCACTCCCATCCAAGGGTTCAAGATGAAAGTTACCTTGACTTTGTCCATTTAGCCATAGCCGTTGGATCTTTCAAGCAATCCAAAGGCTCTAAATGATTTTCAAGTTTTTCTAAACCACTCTCAAAAGAAACCCACGAATTTTAAGTGGTTTTCTCATGTTTGACCACACAAAAACAAGGGAAGGCCATGCTAGCCTATGTGATCTAGGCACTAGACTGTGGCCACCACCCTCTTCTCATTGGTCCATCCTTAATCACTTGTGAAGCTAAAAGGCCCATGCAGAGTTCACCTTTTTTCCTAATGGTTGAGCGTGATATCTCAACACTCCCCCTCAAGCTCAACATCATGTCCTATAATCCAAGAATCTTTCAAAACTTCTTTAACTTCTCGGTTCCAAGTGCTTTAGTGAAAATGTCAACAATCTGTTGATTGGTCCTCACATAAAGAAGGTCAATATCACTTGGTAATACCTTTTCCTTGATGAAATGATAATGCACCTCGATGTGCTTTGTTCTAGCATGAAAAATAGGGTTCTGTGCTAACTGTATGTTGCTAGGATTATCCGAATAAATGGTGATGGGCATTTGCGCTTCAACACCTAAGTTTGCAAGTAGCATCTCTAGCCAAGGTGCTTCACATGCTACCATTGCAATACCTCTATACTGATCCTCTATAGTCGACAAAGTAATAGTGGGTTGCTTCTTACTGCTCCATGTAATAGCTACACTCCCCTGTGAGAATAGAATGCCACTAGTAGATCTTCAATCTGGAATACTACTAGACCAGTCTGCATCGGTGTATGCATGAACGTGCAAATCTACACTAGATTCATAAAACAATGCATAATCCAAAGTAGCACTCACATAATGTAGAGTGAACCTCAAAGCATATAAATGTGGTTTCCTGGGAACCTACATAAATTGGCTTTCAATTCAAACCATGTAGCTTAGATCAGGCCTTGTAATTGTGAGATATATCAAACTTCCCAAAATTTTCCTATACATAGTATCATTTTCCAACGCTTCACCTGATGTACTATCCAAATTCAGATTTTGATTTTATGGCATATAAATTGGTTTACAATCAGCCATACCATTTGCAGCATACTCAAGGCATATTGCCTTTGCGACATCCATATACCTATTTTTGTAAGTATAAACGCAATGCTTAAGAAATAGCACAACACACCAAGATCTTTTAGGTCAAATTTCTAGAAGTTGCTTTACCTCTGTTTGAGGGCTGAAATGTCTTGGAAAAACAACATACTGCCAAAGTTTAGGGTTTGGGAATGGGATTATGACTATGTTTATCACAATCACAACATGTTTTTATGTTCCTTAGGCTATTCCACACACTTTATAGATTTTAGATTGTCAACATCACACATAAAGGATCAGCTTACTTCAATAACAACTATGGGCTTTAAATCACAAGTATGCGGAACATTGCTCAAAATTCACTACATACAGACTCTACTTTACAACCTTCAGACTTCGTACAATGTTATAGACACTTCTGCACTCTACAGTTTCATAAGATAGAGTTCTATTCTTTCTCATTTTTTGTCTAAACCGTTCTGCATAGACATACTTCTCCGAATACCGCACCGTTCTCTTTCTCATATTGTTCCATCCATCATACCATTCCCTACTTTGTAATACAAGGCACAAAACTTTTGGAAACTCTTCAAATGTCCATAAAAGTAAATCCCTCTTCCTATTACAAGTTACAATATTACAAGATTTTGGTTAGTCCATTCCGATGGCTAATACTGCATGCACGGTGGATCCGAACCCACTAAATTACAAGATGATTTTGATTACAAGTCATCCTCATTATTTTGAAACTTGGGGCTCATAATCCGCTCTATATCATACATACGTTCTTTGAACATTTCCTCTAGATTTTTTGGCTACTCTAATTTTCGCTTCAAAAAATTCCTTTGGATCTAGTGATTGCTGACTTGAACTCTTTCTCTACCCATATTTTTTGCTCTGATTTCATCAATCTCTACCCTTAATCAATTGATCTATGCATTCATATTAGCTTATTTTGCTACCCATTCTTCTTTTTGTTGCATTAAATGGGTACACCCAATAGAAGGGGGCAAGCCCCCCTCTGCACTCCCCCTGTTAAGGTTCTATGGGGAAACCATGTGATGCCATAGGGCCTTTATTTTTGCCTTGAATGGTAACCCAATGGCCCGAAAGTTTATGCCTTACCTTACATAATGGCTACACTCACAAAGGTCATCTATAACCATCAATGGTCACACATAGAGCTCATCTAACTTAGAAGTTGGGGTTCCACAAACACCCGAGCTCTCACAATGCCTTCTCCTCATAATGAGGGCCTTAAAACTTAGAGAACCATGGATCATTTGCGTGTTGGAACATCAAGCTTACACTATGCTTGAGGTGGATTTGATCTACATCAAAAGCTATCTCTCAGATTACGGTGAAAGAATATTCGTTGGAGAGTTCTTTTACTTATGCTCATTTATTGTATTTAAAAAAAAAGCTTTTTCATGGATCTTTTACCATTGTAAAAGCCTTGAGCTTTACACATGTAAAACTAGAAAGAGAGAGCCCAAATTCCACGAATTTTTGGTGGTTGAGTTGCATTCAATCAAGTAATCAATCACCTAAAAGTAGATCAAACTAGATCTTTACTTTTCCTAGATTGTAGGAAAGTGAATTGATTCCCTCCAAAAACCATTCCCACCTTCATTTGAATTCAAAATCCACTTTTAGAAGTTGTGGATCACTTTTAAAGTCTAAATAAAGACTTCAAAACACTTGTACAATACAATACATGCAATCAATATACATACACTTATGACCATCATTGTCTTGCTCCATTTCTCTGCATAATCTTCTTCACCAATAGTAATATTGCAGAGGCTATTGCTCTCTCCACAAAGCTCCAAATTGGATGGAAGATGGCTTATTGGAAAGGTATTTGTGTCTAATTTATGCTCGTAAATGTTCATAGAATTGAGTTTAGTATATTGGGAGAAATCTTAGTTTTTTTGTCTGGGGGAAATCTCTACATATTCCTGAAGAATAGGAGGTACCATCATCAAGTGTTTGATTCATTCCTACAACATATTTTTCTTATTCCTTTCCTTTTGTGCATTATATACAGTAAACCCTGTGTGTATCACTCCCATAAAAGGATTTTGTCTAATTGTAATCACCCTAGTTGCTATGAGCATTTGAAGTTCATTATCTATTCCAAAGATAGTAAGTTTTCTAAGATAGTCGATGTGCAAACCTATTTGTTTTGTATCAAATCTTTCTCCTGGATGCGTCAAATTACATAGTGCATTGCTTTTCACTTATCGCATGCCTATCAGAACTATTTGAGACTCCATAAGCTTAAGGGCTGGTCTTGCGCCGGTTGGCTAGACCAAACTTCGTCACTTTGCAACTCACTTGTCTACCTTCTACAAGCTTCTCCAAGTTCTTTTAGTGGTATCAGAGCAACATCAAGATGGGTGACAACTTTCCTTCAATGAGTGAAAATATTCATCGACACAACTACATGACTTGGAAAAATAGAATGGAGGCCTATTTGCAAGGTAGAAATCTTTATGGAATTGTAGCACGTGCTCAAGCTATGCCTATTCCAAGATCCAAGCAAGGACCTACACAAGAGGAGATAGATAATCTCACACTTTGGTGCACAAGGGATGCTCAAGCAAGTTCGTACATACTAAAATCTATCTCTGAATTTATATTACCACATATTAGAGGATGCAAGACATCTCAAGAGACTTGGGATGCCCTCGAGATTTTCTTTTCTACTAGTACCAAAGCAAGAAAGAATCATCTTTGGAATGAGTTCAACCAAATCAAGAAGATACCTAAACAAACCATCATGGAGTTTGTTACCAAGGTCAAGGAGGTTGCGGATTAGTTAGCATCGATTAGAGAGCTGATTGAAGAAGAGGTTATCATGAGGCAGATTCTCAATGGGATTCGAAGTGATAAGCAATGACAATCTTTCACCACGGCTTACAATCTCATCATGGATGTGCAAAATCTAGACTTCAACATCTTTCTTGGACAACTCTTCAATCAAGAGGCCAACAATAGCATAAAGGAAGGTCACTCCTATCATGGTAATTCAACTAGTGCTCTATATACAGATAAGAAGGATAAGAAGCAGAAAGACAAGAAGAAGGAAGAAGATGAAGAGGAGACTTCCCAAGCCAACTATGCAAGCAAGAGCAAGTGGAAAGGGAAGAAGAAAGGACCAAATCATGACAAAGCCAAAGCTTAGAATGTTCAACCTTGTGCCATATGCGATAAGACCAACCACACCACTCATAATTGTTGGTTCAATGGGAAGAGCTAGAAAGGAAGTGGAAGAGGTGGATATGGCAACAATAGAGGGAGAGATGAACACAACTTCAACAATAACAATAGAGGCTATAATAGAAGGGACTTCAACAATTATTCAGAAGATCAACCAAATGAAGACTCATTGCTTCTTATGAATCTAATCCAAAAAGAAGGTAAAGAAGATGATCATTTTTTCTACATAGATTCAGGATGTTCAAATCATCTTGCAGGCAACATTGCTCTTCTATCTGATTTGAAAAGTCCAAAGCATACACATGAAGTACAAACAGGGGATGACAAAAAGCACAATGTGGAGAAGATTGGTAATGTTAAAGCTTCCAATGGTAGGAGAAACCTTCTGAGTGAGGTTCTCTATATACCCACTATCACTAAAAACCTAATAAGTGTAGGCCAAATAGTTGAAAAAGGCTTGCAAGTTAGGTTCACTCAGCATGGAGCTTTTGTGGAAGATCCATGTCAAGGCTTCAAGAAGATAGCTAGACGTGAGAAGCATGGTAGGATCTTTACTTTTGAAGTAGGCGAAACCATGAACATATGTTTATTCACTTTTGGGTCTCAAATCCTGAGTGATCTTGAAGTGTGGTGTAAGAGACTTGCTCATGTGAATGAAAGAACCTTGAAGGATATATGTAGGGATCAAAGTATTCTAGGACTGCCAAACATATCAAAGCAACACATGATCAACATGTGTGATGCATGTCAAATAGGGAAAGCACAAAGACAACCATTCAACCACAAAGGCTACATCCACAACAACTTACTAGACGTAGTACATACAGATGTATGGGGACCAAGTCAAGAACCTTCATTGGCAGGATCAAGGTATTATGTCTCATTTATTGACGACCAGAGTACATGGACTATTCTATACTTTATCAAAAGTAAGAATGAAGTGTTTGATTGCTTCAAAAAGTATCTAACACATGTGGAGAATCATACATGTAGATCACTCAAAAAGCTTAGATTTTATGGAGGGGGAGAATACTTCTCCAAAGAGTTTGATGAGTTCTTGCAGGAAAAAGGTATCAAAAGGGGAGTGACTACTAGGTACTCTCCTCAACTAAATGGAATTGTAGAGAGGAGAAACAAGACATTGGTTGGATCAGTTGGAACAATGCTTGAAGAGAAGAAGTTGCCACATTCTCTATGGGTAGAAGCTATTTCAATAGTTGTGTACCTTGTCAATAGACTACCATCCAAATCACTTCAAGGTATGACTCCTTATGAAGCATGGCATAGAAGAAAACCTAGTCGTGGACATTTCAAGGTGTTTGGTTGTTTAGCTTATGTTCATGTACCATCACAAATAAGAGGTAAGCCAGATGAAAGGGCAACAAAGGCAATGTTTATTGGCTATGACTCAACCCAGATGGGTTACAGGTTTTATAATCTTTCAACCAAGCAATTCACTACAAGTAGAGATGTTGTCTTTGAAGAACACAGGTGTTGGTATGATGAAGACAAACAAAATGTAACTCTACCACATGATCTTGATTTTGATCTTAGATCAGATGGTGGAGGAGAATACTTCTCTTCTGAATTTGATGCCTACTTGCATGAAAGAGGCATCAAAAGGGAATTCACTACAAGGTATACACCCGAATTCAATGGTGTAGCAGAGAGGAGAAATAGAGCTATAATTGAAGCTGCAAGGTCCATGCTCAATGAAAAGGGATTTCCGAACTACCTATGGGCAGAGGCTATGTCTATAGCCACATATCTCATAAATAGACTTCCATCTAAGTCTCTAGATGGGACTACTCCATATGAAGTATGGAATGGAAGAAGACCTAGATTCGAGCATTGTAAAATCTTTGGATGCTTAGCATATGCTCACATTCCTTCTCAAGTAAGAGGGAAATTGGATCGCAAAGCAGAAAAGTGCATATTCATTGGTTATGACCAAAACAAAAAAGGATATAGATTGTACAATCCAACTAATAAAGGATTTTCTGTGAGTAGAGATGTAATTTTTGATGAGAACAAATCATGGTTTGATGATGATAAGAAAGTGAAGCTCCCTTATGACTTGGATGAAGATTTTCCATCACTTCAACCAAAGGAGCCAAAGCAAATTGAAGAAAGTGATTCAAGATTGACCTAGAAGACTTGGAAACAATAAAGCTATGGAAGAACAAAGGTAAAGCAAAGATGCAAGATGCTACATATGGACCCGAGAGCTCACATCAACCACTTAGAAGGTCTTCAAGAGAGAAGAAGAAACCAGAGAGGTATGGTTATCATACTTCTTTGTTCACCAAGCACTCAATCTACATTGCAAAGGATTCAACCAATGAAAAACGTACCCCATTTGAAGAAGCACAAGGAACGAAAGCTTGGAAAGATGCAATGGATGAAGAAATGGAAGCCTTGAAGGAGAATGAAACTTGGGAGCTTGTACCTAACAAGCCATCTATGAAGGTAATTGGATCTCGATGGATATACAAAATCAAGAGGAATTCAGATGGAAGTATGAATAGACATAAAGCAAGGTTAGTTTCTAAAGGGTTTGATCAAACCCATGGTATTGATTATGAGGAGACTTTCTCTCCTGTTGCAAAAATGCCTACAATTAGGGTTCTCATTAGTCTTGCTGCATCTAGAAATTGGAAGCTCTATCAACTTGATGTAAAGAATGCTTTCTTAAATGGATGGATTTTTTAGTGTATATGGCACAACCTCTTGGATATGAGGATGCACATCATCCTAACTATGAATGCAAATTAAAGAAAGCCTTGTATGGATTGAAGCAAACTCCAAGAGCTTGGAATTTCATATTGATGACTTGCTTGTAGGACCAAGGATTCAAAGCTAGCAAGGCGGATACCTCTTTGTTCATAAAGAGGGATGGATCTTCTTGGATTGGAGTTAATCTACATAGATTCAGGTATATACATAACACAAAGGAAGTAGGTGCATGACATGCTCATCAAGTTCAAGATGGAGAACAACAAGTGTGAAGGTACACCTATGGAGCAAAATCATAAGCTTAGTGCTTATGAAGGAGAGCCAATTGAAGACATCACAAGATATCAAAGCTTGTTTGGAAGTTTGAACTATGCAACACTTACAAGGGTGGATATATGCTACAGTGTTAGCATATTGAGTCAGTTTATGCATAAGCCAAGAAGACCACATATGGAAGCGGCCAAGAGAGTCCTCAACTATCTAAAGGGGACCATGGATGAAGGTTTGTTTTAACCATTTACTTCAGATATTGAGCTAAAGGTCTACTCAAATGCAGATTAGGCCGGATTTAGAGATGATAGAAGAAGCACATCCGGGTATGCATCATTTGCAGGTTCAAAAATCATTTCTTGGTCATTCAAGAAGCAACCAACTATGGCATTATCTTCTACTGAAGCCGAATATAGAGGTTTGGCTAATGCAACTCAAGAAATCATGTGGTTAAAGTCTCTGTACACAGAGCTTGGACTTCATTCTTCAACACCTCAAATTTTTGGTGACAACACATGCTCACTACATCTTGTAGCTAATCCGGTATACCATGCTAGAACCAAGCATATTGAAGTCCACTACCATTATGTAAGGGAGACGCTAATGAGCAAGGATATTCAACTATCCTATGTCTCCATAGATATGCAATGTGCAGACATGTTGACTAAATCTCTTGATGGTACAAAGTTAAGTAGATTCAAGTTGATGATTGGCTTGCAAGAAATCAAGGACAATTGAAGATATATTTGGAGGCCAAGCATGTTAAGCTTGAGGGGGAGATTTTGGTGCATTTTATCCAAGCCTACATGCTTGATATTATTTGATTTATGTTCATTTGTAGTCATATGTGTAGTCATGTGAACAACTCTTGTAAAAGAGTACATTTTATCTCTTGTAATTGTGAAAAAGAAAAACGAAAAAGAATGGTTTACCTCATCCATGATGTAAAAAGCAAACTCGTGGCTCCAACTACCTAAAACCAGAAATTAGTGAGCTGAGGTAATATTTCCTAACTTTGGGGATCACTTTTAGGTGGAGCCATTCGAATTCGAATTCAAAATTCCCTCCAAAAGTAGCTATAAAAAGAGCAAGAAGGAAGTGGTGATTAGCAAGCCTTGTACGTGACCATTTCATGCCATTTTGTAGAGATTTAAGAGCTCACTCCATAGCTCTATCATTCTACTCCAATTGTGCAAATAGTCATTGCCAATGTGGTTGTAATCATATGTGAATCTATACATTCATCATTCTCTACTTCTTTGTTTTGTTCTCTACTATACTCACTCAGAGCAGTAACTTCAGAAGCTCATATCTCGAGCTCTACTCAACCTTTTGTAGAGTTTTAATATGCATTCGATTTCGCTTCAAATCTAGTTTCGGCACACAAAATTGCATGGTCATTAGATTTATAATGTGGGAGAACTTTGCATCTTACTGCTTAGTGGTCTATCTCTACCCCAAGAATGGTGGGCATGTTCCAGATGTTGATGAATCTTGTTCTCAGTGCTCAGTGGATCATTTGAAGTGTTTTAACTTGGATTGGGAAGCTTGTTTTTTTATGCACAAAATGAATGTATCTAGTTCTTACCAGGTTAAGAGCACTATTCATTTTCTAGTAGGTGTATGTTAAAAAATAACAAGTTTTGGGAGCTAGTCATTTCGCAACTAGTTTGTCTTGACTTAAACTTTTGAGATACATGTTCCAAAGTACTTGGCTAATATTTTGGTGGATTTAGGAAGCTCAAAGGGTCTACTAATCAACTTTGAAGTCTCAAATGGATGGTGTGAAGCTGGTTGTAGCAGCACCAACTCATCTTCAGATTGCATCCACCATCTCTCTTCACAATAAGCAACGGCAATTTTTCACCACGGCTTACGATCTAATCATCGATGCGCAAATTCCAAACTTCAACATCTTTCTTGGACAAATCTTCAATCAAGAGGCCAAAAATAGCATAAACGAAGGTAAATCCTATCATGGTAATTCAACTAGTGCTCTATATGCAGATAAGAAGCAGAAAGGCAAGAAGAAGGAAGAAGATGAAGAGGAGACTTCCCAAGCCAACTTCGCAAGCAAGAGCAAGTGGAAAGCGAAGAAGAAAGGACCAAAGCATGACAAAGCCAAAGCTCATAATGTTCAACCTTGTGCCATCTGCAATAAGACCAACCACACCACTGATAATTGCTTGTTCAATGGGAAGACCCAGAAAGGAAGTGGAAGAGGTGGATATGGCAGCAATAGAGGCAGAGGTGGACACAACTTCAACAATAACAATAGAGGCTATAATAGAAGGGACTTCAACAATTATTCAGAAGATCAACCAAATGAAGACTCAATGCTTCTTATGAATCTAAGCCACAAAGAAGGTAAGGAAGATAATCATTTGTTCTACATAGATTTAGGATGTTCAAATCATGTTGCAAGCAACATTGCTCTTCTATCTGATTTGGAAAGTCCAAAGCATAGACATGAAGTACAAACATGGGATGACACAAAGCACAATGTGGAGAAGATTGGTAATGTCAAAGCTTCGAATGGCAGAACAAACCTTCTGAGTAAGGTTCTCTATATAGCCACTATCACTAAAATCTAATAAGTGTAGGCCAAATAGTTGAAAAAGGCTTGCAAGTTAGGTTCACCTAGCATGGAGCTTTTGTGGAAGATCCATGTCAAGGCTTCAAGAAGATAGCTAGAGGTGAGAAGCATGGTAGGATCTTTACTTTTGAAGTAGGAGAAACCAAGAACATATCTTTACTCACTTTTGGGTCTCAAAACCTCTATGAGCTTGAAGTGTGGCATAAGAGATTTGCTCATGTGAATGAAAGAACCTTGAAGGATATATGCAGGGATCAAAGTACTCTAGGACTGACGAACATATCAAAGCAACACATGATCAACAAGTGTGGATCATACAAGTAGATCACTCAAGAAGCTCAGATCTAATGGAGGGGGAGAATACTTCTCCAAAGAGTTTGATGAGTTCTTGCAGGAAAAAGGTATCAAAAGGGAAGTGAATACCAGGTACTCTCCTCAACTGAATGGAATTGCAGAGAGGAGAAACAAGACATTGGTTTGATCAGTCAGAACAATTCTTGAAGAGAAGAAGTTTCCATAATATATATGGGTAGAAGCTATTTCAACTCCTGTGTACCTTGTCAATAGACTACCATCTGTTGGTATTCTAAGGTCTGAATACCATATGTTGGAAGTGGTATGGGCCCCAATAATAATAAATTCACAGGTTTATAGGATCTTCCAACAAATGAACCTTAACATAAACACCTTTGACTCAAAAATAAATGAGTGAGAGATGGAGAAAGAATAGATGAGATTTCAAGTGTAATGGTAAGCTATGAGGCTCACCTATACTATCTATATATGAATGTCAAATTACAATGTGTGTATATGATACAAACTGACAATATCTATATATAGGCAAAAATAAGAACTAGATACAAGAGATTGTGTGCCTAAGAGGTTTGAAGAGTGTGTGTGTGTGTGTGAGAATATGGAGAATAAAAAAAATTTAGAATTGTTGTACAACAAACACAAATTCTGATCAACCTAAATCAGAAATGAGTGACCTAGCAAGTAAGAATTGAAATAGACTTGCTACTCACATTGAATCTGTTGGAGATAGACGTCTGCGGAAGCACACGAACAACACAAGGAAGAAGAAGAAGCTTGGAGCACAAACACACAATACTGAATGTATTACTAGAGAATGTACAAAGATAAGTAGCCCATTAGGGCAATAGGCGTATATACAAGCCAGGGGAAAAAAACCTCCTAAAGAGGGGAAAAAGTGCCCCGGCGGTCCTAGTGTGTACTCATGTATAAGGAAGTGCCAAGCTATGTGGAAATCACTCCACAAAAGGAAGTAAGCCCAAAGCTTTGCGGAAAGCTTCAAACTTCTCCCTATGAAGAGCCTTCGTGAAAAGGTCTGCAATGATCTCTTGCATGGGCACATATGCCAAGCTGATCTCCCCAGCAGAGGACCTCTCCCTGACATAGTGATAATGCACCTCAAATGTGCTTAGTGCGAGCATGGAACACAAGGTTCCTTGCAACTGCAAATGCGCTCTGACTGTCAGTGAAGATGGTGGTGGCACAAGACTGACCAACACCCAAATCAGCCATAAGGCGTCTGAGCCACACACACTCAACAGTAGTTGTAAAAGCTGCCCTATACTCAGCCTCACAACTGGAAGTGGCCACAGTAGGCTACTTCTTGCTCAACCAAGATATACATGAGCTACCAAGCATGAAGCAAAAGCCACTAGTGGACACACGAGTGTCATAGCAACCAGCCCAATCAGAGTCAAAAAAAGCATGCAAATCTGGAGGTAGTGATCCCCCCTTGGGATAAAACAACCCAAGTAGCCAAGTACCACTCAAGTAGCGAAAGATGCGCTTAACCACCTGCCAATGCTTGACTCCTGGGCAATGCATAAATCTGCTCATCTATGAGACAACAAACTGAATATCTGGCCGAGTAATGCATAAGTAAATCAAGCATCCAACAACCTGCTGATAGAGAACAATATCAAATGCATCTCCAGCATCATGAAGACTCAATCGTAACCTGTCTCCATAGGATTGGCAATAGGCTTACAGTCTTCAAGGCCAAAACGCTGCAATAATGTGTCAATATATTTCGTTTGACACAAAGCCATTCCACCATCAACTTGCATAAACTGAATGCCCAAATAGTGATGCAAATGCCCCAAATCAGACATCTCAAATGAGGCATGCAAATAAGCCTTGAAATCAGCAATATGCTTCTCAATAGGACCAGTGAGAAGCATGTCGTCAACATAGACAACAATGATCAGAAGCACATCATTAGCACACTTAACATATAAGGTGCTTTCAGTTGGACTGTTCTCAAAACCATGTGCAACCAAATAGGCATGTATCTTCTCATACTAAGCACGTGGTGCTTGCTTTAAACCATATAATGCCTTCTTTAACCTGCACACCTGGTTTTCATGCCCTTTCTGCACAAAGCCACGCGGCTGAAAAACATACACTTCTTCATGCAAATCACCATTCAGAAATGTTGTTTTAATGTACATCGGATGTACATTCCAACCATGATGGGCTGCAAGTGCACAAATGCTCCGAACAGTATTCATACAGCATGTAGGTGCAAAGGTCTCATCAAAATCAATGCTTCTTTCCTGCGCATAACCCTTTGGAACAAGCCTAGCCTTATACCTGTCAATTGTAACATCAGGTTTACACTTCAGCTTGTATACCCACTTAGTACCAATGGCCTTCTTGCCAGGAGGCAAGTCACATAAAGACCATGTACCATTCTTCATTATAGCATCATATTCAGATTGCATAGCAGCCATCCAATTTTCTGAATTCTGTGCTTCATCAAAAGAAACAGGCTCATTCTCATCACAGAGACTAGACGTAGCCATAGCATAGCAATCTGATGCAAAGGAGGCACTATGACAGCCTAAACGAGTACGATATGACAAAGGTGCATCTATTTTGCTGTCACGTAAAGTCTGCAACGGCATTGGCATAGTTTTTGCCTGCTCAATATCAGCTCGCTCATCAACAAGTGCACCATGTAAATCTGCATCAGAAATGGAATGATCTGCATCATCATATGAAACCTGCAAAGGCTGAGAAGTTGCCTCATTAGGACCAGCACTATGTTGCGAACATTTGTTTTATGTAGGGTACAAATTTCAAATTATGTAAATACCTTTGGGAAGTCTTCCAATACTTCAAGAAGGCTCATATTATTCATAAAACATAGCCAAAATACTACGTGATTTCTAGAACATGGTGAGTCAAATTAGTGAGTCACAAGGGAGCTGCAATGGTGTCCTAGTGGAAGGTCGATGTGACTAGTTCTCAAAGTCCATCAATACTTTGCTTATTTGAGCACTTGAGTCATGTAATACCTCCATCCAAGTGTCTACCACGAATTTATATGTATTAGGAAGGTTTTAGGTTAGTTTCCCATGCTATAAAAAGAGAAGAAAAGTCGTGATCTTGTGGGAAGTCCAAGAGAGGCATATGTGTATCTCTATGCTGCTGTAGTTTTTTATGCAGAGATTGCAGAGCTTGTATCTCCCTCATTATATATCCAAATTACATGTTTGATAGCTCATTTGAAAGCTCTTACTGTCTACGTTTTTCTTGTAAATTTTCATAATCATTGGATTTGTGAGCTGAGAGCAGTACTCTCTGCAAGTAGTGTGTGTTCTCTGGTTTCACCCCTACTGAAGGTCTCTATTAAACCTCAAACTTGCAGAGGTCATATCTCCTTGTGTATTTATACAAATTGAGTGTTCTTTGGCTCATTGGAAAATTATAATCAAATAGAGAATAGTAAGCTCTGCAAGCATGACTGGTTTTCTATGATGAAGTTTGTGAGAAGGTCAACTTGTTCCTAGGGGGTTCCACCTACTTCCTGCTATATTTGGGAGGTTAATAAACTCCAACATTGGTATCAGAGCTTGGAATTGAAGCTTGGAGAAGGTTGTAATACCTTGATGAAGAATTTGAAGCTATTGGAGCAGCGGTTCATCATCGACACTACACAAAGGTAGAAGGAGATAGCAAGGAAGCATCTCAAGCAACATCCAAGCAAAGAAAGGTGCATAAACTTTATTACAAAGGTAAATCTCATACTTCTTCTTATCACACATATCCAAAAGGAGGGTCAAAGGAGGAAGTTTAGTATTTACACAATGGGTGATCAACATGCACAAATAGAGAAGCTTGATAAGAACAACTATCAAGCATGGCGATTTAGAATCACAGCATACTTGCAAGGTGGAGGCTTGTATGGTTTGATTGATGGAACGGATATCAAACCCTTATTACCAGAGGATCCAAATCAGCAACAATTAAGGGATTTTAGACTTTGGAATGAAAGAGACAAAAGGTTTATATTCATTTGATCACAAAATATTCAAGATTCAATGGTAGGACACATACAAGTTCTAGACACAAGTAGAGATGTTTGGCTTGCATTGGAAAGGTTGTATGCTACAAGTACAAGAGAAAGGAAGATTCAACTCAAAAATGAGTTGAATAACATAAAGAAAGATACAAGGACATCGGTCAATGATTACTTGTTGAAGGTTAAAGAGATTGCAGATCAACTAGGATCAATTCAAGCTCATGTGGAGGACGACGACTTGGTTGCACATACTCTCAACAGCCTCAAGGATGATGAGAGATGGAAACCAGTCATTACTTCAGTTTATGTTAGAGGAGAATTACCAGATTTTGATCAGCTTGTTGCTCTCATGGTCACGGAGGAGATGAATCTAAATGGTTCTACTTCAAATAAAAAAGGATCTCAAGCACAAGCTCTTTATGCAGGATCATCAAGAGGTGGAAACAGAGGTAGAAGAGGTTCAAATAGAGGTCGAGGAAGAAGGAGCGATGATCAAGGGACTTCAAGTGGCTTCTTCAACACAAGAGGAAGAGGAAGATCAAGTGCTAGAGGTACGAGAGGCTACTACAACTACAATCAAAGACAAAGGAGTGAATATAACAACAATTGCTATATATGTGGAAGGTATGGACACTATGCCAAAGATTGCTATCAAAATGAAAATAATCAAGGTGGTAATCGAAGAGGAGGCTATTCAAGAAGAGGTAAACAACAAGGAAATTATGCAGTTGAAGGTAAAAGTGATGATTATGATTCTCTTCTTATGATGAGTGTAGAAACTAAGATGAATTGCAATAGTGATGTATGGTATGTAGATAGTGGTTGCTCTAACCATATGTCACATGATGCTTCATGGTTTTCTAATATGCATAATCCTTCATGTAAAGGTCATGTTGAAATAGGAGATGATACAACACATAAGATTATGCAAGTTGGAGATGTTGTTATGCAGGATAAGACCAAGACAAATTGCTTGAAGGATGTACTTTATGTGCCAATGATCACTAAGAATTTGATGTCAGTTGGTCAAAAATGGTAGAAAAAGGTTTGCAAATAAGATTTAATCATGCAGGTTGCTTCATTGAGGATCCAAAGCAAAGGAGGCTAATTGCGAGAGGTCAAAAACAAGGTAGATTGTTTACATTCAAGGTAAACCCAAATCATACAAACTATTTCTCTTATGGTATGCATCGAATAGCAGAGCTTGATCTATGGCACAAAAGGATTGGACACATGAATGTACATAGGTTAAAGGAGCTATCAAAGAAGAGGATTGTTGAAGGATTACCTGATCGTACTAAGCAACATATGGTGCATCTTTGTGAAGCATGTCAAATGGGTAAGCAGAGTAGACATCCTTTCAAGCATTCAAGCTATGTAAGCAGTGGATTGCTAGATCTTATACACATGGACGTATGGGGTCCTACTAAAGAGGCATCCTTGGCTGGTAATAAGTACTATGTCTCATTCATTGATGATCATAGTAGAATGACATTTGTGTATTTTATTAAACATAAGAGTGAAGTCTTTGATTGTTTCAAAAATTTTAAATCATTTATCGAGAAGCAAACAGGAAGATTCAACTATATTCTTGGCATGAAGGAAATACCCTTTGAAACTTGAGGGGAAGAATGTTGCGAAACATTTGTTTTATGTAGGGTACAAGTTTCAAATTATGTAAATACCTTTGGGAAGTCTTCAAATACTTCAAGAAGGCTCATATTATTCATAAAATATAGCCAAAATACCACCTGATTTCTAGAACATGGTGAGTCAAATTAGTGAGTCACAAGGGAGCTACAGTGGTGTCCTAGTGGAAGGTCGATGTGGCTAGTTCTCAAAGTCCATCAATACTTTGCTTATTTGAGCACACTAGACGGTCCACCTGTAAAAAGAGGCATCAAAGTATCATACATGTCTTTGGAGCTAATAGATGTCTCCTTAGTACATGAAAGCAATGGCTTAATAGCATCTTCCACAAATACAACATCATGGCTAACCAGAATGCGTTTAGTCTGTGGATGATACAGACGATAGCCTTTACTTTTAGAACTATACCCAACAAAAAATACATTTTACTGCCTTATCATCCAATTTTCTACGATGTTGTTCAGACACTAGTGCATATGCCAAATAACCAAAAACACGCAGATGAGCAACAGATGGCTTGCGGTCATGCCAAGCCTCATATGGAGTGATAGACTACAGCGCTTTAGTGGGACACCTGTTCAGTACATATGCTGCACACATGACAGCCTCAAGCTAGAAACTATGTGGTAAAGCCTGACTCTTGACCATGCACCTCGCCATCTCCATTAGTGACCTGTTCTTTTGTTTAGCAACTCCATTCTATTGAGGTGTATATGGCACTGTACACTGGTGTTTTATTCCATGTTCAGCCAGAATGCATTGAAATCAGAAGACATATATTCCCCCCCTCAATCAGAACGGAGGGTGCCCATTTTACATGCTGACAAATTTTTAGCCAAAACCAAAAATTGTTTAAAGCACATGAACACTTTGGAGTTTGCTTTGAGAGGATATACCCATGCATGCCTAGAAATATCATCAATGAAAGTCACGAAGTAAAGATAATTTCCAAAAGAAGGTGTTTGCATAGGACCACAGACATTACTATGTACAAGCTGCAATTTCTGAGTAGCCCGAACTGAACCATCTTTTGGAAAGGATGAATGCTGCATTTTGCCCAAAATATAGCCTTCACAAACATGTTTTCTAGGTGCCTCAAGTTTGGGCAATGAGGAAACTATTTTAGATTTCTGCAGGCGTAGCAAACTAGCAAAGCGTGCATGCCAAATCTTTGCATCTGACATAGCCTGAGAATCATTTATTGCACATGCCAAATCATTTACAGATCTTTCATAGTCTATGAGCTTATACAGCCCACGACATAAGATGCCAGAAGCAATAATCACATCTCCATTTGACAGATCATGAACTGTACACCTGTCATCAACGGATTTCACAACCAAGCCAATCTTGGCTAATGCAGAAATTGATAACAGGTTCTTTTTGATCCCTGGCACAAATTAAGCATCTGACAAAGTGAAAGAATTACCATCAGTAGTAGTCAAAATGATCTTACCAACTCCCATAACAAGATAAGAGGAGTTGTTGGCGCATGTAACAGTATTCCTTGTAGGGGCAGGCTCGAGTGAAGAGAAGAAACTACGCTGCGAGGTAATATGTTTGGTCGCCCCACTGTCAAAATACCAAACATCTGAGTCTACTGCAAACATGCACTACTCATGAGAAGATGGATCAAAACTGCAAACAGTAGTAAACGCCCATTCTTCTTCCTGCAAAAGATTTGCAGACTCTGTTTTTGGTGTAGAGGCCTCTACAACAACCATTCTAGCCTCTTTCTTCTTTGCCTCTTTAGCAACCAGTTTTGGACAGTTCTTTATGATATGGTCATTCCCTTTATAGTACTTACAAAACAATTTTTGATTTTCTGATTTCTTCTCATCTTTATCTTCCTTCTTCGAATATGTAGAATTAGCAGATTTTTGCTTACTAGTTGAAGAGCTCCATTTTCCTTTGCCCTTCTAACTAGCCAAGAAGGCTTGATCTGTAACTCACATAATGGGCCTATTTTTCCTGGACTGATCTTCCTACAACAGAACAGAGACTAACTCCTCAAATGATAAGGCATTTGGATTGTCTTTCATCATCAACCAAAGAGTAGAAGCAAAACTCTGATATGAATCAGGAAGACCATTCAGAACAGTCTGCACAAGTGAGCTATCTAGTATAACCTCATCAACAGAAATCAGCTGTTCCTTCAAGTCTTTGATCTTCATTAGGAAAATGTCCATAGAATCACCTTCATTCATGTGCTCACTCTCCAACTGTTTTCGGAGGTAAGCAACACGAGCCTCATTCCTACTTGGTACAATGTGGTAAGTGTATCCCAAGCATCCTTAGCTGTGCTACAAGAGCGAATGTGAGGAATAATGGCACGTTTGACAGACAAAGCTATCAATGCATGTGCCTAGGCATCTCTTCCATCCCAACGAATATGCTCTGTAGTAAGCAGAAACAACAGCACGAACAAGAATCTGTGGAATATCATCTTCGACACCATCTTCATCAGCTCCAGCACCTGTATTTGCAGTACCTGTAGTGAGAGGTGTAAACCATCCAACTTATCCTCAATAGCCAACATACGGAATACATCACTGCTTTCAGCCATGGCCGGTGACTAAAATACCTTGATGCAGAAAATTGATTGTATCTCAAAATGTTGAACAGAACTGTCCATACGAATTCCACTAGATGTGTAGCAGACTTCGAGACGCTTATACTGGTGAACAGAAACTGGTATATACCTTTGGCACAAAAAGATGAAATAGCATGCACAAGCACTACGATAGTGTGTTAGGAGGCCGAAACGAGCTTAGATTGCGATTTCGGCACCACAAAACAAAGCAATTTTGATCTCTAAAACACCCTGAGTATGCTCACCGAATTTCGTGTGAATCTGAGATTGCAAACGGAGGAGTGTCGATGGCGCCCTAGATGAAGCGATGACCTGCTCTGATACCAATTGTTGGAGATAGACGTCTGTGGAAGCACGCGAACAGCACAAGGAAGAATAAGAATCTTGGAGCACAAACACACAATAGTGAATGTATTACTAGAGAATGTACAAAGATAAGTAGCCCATTAGGGCAATAGGCGTATATACAAGCCCGGGGGAAAAAACCTCCTAAAGAGGGAAAAAAGTGCCCTGGTGGTCCTAGTGTGTTCACACACATCACTACCTAAATATATTTATAGAATCAACAATGAATGTTGATGGTAAGCTGACACAATATCCTTTAAATAATCACCAAGATGTAGAAATCAACTCCTCCAAGAGTGTGAGAACTCTTCCTCCAAGATGGCCTCCAAGATCTCTTCCTAGCTCCTTGAGAGTGAGAAGATATCTCCTTGATCACCAAGTATCTTGAACTCTCCTTGAGTGATTGCTTGAGTGATAATGAACAATGAGCAAGGCTCTCCTTATATAGCCTTGTAGCTATGTGAAAAGCAATATTGAAAAGCATAAAGCAAAGCACAACAATCATTGTGTCAGATCATCACGAAAAAAAATACACTTGTGCAAATTCCTTGAGAAACAAATAATCTTGTCTTTGTATTTCGTCCGCCACATTGCTTTTCAAGAATGAAAAAGACAAAACTCTTTCACATAATTTTTGCACTGCACCACGAATTGGAGACTCCTCCAACTTGATGTGAAAAATGCATTCTTAAATGGTTGGATAAGTGAAGAGGTATACATGTCACAACCACCAGGTTTTGAAAACGCTAATCATCCATCTTATGTTTACAAACTTAAGAAACCATTTTATGGATTGAAACAAGCTCCTAGAGCTTGGAATTATAGTTTGGTTACATACCTTCAAGATCGAGGGTTCAAAGCTAGCAACTCACATCCTTCTCTATTCATCAAAAGGGATCACAATGAGGTTATCTATCTATGTGTATATGTAGATGATATTATTGTGACAAGTGATGATCTAATTGGCATTCAAAGGATCAAGAGACACTTGCAAGAGGAGTTCAAAATCAGTGACTTAGGTGAGCTCACATATTTCCTAGGTATGCACGTGATACACATAGGTGAAGGAATGTATTTGACTAAGAGAAGATACATTCGGGATCTTTTCTTAAGTTCCAAATGGAAAACACTAAACCTGCAGGTACACCTTTTGAGATGAATCATAAACTTAGTGCTTATGAAGGTGAGAAAATTGAAGACATGAAAGAATATCAAAGCTTGGTAGCCAATTCATGCACTCTCCAAGAAGACCACACATGGATGTAGCTAAGAGAGTACTTAATTATCTCAAAGGTACAATCAACGAAGGTATATTCTATCCTTACTCTTCAGATTTGGATATCAAAATCTATTAAGATGTAGATTGGGTAGGATCTAAGGATGATAGAAGAAGTGCTCTTGGTTACTTAGCATTTGCAGGTTCAAAGCTAGTGTCATGGAGTTCCAAGAAGGAACCAACAATTGCTTTATCCTCAACTACAGCCGAGTACAGAGCTCTTGTTGTCAGGATCTTACTCACGCGCATACAGAGATTACGGACATAGAAAACACACAGAGAATAGACGCAACAAGAGACGAGACACAACGCAGTATTGGGTGCAATCTCCCCCCATGCACTCTGTTTCGACAGTCCACAGAGTGCATGTATTTATAGGACTTTTGATTACGTCGAAAATAGTGGTTACATGAGGGCGGCTTCGAAAAGCAGGCGTGAAACTAAAAGTTGGTAACTTTTACAGAAAGCCATTACTTTAAATAATAGAAACTGCGGTCTACAACGACCCTTATTCTAACCATTACTTTTCTAACAATAGAACCTTCTACGCAGGTTTATTTACAAAATAAATAATAATTATTCGGATTATTGATGTCCGCCCTTTCACGCCTTGCACGCTCCTCACGAACCTTCAGCTGCTATATCAAAAACATCAAAAACATATTAATACATTAATAATTTAACATTTTAACAATGCCTTGTTCAATAATATACAACAGCTTTGACCATAGCAACTCAAGAGGCAATATGGTTAAAAGCATTGTATATAGATTTGGGACTTGTGAGTTCCAAACCTCACATATTTGGAGATAATGTAAGTTCCATGCATCTAGCATCAAATCCTATTTTCCATGTCAGAACCAAAAACATAGAGGTTCATTACCACTTCATTAGGGAGAAGCTCATGACAAAGGAGATTGACATTTCTTCTATTCATACTAAAACGCAAGTAGCAGATATGATGATGAAGGCACTTGATGGAATAAAGCTTTGTAGATTCAAAGCTATGGCAAGTATTCAACCTATCAGAGAATGAAGACCCAAGCATACTTTAGCTCGAGGGGGGGGGCTATTGGAACATCCAGATTACACTATGCTTGAGGTGGATTTGATCTACATCAAAATCTATCTCTTGGATTAGGACGAAAGAATATCCGTTGGAGAGTTCTTTATGCTCATTTATTGTATTTTTTAAAAAGATTTTTCATGGGTATTCTACCATTGTAAAAGCCTTGAACTTTACACATGTAAAAGTAGAAAGAGAGAGCCCAAATGCCACGAATTTGTGGTGGTTGAGTTGCATTCAATCAAGCAATCAATCACCTAAAAGTAGATCAAACTAGATCTTCACTTTTCCTAGATTGTAGGAAAGTGAATTGAATCCCTCCAACAACCATTCCCACCTTCATTTGAATTCAAAATCCACTTTAGAAGTCATGGATCACTTATAAAGTCTACATAAAGACTTCAAAACACTTCTATAATACATGGAAGCAATATACATATACTTATGACCATCATTTTCTTGCTCCTTCATTTCTTTGCATCATCTTCTTCACCAATAGTAATCTTGGAGAGGCTGCTACTCTCTCTAGAGAGGTTTAAATTGCATGAGAGATGGATCATTAGAAAGGTATTTGTGTCTAGTTTATGCATGTAAATTTTCATAGCATTTACTTCTGCAGATTGGGAGAAATCTAAGTTTTTTTTTGTCTCGAGGTCAATCTCTACATATTCCTAAAAAATAGGAGATACCATCATTGAGTATCTGATTCATTCCTATAGCATATTTAGCTTATTCCTTATACTTTTGTGCATTATATACACTCAAACCTCTGTGTATCACTCCCATAAAAGGATTGTTTCTAATTGTAATCATGTTGGTCATTATGAGCATTTGAAGTTTGTTGTCTCTTCCAAAGATAGTATGTTTTCTGAGCTAGTCGATGTGCAAACCTATCTATTTTGTATCGAATATTTCTCCTTGATGCTCCAAAGTACATAGTACATTTCCTTGCACTTATCGCATGCCTATAAGATCTATTTGAGTCTCCTTAAGCTTAAGGGTTGGTCTTGTGCCAGTTGGCTAGAACAAACTTCGTCACTTCGCAACTCACTTTTCTACCTCCTACAAGCTTCTCCAAGTTCTTTCATTGTGGTCAGCTAAGGGTGGAGTATTGAGCATATCTAACAACCACTTTCTTCCTAGGAAAGTTTCATCTGCTTTCCTATGCATTGCTTGATTGGGCTGCTACTACAACGCATCTAGAGGCAAATGCCATTGCCCATGCCATTTCTACCCATCCAATCTCAGAGGTTGCATGGTAGATTCTGATCACCACACAATTGCATGCAGTCACTTTGCACGAGGTCGTGCACCTTGTCCAACTTTCTATTAATGGTCGTGATATTGTGCCATTGCTATCTATGGAGATGATGCAGTAGCTATTTCCTAGATCATCAAGCAATGAATGTATTATTTATACTAGGCCATCACCCAAAGAATCATCGTGCACTTCTTAGTCACTATGTCAAATTTGCAGCATAAACCCTATCATGCATATTACTCAAAATACCTTGCATCCACCATCTGTTGCATTTCCATCCAAAATGAATTACATGAACATGATGTTTGATCCTTCACCGCTACTCTTTGAGATGCCCACATTGTTGTTGAGCAGGCAAAGCACTTCATTACCTATTTTAAAGAATTTTTTGAACAAACTATTTGTGAAAGAGATGCTTCCACATCAAGATCACACAATCTACTCGAGGCTAATGATAAGCATAAAGAAACCATATAGGATCTTATAAAGAAAAATGAAGAACTTCAATGCTAATTGGAGGACACATGTTACAATTTGCAACAAGCATTGGACCAGGTAACACAATTGCAAAAGGAGAGAGATCAGTTACTGTCCAACAAATTTGAGCTAACGATAGTAATTTAGAAGCTTAAAGAGGAGTTCCAATAGGCTCATGCTTAGAAATAGGATGTCCATTTTGTATTAGCCGAATCCCATCAATAAATCCAACACACTAAATGTATTCGCTTGCATAGTACTTAAGAAAGATTTTTATTTTCAAGAGGACCTCTAGGAGTAATTGACTTCCATGTCTTCCAAAGTTATTCTTTTTGTTGGCTCCACAGTTTATAAGTCCCTAGAAGATGTTTTGATGATGGACTAGGAGACATTATCCATCACTTTCCTTGTTGTACAAAATAAGCTTTAGAAAAGTTTTCCTGAAACTAAGGATGGATTCCAAACTACCATCTACATTAGGGAAAAAAATGAACCCTGCATGGGCCTTTTGGATTAAGGAGTGATTAGTGATGGACCAATGAGAGGAGGGTGGTGGACACAATCTATAGCCTATAAATCACTAGGCTAAAGGGGGATGAGGGGACAGGATTCCCCTATGTTCAGGTTTTGCCTCTAGAGAGAGAAAGGAATCTCGTAACTTACCTGGGCCCAAAAATTCAAAATTTTCAAAAAGTTATAAAACTCATCATAACACCATTTAATGGTCCCCCAACCACTTTTTAGGATCAAAAGTGCTATTTTTGAGTTCTAAATCAAAATCTGTGCATGAATTGAAGTGAAAAAAGTGACTTTTTCAAAAATAACTCAAAATGCAACTTTCTCCCTCCAAAACCTCATATTTTCATACCCAGGTCCCAAAAAGTCATCTCTTTCCACTACTTTCTCTCCCTAGCACACCATTGCAGCTTCTCCATCTCCATTTCTTTTCTGTGCATCATCTTCTTTGAATTCCTACTATCACTTCCATAGCCTGAACTCCAATGGAGAAACCTAAATCTCATAGACGTCCAAAAGATGAGGTTATCGCGATAAGATGTCACAATATCAAGGCTACAGAAGGAATTTGGTTAGGATAGGAGTTCTGCAAAGGTGCATGGGTGTACACGCAACCCTCTGGTGTTGGTCCTTACCGTGTAAGAGATCGTGGAAACTTGGATCTTCATTGGAAAGGGAAGTTATTAGGCTTCAAAAAGAGCAAAAATGGTGAAATTGTTGCCATTGTACAACATGTTTTCACAATGTCAACCATGAAATTGGAAAACTTAAACAAAATGAGATATCCTATCAACTGTAAGTATTACTCATTGAATTTTGTCCAAATTTCATAATATACCTAGCTAAGTTGTGTAGTTTTTTGTTGTAGACATATTTCCTTCTACCTTGGTGGAAGAACAACCACTTCATAGTCTTACAGGTACTTTCCAAGCATTGCATGCAGATGTAGGGTCGATAGTCTTTCCACAAGCCCGTCCTGCTCAGCTATTACATGAGAGAGTTTTCTTTTACACACATACATATGTTCTACCCTCTTTATCAAATGATTTTGGCAGGTTAGAGATGATTAAGGTAGATTCTCTTTTAAGGCTCGAGTGGCCGCAACCTGATGTATGGACATTAACATCTTTGAAGCATAAGATGGTGATGGAAATACACAAATCTTTTGAAATTTACAAGAGTTTCAAGATCTATAGGATTACATTGGTGTGTTCCTGTTCATTGTTTTGTACATTTATTTCAGATATTCACAATGTTCATGTTAAAAGATATCACGTATGAGCAGGTAGAGGGTTTGCTAGGTGAAAATTGGGGACTTGTAGAAGGATGCACCAAAGGGGATAGATACCTTTGTAAAATTGGTGCAACAGGCATAGGATTTTGATACTTTAAACATCGTACTTCATTGTACATTAGATTCTATTATGGTCGTTGGATGTGTAGACTTGGTGAATGGATACCGTTACAAAGTTCTGAGGGTTTTTTAATTTCATTTGAAATTAAGATAAATCTACCCAACAACGAAATGGAAGTTATTTCAGTAAATCATCATTGAACTCTTGCCAACATGAGAGAACATCTAGTAATCATGGGATTTGAGGATCTGGATCAATCAAAGTTCAGAATACAAGGGCATAAGGTAAGTAGCATATGGTATTTTCAGATGTTCCACTTGACAACACATCTGACATACTTGAAAAGAAGTCAATCCCACTTGGGTATTCTATGGCAGACACCATAGCAATGGTGTGTGCTGATATTTTAAAAGATGACAACAATTCTACAACGGAGGAGTTCAGTGCAGCATAGGAGAGGATAATGAAGCAAAAAATTCCTACATCCCCTGTAGCAGAGCAGAGTGGCATGGCCCACTCTAGCATTGATCTTGATGCCCCTGGAAGAGGGGAGGAAGAAGACAAGCTTCATGATGTAAGTGGTAATTGAATTAAATAAATGGATAATTTAAGTTATCATTGTAAGAGCTTGAATTCTCATTTTTTCTTAACAGGAAGCAATTGAGCTCGACAAGTTCGCAGCAAGATCTAGTGGGGATCGAACTTCTCGCGAGAGTGGTTCATCCTTGGCAAACTACATCGGAAAGTTGCCAAAGGATGATTTTGTTATCATACACAAAGACTACAGTCCGGATGGGCACTTCATGAATTGGTGCTTGAAGGCCCTTAGCAAAATTTTGTGTTTATGTACAATTACCCAAGGCACTAATTGTGTCATTTTGGTTAGGAAATCCTTAGTTGTAACTACATTAGGACTTAATTTTAGAGGAAAAGTATTAGGGCAAATAGGTATCGCCATGGGTCTTGGAATGCAAGACCCCCATGTAATATCAAGATCTGTATTGACTTACCAGCTACCTCAATCTCTCCAAAGGAGAGAGAAAGTTGTAGAGAAATTGAAGGCAGCTGAGAAATGATGTAAATGTTTTGATAATACAAACTTTTTTTTTCATCATTTATCTAGTCCTGTATATGAATGTGCTAATAAATTGAACTTATCTTCTCTCCACAAATTGTATCTAATTTGAAGTCTTTGTATTGTCCCTTTGGTCTTTTGTATACTTATATGCATAAAAAAGGCCAAAAAAGCCCCAACCACAGAAACGCGGGAAACAGCCCTGCAAAAATTTTGCAGGGTTGTTTCCCGCGTTTATGTGGATGGGGCTTTTTTGGCCTTATCTGGTGTTTTTAGGGGCTACAAAGCATAGGAAAGTATGTAATTCTTCATTATCACTTGGTTAGACCAAAGATTACCAGTAGGGTATAACCTCAGCATTAACTAGACAATGATTACCTGTAGGGTATAACCTCTGAATCACTAGACCATTACATCTCTGCCATACCTTTTATGCTTACACAAGCCCAAAATATGCAAAAAGAAACCCCAGCCACAGAAACTCGGGATTCAGCCCTGCAAATTTGCAGGGCTGAATCCCGCGTTTCTGTGGGTGGGGTTTTTTTGGCATCAAAATGACATGTGGGACATCTATAGGTAGAAAAGGAACATATCTAGTCACAAAACAATAGGCAAGTGCATGCATGTTGAACTGAATCCATAAATAACTGACTGAAAGAGAGAGAAAGTGAGAGAGAGAAAAAAAAAAGACAAAGAATATAGGTTAAAACAAAATTTTCTATTATCCATTGTATTACATCGCAAAGTAGGCCTATCATAGGGTATAATATACACATCATGGGTTAACTCCTCTAATTCTTCTTGCTAGCTGAATGTCCTTCGGTTGTATGGTTACTCTCTTGGCATGGATAGCACAGAGGTTAGAGTGCTCAAGCATGGAGATGAGGTAGGCCTCAACTGCCTCTTGAAGTGCTTCAAGTGCTATCCCTTGTATTCGTAGACCTCCTTGGTAGCTTTGTAGTTCCTCTTTCACTACCCTTGCAAAAGCTCTTCGTGATATGAGTAATTCAATGGACTTTTGGTAGTGTCGTATCTCTGCAAAAGCCCTGCAGTGCCTCCTTCGTCTTTGTGGAGCTCTTGTGTTGGGAGGTATGTTTGGCTGGCATTGAGGTCGACGTCATGGTTGATAGTTTTTTTTTCTCTGATGTACACGATGTGAGAGCCCAACTTCATCTTGCACATTTTGTTGTCGATGTGGTTGTTGACTTTGCTCTCTTTCCTCCTCTGTTGGTATTTGCCCTTGTCCTTGTGGAAGTGTCCTACCTCCATATGTCACCCTATGGCTCGTTGGAATTTGCATATCATTCCATGGTGGTTGATTGCTACTTTCGTCGTTCGGGGATGACTCCTCTTCGCTCTCTGGTACACTCCTTCTGATCAACTTCTGTTTGGGTCTTGCCTTGATGGGTGTCCTTGTTGGTGGCTCATCATCTGATATGGACTCTGTTCATCTTGGAGTGAAATACTCTTGTCTATTGGACACTTCATTTTTCTCACGCTGAATTGCTCCCAGGTGGTGTGCCATCGTGTGACACAGGCACATATGTGCTCTGGGAACCACTTCGTGGTCTTTGGGGGGGTTGCAACCATGGTGGGCATTGTGTCCCTAGATGAGGGCTAGGAAAGAAGACGTGATCTTTCCTTGTAGTTTGCTTGGTGCGTGCCATTCTCTTGAGTTGCAAAAAGTGTGAAATGAAGTGAGTTCTCTCTATTTATAGAGTTTTTTTAAAAACTTTTTGTTCACACTAGAATGGACAAAACCTGTTTAAAACGATACAGAATATTATATATTAAATAATAACACATCGAAACCAAGATTACAATAATCATAGGTTTTACCACATAATGGGAAATAACGAATTCACTTTACTTCCAAGCTGAGCCTTCTCGTTGTCTCCTGGCATGCCACTGTGCATGATGAAGAGGACCTAACGATGACTTCCATTTCTCACTGGCAATGTTGTGTTGCATCGTTCTTGCAAGTTTTGCCAATTTTGAATCCCTAAGTCGTTCCACAAAAAACTTTCTCGAGAATGTAGTGTAGTAAGACCAATTAAACATCTCCTCCATGTAGTTTGATTGCATTGGACCATCACTATGTCGGGTGTTTTTGAAGTAGACACCCCTCACTTTGTAGTGTGACTTTTCCATTCCTTGGGTACTAAAAATCTCTAATGACCCATATCGATGCATGAAAAAAGCTCCATGTGCAAACAAAATATGCTAAAAATTGTTAAGTACATTGGAAAAAGGTAAGTGCAATGAACACTTGTAGAAGAAGATTACACTTACAATGTAGTGTGTTATATTGCTCTCTCCCCAAGATTGAATGAAACACTTGGTGAACTCCACTAATGTTTCTTGAAACATTTGACGTTGAATAGCACTAGACCTAGTCAGACCCATTAAGCCTATCAACTTATCAAAGCTCGACCAAACTTTCTTTCTCTTATTACAAAGATCAACTTGAGAGTCATTGCCTGTTGTGATCATGCATAGGTCTTTCCATAGCTCATAACGTTCATTATTTTGAGTGCTAGTACCTCTTCTAAAAAAATGTCTTGCTTTATTCCTTGTCATTGACACTTGTTGCAAGCTATCTTGAGATTCTCCAACTTTTTTAACAACTAGGGTTACATTTCCACCATGACAACCAATTGAATTAAGAAGTTCCTCCAATTTCTTTATAGCTTGAATAGATTTATCAACTAGCTTCATGGCAAATGTGTATTCTATATGGAGCTTTAATAGTCTATCAAAAATTCTCATGAAGGCATGCAAGGTGCAAAAGTTGTTAGGTGGGACACTTCATTAAAGGTATATCCCATTCAGCAGATGGAGTTGCATCTGTATCATCAACTAAATCATCTATGTTGTTTTGTTTTCTCTTTGTTCGTTTATAACCTTGTGTGCAATATGGACAAGGATAGAGAGTAGATGCACCTTGTTTGCACCCTAACATGCATTTGATAGTCTTTAAGTCTCCACCTAAGTGCCACTCTACTTCAAAATCACCAAGACTTTCTATAGTGATTTTGGCACCATGAATTTGAGAAGTTATCACCTCATCATTGGATTCTTTAGGTACTTCAATAGCACCTAACCACCATATATCTTTCTCGGATTGGACAATATATGTAAAGTGATGGGTAGATTCTTCACTATCATCAATAATAGTATGGGCCATAGCTTCGTTCATGAGTGTCACACTAAGTCTCTCCATATGGCATCCCTTTATGATTTGACATTCGTCTAGCTTCAATACAAACTTGAGTTTGGAACCACAATCTACATCAAATAACAAACATTATATTATTAAAAATACTATGAATGTCATTATCAAAACAATGGATATACCTTGAATTGTGGATTTGTAAAATTTAACCATTTCCTTTTGAAGCCTCTCCAAATTGACAAATATGTTGTTGTACTTTGTGTAGATGAATCCCTTTCTAGATGTGTTTTTCAACTCTTTCTTTGATGTAGATGAATGATAAATGGATGCAGGCATAACATCTTCTATATGCAGGTAATTGCCAAGAGTATTGGCTACATTCTCATTGGGCATCTTCTTCTTCAGAGATACCTTGTAAGGGCATGGAAAAATGCTCTGCAAAATACCTTTGTTTTGTAGAGCGTGCTTCAAAAGATTGTACAATGCAGTGTACGCTCTAGTACTAACACCTGCTTCATCACAGACCATCTGTACCTCACTAAGACTAATAATATCTTCTAAGTTGCTTGCAAAATCTTTAATCACTTGGGTTTTGATGTGATTTCCTATTGGTGAATCCAAAATCATAAGAACATGTTTGTTGTTAAGACAAGAATTCAGAAACTTCAATTGATCCTCCATTGTTGAGGAAGCACTCGCATCTTCAACAAATGAACTGCACAATAAGAAACTCAATCTAAAAGTCTTTTAACATAAATAAACAAGGGAAACACATACCTAAGTGCGTAAACATGTCGCTTCCGTGCTCCACCACCAGTTGAAAGAGCTTGAAAGGATGATAATGGTCGTTTCCTATATCTCATCCCAAGTGGAGTCTCTTTTAGTTGTGTAAGATTGGCTTTTAACTTTGTAATTGTGCTCTCCTTTTCTTCCACATCTTGTTGGAGTCTATTATTGTGCTCATCCAACGATTTGATAGCACTTTCTAAAGTGTATATAGCACTCTCTAAACTGTGTATCTTGAAATGGTTGTGATGACATTGTTGCATCCAATAATTTGCTGTAGATGTAGAATGGTTAGACAATCGCTTGCAATAGCCTAGCAGTCCATCTTCACCGCAACCAAGGAATTGTAGAAATGTGGAGATACTATGGAATCTAGGATGAACATTAGCCATTGGATCCAAGGGATACAAAGCACCATTGACCCAAAGATCAATATTCTTCTCTCCGACTGCACGTTGTGCATTTTGAGAATCTATGTCATTGCTACCTCTAGTTGTTTGTGCAAATTCTGTAGGAACACGAACATGTACACTCTTTGAGTGAGGAGCACGCACTAGTGCTGGTGTCATGTTCGTTATACATGTGAGCACCATGATGTTCCAAAACTCCAGCACCGAATGGGAAGAAGCACAGAGATGGCTGGAATGGCTAGTACAGTAGCTGTGTGCAAGAAAAAAAGTGTGTTTTGGTATGTGGATAGGTCAAAACGACTTTTTTCAGTATGTTAGAGGGAAATGAGTTTTTTTTCAAAAATTCATGTTTTGGGGCAACCAAAGTTATGAGTTTGATGATGTGGCACTTAACTTTTGGAGGGATTTTGAAAAGTATGTTTTTTAAAGTATTTTTTATAAAAATAAGACTAAAAAAAATAAGTTCTGATATATACATAAAAGTATGGGCCATTTTGAATAAAGAATAGCTGAAAAAAGACTTTTTTCAAAAAAGTCACTTTTTTATTCATAAAGATGGACGGATTTGATGAGGTGGAAAGTGGTTTTTCTCTCTCTCTATGTGTAGAAGAGAGATAAGATCCTAGCTCAGCCTAAAAAAAAGCCTACTTCAGCCTACCAAAAAGTGCTCTATTAAATGCACTTTGTCCCCTTAACAAAGTACAAGATTAAGCTTAATCCCTAAAAATTAGGAATCCTTACAAGGCCCATGCAGGGTTTAGTTTTTTTCCTAATGAATCTGAGCTATCTGATTCTGATGAACAAGACAAAGCAGATATCATTTTGGTCCTTGAACAATAGTTTGTATTTATTATCTTTTTTGGGTTTAGGTCCATTGTGCATGCTAGTGTTAGACCATTGCAATTGTAAATATTACCAAAATTTGTATTACCAAAAAGAGGTAAAGGGATGCTACCCCATCAAAGCAACTATTTAAGGGAATCGACTCAGTGATGAAACACAACAAAGTATGAGTTTGCTAGGTGGTTCTTTGGGCACAAAGGAGTCCTATTTGGGGATATATGTGTGTATCTTCTTCATCTGTTGTTTTTCTATGTACCATACTAAAAGTAAATGGTTGATGTAGAAGTGTAAATTACTAGTGTTACTTGATTAACAATTTGTGATTGCGGTTATTGAAATTGTGAGAAGTCACTATTCAGAATGAGTATTACTATTGTTAGCACTAGTTTCCATGTGAAAGCCCAAATGGCTGCTAAAAGCTTTTGTAACATATAGTGGCCCGTCGACCCAATGCTTTCTCCAAGGCTTATGAATAAGATGACTACCAAGGCATAGACCTTGGCATACCTTGTCATTCGAGTCACTAAAGTCATCATTGGCATCCTTGGTTGCATGCGAGGGAGGACCTCAACAATCAAGGAAGAAGAAGGTTCCCACTACTTCCGGAGAGGTCATCCATCCAAGCACTATTCCCCCTACAACTTTCTTAATCGGCAATCTCTTGCCATTGAGCTACACTCTTGTGGTGTTTGAAGAAGGTCAAAGACTAAAGTTCACATTACCTTGATCATGTTTTGGGCCTTTAAAGCTTCTTTCGTTGCTTTGAAAGCTTGTTTTGAAGCATTTTTGGAGTGATTCTCGGAGCCATTTTGGAATACTTTTGTGCATAGTTCTCTTTACACAAGTTCAAGAACATCAAGAAGAGTGCTCTTCATACTTCTCCAACAATGAATTGTTGATATATTTCAATAGTGATGTGTGTGAACACACTTAGGACCACTAGGACACTTTTTTTTCCTCTTTAGGAGGTTTCTTTCCCTCGGCTTATATATATGCCTATAACCCTAATAAGTCACTTATCTTTGTACATTCACTTGGTAATAAAAATTCACTATTATGCATTATGCTCCAAGCTTCTTCTTCTTCCTTGTGTTGTTCATGTGCTTCTATAGACCTCAGGCTCCAACAATCGGTATCAAAGCAAGTTGTCAAAGAGCTTCACTATGTTCGTCAAAATTTTGATCTGAGCTCATTTCAGCCTCCAAATGCACTATCAAAGTGCTTGTGTAGGCAATTTCATCTAGTTGTTCCAAATAAATATATAGGTTTTGGTTTACCAATACAAGCACCACAAAGTCTACTATACGTTTAGCAGAGCTCAAGAGGGTAGTTCTCTTTAATGTTTTGAGATACAATCATTTTTCTATATCATGGTATTTTAGTCACTGGCCATGGCCGAAAGCAATTATGTATTTCATATGTTGGTTGTTGAGGACAAGGTGGATGGTACCAATTACCCATTATGGGTATATACAATGCATCATGTATTGGTAGCAAAAGGATTGTGGAATATTGTGAAGGGTGTTGAAAAACGACCCACTACACCTACAAATACACTTGTTTAAGGTGATCCAGATGGCGTTAAAGATGAAGATCTTAAAGTTCCTATTCCTGTTGTGTTTCTTATTGCACCTACTGTAGGGCAACTTTGTTGGGATGGTAGAGATGCTCAATCACATGTATTGATCGCTTTATCTGTCAAACATTGATTTCTACAGATGAAGTCTTGCTAGATAGTTCACTTGTACAGAGCATTCTTAATGTTCTTCAAGATTCATATCAGAGTTTCACTTCTACTCTTTGGTTAATGATGAAAGCCAATACAAATGCCTGAGTTAGTCTCTATTTTATTGCAAGAAGATTAGTCCCGACATAACAAGTCCATTATGAGTGTAGTAGATCAAGCTTTCTTAGCTAGACAGAAGGGTAGAGGTAAATGGAGCTCATCTACAAGTAAGCAAAAATGTGCTAATTTTGCACAGTTGAAAAAGAAAGACAAGAAGAGTAGGAAAAAGCAAATGTAGTTCTTCAAATACTGTAAAGGAAATGATCATGTCATAAAGAGTTGTCAAAAACTAGCTCCAAAAGAGCCAAAGAAAAAAGATGCTGGAATCATTGTTGTAGAGGTCTTTACACCTAAAATAGAGTGTGTTAATCTTGTGTAGAATCAATACTGGGGGTTTAATGTTGCTCACAATTATGAACCATCTTCTCATGAGCAATGCATGTATGTAGTGGACTCAGATGTTTGATACTTTCATAGTAGGGCAGCCAAACATATTACCTCGCAACGCAAATTTCTTTAGTTCATTTGAGCTTGCCCCTACAAGGAATACTATCACAAGCGCAAACAACTCCTTATATCCTATCATGGATTTGGTAAGATCATTTTGAATATTGTTGATGGTCTTTCTTTCACATTTTTGAATGCTTTGTATGTGCGAGGGATCAAGAAAAACTTTTTGCCAGTTTTGGCATTAGCCAAGGTTGGCGTGATTATCAAATATGACATATGTACAATTCATGATCTTTTGAATGGTGATGTTATTATTTCTTATGGAATTTTATGTTGTGGGTTGTATAAGCTCATAGACTATGCAAAATCTATGATAGATTCAACATGTGCAGTTCAAGATTCTTAGGCTATCTCAGATGCAAAGCTTTGGCATGCACAGTTTGGTCATCTGAATTTTGCTAGTTTGCTATGTCTACAAAAATATGAAATGGTGTCCTCTATGCCCAAACTTAAGACACCTTGTAAACATGTTTTTGAAGGTTGTATTGTGGGAAAAATGTAGCATTCCTCCTTCCAAAGGATGGTTGAGTTCAAACTACTCAGAAATTGCAGCTTATTCATAGTGATGGCTGTGCTTGTACGCACACATCTTCTTTTGGGAACTAACTTTACTGTGTGACTTGAATTGCTGATTTTTCCAAGAATGCATGTGTGTATCCATTGAAAGCAAAGTTTGAAGTGTTTATGTGCTTCAAAAAGTTTTTGGTTTTGGCTGAAAATCAGTCACCATGTAAAATGGGCACCCTCCATTCTCATCATGGGGGGAATATATGTCTTCTAATTTTAATTCATTTTTGACTTAACATGGGATAAAACATCAATGTCCAGTACCGTAAACAGCTCATTAGAATGGAGTTGTTGAAAGAAACAATAGGTCACTCTTGGAGATCGAGGTCTGTGGGAGGACACAAACAACACAAGGAAGAAGAAGAAACTTGGAGCACAACATACAATACTGAATGTATTACCATAGAATGTACAAAGATTAGTAACCCATTAGGGCAATGGGCATATATACAAGGGGGGGGGGAACCTCCTAAAGAGGGAAAAAGTGCCCCGATGGTCCTAGTGTCTTCACACACATCACTACCTCAATATATCAACAAATCCCCCCTGAGAGTGATGCGGTGAACAAGGAATTGGCACTCATGTATAAGTGCCAAGCTATGTGGAATTAATGCACAAAAGGAAGTAAGCCCAAAGTTTTGTGAAAAGCTTCAAACTTCTCCCTAGGCAGAGCCTTCATGAAAAGTTCTGCAATGTTCTCCTGCATGGGCACATATGCCAAGCTGATCTCTCTAGCAGAGAAACTCTCCCTAACATAATGATAATGCACCTCAATGTGCTTAGTGCGAGCATGGAACACAAGGTTCCTTGCAACTACCAATGTGCTATGACTATCAGTGAAGATGGTGGTGGTAGAAGACTGACCAACACCCAAATCAGCCATAAGTTGTCTGAGCCCCACACACTCAACAATTTCTCACAAAGTAAAGATAGTTTCCAAAAGGGGATGTCTACATAGGACCACAGACATCATTGTGAACAAGCTACAATTTTTAAGTAGTTAGAACTGAACCATCTTTTGGAAAAGAGGAACGTTGCATTTTGCCCAAAATACAACCTTCACAGACATGTTTACTGGATGCCTCAACTTTGGGCAAAGAGGACACCATTTCAGATTTCTACAGGTGCATCAAACTAGCAAAATTTAGATGACCAAAGCATGAATGCCAAAGTGTTGCATCTGACATAGCCTGAGAATCATGTACTACACATGTTGAATCATTCATAGATTTTTCATAGTCTATGAGCTTCACGACATAAAATGCCAGAAGCAATAATCATGTCACCATTTGAGAGATCATTAACTATACATCTGTCATCAACAAATTTCACAACCAAGCCAATCTTGGTTAATGCAAAAATTGATAACAATTTTTTCTTAATCCCTAGCACAAATAAAGCATCTGACAATGTGAAAGAACTACCATCCATAGTAGTCAGAATGATCTTACCAACTCCCATGATAGGATAAGAGGAGTTGTTGGCACATGTGACAGTATTCCTTATAGGGAAAGGCTCGATTGAAGTGAAGAAATTGCACTGCGAGGTAATATGTTTGGTCGCCCCACTATCAAAGTGCCAAACATCTAAGTCTCTTGCAAACATACACTGCTCATGAGAAGATGGGTCAAAATTGCAAACAGTATTAAATGCCCATTCTTCATTTTGCACAAGATTAGTAGACTGTGTTTTTGGTGTAGAGGCCTCTACAACAACCATTCCAACCTCTTTTTTCTTTGCTTCTTTTGCAGCCAATTTTGGATAGTTCTTTATGATATGATCGTTTCCTTTATAGTACTTACAAAAGAATTTCTGCTTTTCTGATTTCTTCTCATCTTTGTCTTCCTTCTTCAAATGTGTAACATTTGCAGATTTCTACTCATTAGTAAATGAGCTCCATTTACCTTTGCCCTTTTGACTAGCCAGGAAATCTTGATCTCCAACATGCATAATGGACCTGTTCTGCCTAGACTGGTCTTCCTCCAACAAAACAAAGACTAACTCCTCAAATGTTAAGGCATTTGGATTTCTTTTCATCATCAAGCAAAGAGTATAAGCAAAACTCTGGTATAAATTGGAAAGACCATTCAAAATAGTCTGCAAAAGCAAATTGTCAGGCAAGACTTCATCAATAGAAATTAATTGTTCCTTCAAATCTTTGATCTTTGTTAGAGAATTGTCCATACAATCACCTTCATTCATATGCTCACTCTCCAACTGATTTTGGAGGCAACTAACACAAGCCTCATTCCTAGCCTGGTACAATGTAGTAAGTGTATCCCACGCATCCTTAGCTAGTGAATGTGAGGAATAATGGCACGTTTGATAGACAAGGCTATTAATGCATGTGCTTGAGCATCTCTGCCATCCCAACAAAGGTGTGGTAGAAACTATAGCACAAATAGGAACATGAAGACTTACATTATCTTCAATGCCATCTGCATCAACTTCATGCTCATCTTCCTCTACATAGCAAGCTAGTATGCCTTGATTGGTGTGCTTATACACACTGTCTGCCATTATGTGGTATTTTTGAGATCTCACCACTTCTTTATCTCTTGCTCTCAACACACGATGTTTGGGTCCAAAGTTTAGAATAGGCACTATATTTTTAGCACATTCAAGCACTACTTCTAGATTGAACAATAGGAATCCGGAAGATCATCTGATACTTCGTGGAGAGACTCTCCTGAAGTTAGTCTAGTAAGGTGGTCCGCCCTTAAGTGATTCCTACCTTTCCTAACCACAACTTCAAAGTCATATTCCATTAGTAAGAGGAGCCATCTTACTAATTTTCCGGTATTTCAAGGTTTGTTCACTAGATATAATAGTACTTGATGGTCTGTAAAAGAATTAAACTTATTTGCGAGCAAATAATGTCTAAACTTCTTAACCGCATATACCATTCCTAAACCTCCTCTTTCAATAGTAGTATAATCTTGTTCAGTCACATTCAATTGTCTATTGGTGTAGGCTATTGGAGGATCCATATTACCTTCACTAGTAGGTTGTGCTAACACACACTCAATAGCATAATTGGATGCATCCACATGAACATGGAATGGCTTGTTCCAATCGGGTGTAGTCAAGATTGGTGCTAAACATAGTCGGTGTTTGAGCTCATTGAAGGAGTTCTCACATTCATATGTCCACTCAAGGCTAGTCAAAAGGGATTACAGAGGCTTTGCAATGATCGTGTACATATGAATGAGACGTCGATAATATCCGCAATGCCCCATGAAAGCTTGTACTTCCTTGACATTCTTTGGCCTAGGTAACTCTACAATAGCTCTAAATTTCTCCTCATTCATGGATATACCATTCTTTGACACTATGTGTCCTAGAATCTTGCCTTGCTGGACCATAAAAACACACTTTTCTAGGTTCAGGTAGACCTGATATTCTCTACATTTGTTAAAAAATTTTCTGAGTTAAGGTATATGAGTTTGTCTAATGTTGGAATGAGCACATAGATCATCAACATAGACTTCCAAGTTTTTCCTCAAGAACTCTTTAAACATGTGGAACATCAGTCTCTGAAAGGTATCCAATGCATTGGTAAGCCCAAATGGCATTACCCAAAAAAGCAAATATGCCCCATTCTGTAGCAAAAGTCGTCTTATGCTGATCTTTTGGAGAAATGGCCACTTGATTGTAGAGAGAGAATCCATCATAGAAGCTATATACTTCCTTGCTTGCCATCCTCTCTAATAGACACTCAGTGATAGGAAGTGGATAACTATCTGTAATAGTGGCTGCATTAACTTTCTTCAAGTTAATGCATACACGTAGCTTGCCATTCTTTTTGGGCACCACTACAATGGGGGACACCCATTCAGTATGCTCAATTTCATATATAAATCCGGATTCTACCAATCGATCTATTTCTTCCTTGATCTTGGTAGCATAATTGTCATTATGTGTGTATGGCTTCTACTTAGAGGGTTTGGCATCTGAGGTCATGGGAATAGTATGTGAGCATATGTTGGGGTCTACTCCTTTTAAGTCCTCATAGCTTCAAGAAAATACATCTCTGTATTCTCTGAGCAAGGCTATCAACTCTTGCTCCTCTTCTTGTGTCAAATCATGTCCTATGTACGTGCATCGCTCTTCACCTTCTTCTATGGTCACAATGATTTTCTTGGTTTTCTCTTTGTTATCATAGGCCTCTCTTGCTACTGCTTCATGTTTGGGCATCCTTATCATGACTCTCCTATCTTCTACTCCATACTTCTTGAAATTTTCACGGACCTCAAACAAAGATTCCGCCTCTTCCGGTGAGGCCGCTCTCTTCTTTCTTTCCTTTCCTTCACTCTTGGTGGTCACTTGTGTGGCTAATCACACATCGTTCATAAGTTCTCTGTGCTCTTGGGGGTGAACTTCTATTTCATATAGGAATTCTTCTTCTAATGCACAGCAAGGGTCCATAATGATTGACTCAAGATCAGAGTCACTTGCTTCCTCAAGTACATCAGTGCCAGGCTTACATTCTTCAAGAATCCAATCACACATGATTGGCTCAATCATAAAGAATAAAATTTCACAGCCATCTTCATCACATTGTGGTTTCCATCGTTCTTCATGATGGCTACGTCCATTGTCACTAGGATTTCTACCCAACCATGAGGTTCAAACTCTTCATCTAAAAAAAATGACAGGTGCATAGGCTGGGTCTCGAATTGATCTATGAGTTTCCTTCACACCTACCTCTCGGGTGTTCTCTCTTTTCTCTTCTTCTACTGCCACTTTGCACATCCATAAGTGAGTATGTTCATGCATCCAAGAGGATCGTGATCCTATGGAATGCACCAAATCTGTATCATCTGTGGCTCTACGGATGGGATTCCACTGTATAGGGGGCACATCTCTATGAGAGTAATCCTTGAGATTGACTTTGGTTGTAACACCTAAGTGTTGCAAATACAATGAATTGGTTCCCCAATCTTGTACTACTTGCAACTATCTCATGAATGGTCTTCCCAAAATCATCATAGGCCTGATTTTTGTTAAAGTCACATACAGCAAAAGTGTGCTCAAGCTCTCCACCACAAGTAGTGAGAGTTATCCCTTCTAGCAATCCTGAAGGTCTCTCTATGTGACCATCGACCATTTGTAATTTCATTCTCATTGCCTTGAGTGTTGGCTCTCCCCAACACTTCCATAAGGAAGTGGTAGCAGTTGCAACACTTGTGCCTAAGTCCAAAATAGCCTTGGTTGTGTAATCTTGATGAGTGATTGGGAGATAGGTGATTCCTTCTTCTCCTTCACTCATGTCTCCTATCTTATCCAAGGGTATTTCATAAATTATTCTATGTGATCCTACCAGGGAATGAGATTTTGCTACTTCAAGCACTTGATTGGTTATGTGTTTCCACAATTCTGGTTTAACTTTGAGTAGCTCTCCGAAAGTGAGATTGCATTGCACTTTATTGTTCTTCACTATCTCCATATTCCTAGGTATCATTGAATCTTCATTTCTTATGATGATCATGGGTGCTCTCATACATGTAGACTTTTCTTCCCATGGGCCTATGAAACAAGGCAATTCTTTCCCTTGACTTGGCATCCTCTTGTTCTTCATAAATAGAAGGAATATCTTGTGGAAACTGATCATGTAAGGCATCCATAAGTTCAATGGGAGGAGGATTTTCACTTTCTTTTGCCCATTTCTTTTCTTGAATATCTCGAAGGAATTCTGGTGAATACTGATTCATAGATGAAGAGGTGTCTTGTTGAGTGGAGTTAGGCACATAAGCTTCCTTGGGAGGAATGCTCATTCTTTCATTTGCCTTGTCCTTACACAGGGACGTGGCATCTTGTCCAGATTTTACAATTAAGCTCTCCAATATTTCTAATAGTCCATCAAAATGTAAATGTGTCTTGGCTAAACTAGAGTAATTGAAGAGACGACTAGATTCAAACATGGTTTCAGCCAATTCTACCATCTTAGCACAAAGCTTTGTTCTTTCTAACTCTAGATCAGCTCTAGGATAACACTTTTCATGATCTCTTATGTTTGGCCCTTCTTGGATTCTGTCCTGATATGTTTTTAGCATCATGTCTAAGTCCTCGAGAGTGAGATTTGCAAGGATTGATCCTACTCTAGGTGGTGGATTAGAGGGTGATGGGGATGGTGGCGGTGGTAGTGATGTGTGAGAGTGCATTTGAGAGGTGAGTTCAACTATCTTGGCTTTTGTTTCTTTTAAGCTTTCCTCTAGCTCACTCATCTTCTTAGACCATGGTCTTTTCATTCTCTCTCAGCTATCCTTCCAAGCTCTAGTCCTTTTCTTAGTTATAATCTCAATGGAAGTTACACTTCCGGTGGAATATATTACTAACCCAATGAAATTGATAGGAGTGATCTTTGGCCCATTGTTTGGGTTCTTCAAGAAATCATGTATGAGGTGCTCCTTCCCACAATCTGGACAAAAATCTTGAATTGTTATTGATTGGGGCTACATTGGTGCAGGCATAGGGCAATCACAAATGAAGTGATCACCTTGACATCTGTAGCATGGTCCTCTAGGTGCTTGGGGTCTGATCTGTCTAGGTTCAGGCCTAGAATTAGGATTTGCATACAAGACATTAGCGTATTCAGGCTCCCCACTAGATTCACTAGGGTCTTCATAATAGTATGCTGATTGCATATAGTAAGCCTGTGGACTATCCATATGAGTCGAGTCAAAACTATGATCATTTGGGACACTTTCTAAAAGCAATGGTGATAGTGGCACTAAGGCTCTATTCAAATTTTATTCAGCAGCTGCATATTCTACTTGGATTACATTGGATGGAGGTGGAGGTTGTTGAGCTAGCACGGGTTGAGGTCTTTGTTGCGCTTTGTTGATATATTTACGTAGTGATGTGTGTGAATAAACTAGGACCGTTGGGGCACTTTTTTCCCTCTTTAGGAGGTTTTTCCCTCGGCTTGTATATACACCAATTGCCCAAATGTGTTACTTATCTTTGTACATTCTAGTGGTAATACATTCAATATTATGTGTTGTGCTCCAAGCTTCTTCTTCTTCCTTGTGTTGTTTGCGTGCTTCCGTAGACCTCAAACTCCAAAAAACTACATGGTATACAAGTGGAAAATTTTGGTTCTTCTTCACCTTCAATCATCAAAGGCTTAATAAAAGAAAACTTTTTTATCCAACCTATTTTAAAAGTCCTTCATATATCCCATTGATCCTTCCCTCTCTTTATACATTTAGATAAAGAAGTGTCACTTGAGGTTTTGGACTCCGACAAAGAGATGTTAGAGCCAAAACCTTTTGATGAACCTTTGGGTGAAGGACATGCAATCAGAGGTAAAGTCACTTGAGGTTTTGGACTCCGACAAAGAGATGTTAGAGCCAAAACCTTTTGATGAACCTTTGGGTGAAGGACATGCAATCAGAGGTAAAGTTGTAGGTTCAAGGGATGAGCTTGCTATGCATGAAGAGCGCATGACATTCGAGCCTCCAATCCCTCTTTTAAATGAATAAAAATCAGAAATAGATTTTCTCTTAGGTCTCACATCGATTACAACCTTTCCTATTGCCTTTGATTGCATCTTGGTGGTTCCTGGATATATAGAAGACACACACATGAACACACCCATGAAAGAAGCATTTAAAATCTTCCAACACTAATTCTATGTCTTTCTATAGATGAAAATATATAGATCCATTTTATATATACATACAAACCCTAACTCTACTACACATGCCCTACACCTACCACATATATTTAAATCCTAAACGTACACACATACACACACACACACATATATATATATATATATATATATATATATATATATATATATATATATATATATATATATATATATATATATATATATATATATATATATATATATATATATATATATATATATGTGTGTGTGTGTGTGTGTGTATATATATATATTATATATATATATATATATATGTGTGTGTGTGTGTGTGTGTGTGTGTGTGTGTAAACCCTAACTTTACTACATGCATAACGTAACTTTACTACACACATGCCCTAGACACACATGCATATATGTGTATATATACAATATGTCCTGATATGTATTGTAATGTATGTATGTATTGTATGTATGTATGTATGTATGTATGTATGTATGTATGTATGTATGTATGTATGTATGTATATATGTATGTATGTATGTATGTACTATATGTATACAATATCTACATACTACTATACACATGCCGTAACTGTATGTATGTAATACTACACATATGTATGTATGTATGTATGTATGTATGTATGTATGTATGTATTTATGTATGTATTTATGTATGTATGTATGTATGTATGTATGTATATATGTATATATGCATGTATGCATGTATGTATGTATCTATGTATGTATGTATGTATGTATTGTATGTATTGTATGTATTGTATGTATTTATGTATGTATGTATGTATGTATGTATGTATGTATGTATGTATACAATATCTACATATTACTACACACATGCCGTAACCGTATGTATGTATGTAGTGTATGTATGTATTACTACACATATGTATGTATGTACTATATGTATGTATGTATATATGTATGTATGTATGTATGCATGCATGCATGTATGTATGTATGCATGTATGTATGTATGTATGTATGTATGTATGTATGTATGCATGTATGTATGTATGTATGCATATATGTATGTATGTAATGTATGTATGTATTGCTACACATATGTATGTACGTATGTATGTATGTACTATATGTATGTACGTACGTATGTATGTATGTATGTATGTATGTATGCATGTGTGTGTGTATGTATGCATGTATGTATGTTATTATGTATGTATGTATATATGTATGTATGTATGTATATATGTATGTATGTATGTATGTATGTATGTATGTATGTATTGTATGTATGTATGTATGTATGTATATATATATATGTACTGATATGTATTGTTATGTATGTATGTATGTATGTATGTATGTATGTATGCATGTGTGTGTGTTTGTATGTATGTATGTACTATATGTATACAACATATACATAGTATATACTATATGTATGTATGTATGTATGTATGTATGTATATAGTGTATGTAGTGATATGTATTGTAACATATGTATATATGTATGTACTATATGTACTTTGCTACACACATGCCCTAGACACATGCATATATGTGTATATATACAATATGTACGAATATGTTTTGTACTATATGCATGTATTGTATGTATGTATGAATGTACGTATATGTATGTATGTATGTATCTATGTATTTATGTATGTATGTATGTATGCAATATATGTATACAGTATGTACATATTATATACTCTATGTATGTGTGTATGTATGTACTGATATGTATTGTACTATATGTATGTATTGTATGTATGTATGCATGTATGTGTGTGTATATGTTTTATGTATGTACTGTATGTATGTGTGTATGTATATATGTATGTATGTATGTATGTATGTATGTATGTATGTATATAGTATATACACTATATACAGTAAATATATATAAAGAACAGTATATATTTACGTAATGCAATATATACAATGTATACATATATAGTATACAAAGTATATATATATATATATATATATATACATAAAGTACAGTATTTATACATATAGTATATACATTACATATATTGTATATATGTACTGTGTGTATATATCTATTGAGTATGTACAATGTGTAATATATATACAGTATGTGTTCATTATATATACTGTATATTGTATTGTTTGTATATATCTATTGAATATATATGAACAATGTGGAATATATATAAACTATATATATACATAAAGTACAGTATACATATATGTATGCATGTATGTATGTATGTATGTATGTGTATATATATATATATATATATATATATATATATATATATATATATGTATGTATGTATGTATGTATGTATGTATGTATGTATGTATGTATGTATGTATGTATGTATGTATGTATGTATGTATGTATGTATGTATGTATGTATGTATGTATGTATTATTATATATATATATATATATATATATATATATATATATATATATATATATATATATATATATATTATACATACATACACATATATTTAGAGAGAGAGAGAGAGAGTACTTGAAGGGAGTTGAGTACATTCTTGATGGATGATTATTCCCATCCAAAACAGTGATGACATGTTGAGAGGATAGCGAACCCCCAGCCATTTGAAGCAAGATGATATCGACTGCCACAAGCACTAAAGTCTACATGCTACACTTAAAAAGATAAACTCACTTGATTAAGTATTGTTGGTCCCAAAATCAATTGTATACCCTACAAGATTTTTTAGATGCTTTCATAGTCTATAAGAGACTACGGAGCCTCTGGAACACCTCAAAATTTCCCCAAATTACTTAGGAAGAATACACTCTATAGAAAATAATATATTTCTAAATTCTTCAAGAAAAAAGCTAGCTATCTCAAGCATATATATGGATGTTGTAAAGAACATGATACCATCAAATGATTGCATCCTAACAACATAAAAAAAGTATTTCCCCATCTTTCTCAAGATGCAAGGATGATTCACTAGAGACTGTCAAAACAATTATCCTTATGACTAACCAACTTGAAGGGAAATGCAAATGATCTCCATAAGACAAAAGCAAATATAAATCATAAAAGTTGGTGATTTCTCTCAAACATTTTAACACAAATGGATGCAAGTGATTTTTTCCTAAGAGGAAGTTTTATTCAAGATATTTTCTTTTGCAATAATGAAATAGTAGATCAAGTCGACAAATTTGTTAACTCTACAAACATGATTTATAGATGGTGTGAAAAATTATTCTCGTATTTCATATGGTTCGAGTGTAACAATAGTGCTCAATCAAGATCGTTTAAGTATAAATTTAATCAAACATGTCCCAAAGGTCAAATAGTCTAATGTGTAGTCTTTAAAAAGTGTCACTATAAGCTTAGATGTTGGGATCTTTTAAGCATGATAAATCCATGGACTAAATTTTATTTAGTCAATAGTGGTTTCCCTGAATCCATAACAAGACATGTAGATATAACCATGCATACTCCATCATAAAGGAGAATAATTCTCTCTCTCTCTCTCATATGCAAGGGTCAGGTCTTTTGGGCTTCATGAATCAGCACTCTATTTCACACTTCAGAGGATCACAATGCATAAACCAAAAAAATAAAGGCCTCCTCTTCGACCTTTAACATGTAGCTGCATGCAACCCATTGAGAAGGGTTCACAACATGTTGCATTGCAACCCTAGTCTTTTCTTTCTTGTTCAACCAAGAAAAGATTTTATTATAGTATGTCTTGCCAGTTAAAGAGATGTTACTCAGAAATGTGCTTAGAACTATGGATCTATATTAACTTCCAAGCATAACTATGTGTGTTGTGTAACAAGAAAATAAGCTTGTGAAGCTTCTAACATGTCAAGAAAAGATGATCCATTTAATTCTGATTGAGAAAACTCTTGCTATATCCAACTTGCAGAATTGAGTAGAATGATTGAAAGCATTCAAGCAAGAAAAGTCTGCTCAGTTGAAGTTATTGAATTGACTCTCTCTCTCTCTCTCTCTCTCTCTCTCTCTCTCTCTTTCTCTCTCTCTCTCTCACACACACATGCAAGGGTCAGGTCTTTTGGGCTTCAGGAATCAGCACTTTGTTTTACACTTCAGAGGATCACAATGCATAAAACAAACAAAAAGGCCTCCTATTGGACCTTTAACATGTAGTTTCATGCAACCCATTGAGAAGGGTTCACAAGATGTTGGATTGCAACCTAGTCTTTTCTTTCTTGTTCAACCAAGAAAAGATTTGATTATAGTATACCTTGCCAATTAAAGAGATGTTACTCAAAAATGTGCTTAGAACTGCAGATATGTATTAACTTCCTTTACTATTCATTTTTTTTTTCTCTCTCTCTCTCTCTCTCTCCCTCCCTCTCTCTCTCTCTCTCGCCTAGACCTGCTCCAGATCTGCTCCAGCTCTGCGCCCAGACCTGCTCCAACTCTACGTCCAGATCTGCTCCAACTCCAGCTCGCGGGCATCTCCAGCTCCAGCTCCTCTCTCGCGGATCTGCGTCTAGCCCAGCTCCTCTCTCACGGATCTACGTCCAGCTCCAGCTCAGCAACCGTCTCGGGCTCAAGCTCATGCTCAGCCACCATCTCTCCTCATCCTGCCCATCCAGCTCCAGCTTAGCGACCATCTCCAGCTCGTAGTCTAGATCTACATCAGTCACAGACCAAATCTACGTTAGATATGAAAAGCGCCACAGATCTGCTCAGTTTGAACCTCAGATCTACGTGATCCCTCTCAGATCTGCATCACTTCTTTGTAGGTTTGAATCAGTCATCTCGGAAACTGCTCCGCCACCCTTAGTTTTCACGGAATCCAGAGCACGAACTTCAGATCTGAACCCCACCTGTACCTCGACCTCGACCTTAATCCTAACCCTAGCCTGAAACCAACCCAAAACCCTAACCATGAATATGCCTAATATACCTATTTTAATCTTCCATTCTAACCCTAACCCTAAACCAAAACCCTAAATCCTAACCCTAACCCTAACCCTAACCCTAATGTGAAACCCTAAACCGAACCCCAAACCCCCCACCTAACCTCAGCCCCCCCCCTCTCTCTCTCTAGCCCTTACCCTAAAAAATCTGAAACCCTAAATCTAATCTCTGAAATGGCTCCCATGGACCGGAGGGAAGTGGACAAATTATCGCTAAAGCCCTCAAAGAGGCCAAAAAGGAAGCAGACCGCAACCTCAATATGGAGATATGAAAAATGATGGAAAAGTTCAAAGGAATCGAAGAGCAAGTAATGGATAAAGTCAAAGGACTGGAAGAAGAAGTGAAGAGTCTCATAGAAGAACGAGACAATTGGAGGAAAGCTTATGAGCACATGAAAGAAGAGGGGGAGATCTCCAACGTGGAGACACTCAAAGAAGAAATAAAGAAGGAAATCAAAACGGAGGTAGAATCTACTCGAGAGTTGTGGGTGGATGTAGTACACAAAAGGGTTAAGAATGAAGTTACGGAAGACGTGTAGAAAGAAGAGCTCACACGAGTCCAGGATACACTTGAGGAGGAGAGGCTTCGACACACTCGTAGACTTCACATTCGAATTACAGGCCTACCCGAAGGGGCATCACCGGAGGCAGATGCCACTGACATTTTTCGCCGTCTTGGATACGAGAGCATGCCCTTCACACGCGCATGGAGGGTTGGGAGGGATACATCGTGTTTGCGAGCACTCATCCTTAAGATGAGCTCTGAGGAGGCACGGACCTTCTTTTTTTAGATGTCGATCAGTACTACGTGGACTACCCGGTGCCCTCTACATGGATGAGGACCTCACACGGATGCAGGTGGCACACCGACGCGCTTGCATGCCACAGATACGCCAGGCATGCAGAGAGGGGAAGAAGGCCTTTTACCGTGTTGGTATGGTCTTCATAGATGGACGCCCTATCAAATAGGGCCACGCGGCCTATGAGACATCACTACACCAGGAGACACCACTCAGAGGAGTAGTGTCGAACTGCAACGGGGCACTGTGGATGCGACCAGACACAGTCGAGGAGATCCTGGCATCACATGAATTTGTGTGCATCACAGAGACACACGAGAGCCTAGAGAGAGGTCTACCACGCATTGCAGGTTTTCATTGGGAATCTGCATTGAGGACCATGATGAGACAGAGTACAGCACAATGATCGGGAGGAGTGACCATCGTATTTCGATAGGAGATATAGAGCCGGATCCATATTATAGGTAGAGATGAGGAGGCACGATACATGTGGGTTCACATGCAGATAGCACAAGGGACCTGGATTTACATTGCTATGTGCTACTTCCCACCAGGCGGATCTCGATACGCAGGACAGGATCTGGGGGGACCGATCTGAGATAGAGACTCACCATACACAGCGCTTTCAGATGAGATACTACATTATAGCACACTAGGTGAAGTCTTCCTTATGGGGGACTTCAATGGCCGCACTCAGTCGCATCAGTGCGAGGCATACGATATGGATCACCCACATCTCATGAGGGCCAGAGACCCGGATGAGATTAGCACCAGAAGAGTATCGGCAGATACGGGTCAGGACACCACCGGCTATGGCAGACATCTACTCGAGCTAGGCAGCCGACATCATCTCGTTATATATAATGGGATGAATCGTTGGCCAGATTCGGGCGGATTTACTTGCTTCCCTCACGGGGGAGGTGAGAGCACAATCGACTACATTTTGGGTACTACCTCTAGAGCTTCACTCATCCCTTCACTTAGTATTGGATGACACCCACTTGGTGTTGACCACACATTTATCACATTCACACTCTCATCTCTAATTCCATTAGACCCTTCCTCACCCACTGAGACACACACCACGATACACTTCACACACAAGCTCTCACATGTTTATGCACACCATTTACACACCCGCCTACTATCCCTCGATCCATTCTCACCTTTGGACACACTTACATCACATATCACCACCATCCTGCAGGACTCAGCTCTCCGCAGCTTCCCACACCACACACATATGCACCCTCCACGCACAGGATCCATGTTCCAGAACCGTTGGTATGATGCAGATGGTCGTGAGCTACGGAAGTACCTATGGATTTTAGAGCATAGAGGAGATATTACTTACACAGAGGCACAGTGTCGCATGCAGAGCCTTACTCGCCGCAAACGACGAGATTGGGAGGAGAGACAGTATTGGGATATTTACCATTTGCTCATGAGTTGAGACAGTGTAGTGGCATGCCGACATTTGAGAGAGAGGAGACAGCAGACACCTATCCGAGACCCGAGCACTTGGCATAGCTATGCACGGAGCCTATACGAGATCCCAAACCAGCCCCCCATTCCCAGACCGCAGAGCTCACGTCCTACTACCTCTAACTTCTTCACACCCACTATGGTGGGACGTGCTATTGCACGGCTGCAGCATGGCAGGGCCCATGATCATTTCGGTTTACAGGCAGAGCACCTCATCTATGGAGGCACGACTCTCGCACCGCTCATTGCCCATCTCTTCAATCGTGCATTGGTTGAAGGGTTCCCAGACTCATGGACTGAGCACACCATAGTGCCCATTCATAAGTCAGGTGATACTATGGATCCAACTACATACCGGACGATCATGATTGGCCCTATATTGGCCAAGTTATATGGGGCGGTACTAGAGACAAAGTTGAGTACTCTCGCTGAGAGGAAGGGCATCAGGGCTCCAGGACAAGCAGGTTCCAGACGAGATTACTCTACCATTGACCACATCTTCACTCTGAGATGCCTGATCGACCAGGCAAGGGTGAGGAAGAGGAGATTATATTGTTGCTTTGTGGACTTCTGCAAAGCATTTGACACTGTTCCCAGGGATCGACTCTTCAGACGACTACTTAACATCGAAGCTCCGAAGGAGATCATATGGGGGATCTACACCTTATACGAGAGAGTATCTGGTAGAGTCAGATGTCCAGGGGGCTTATCTGATCCACTTGCTAGCACTATCGGGGTGAAGCAAGGATGCCCTCTTTGACCCACCCTCTTTGGTCTCTACATTGATGAGATAGTGGACTTCATACAGCAGCAGGGGGGAGATGGCATTGAGGTACGTGGGTCCACTGTCCATATTCTTTTATACACTGATGATATTGTATTGGTTTTAGAGTTTGTTGAAGGTCTACAGCATCATCTACATGGCCTAGATGACTTTTGCAGACACAGAGGGTTATCTGTGAACCTTGGTAAAACCAAGGTCATGATCTTTCATACATCAGCATAGGTACGCAGACATAGTTTGTTCACAACAGCAGGTGGACCGATCGAGCTGGTCGGATCATATGTTTATTTGGGGGTGACATTTACAGCAGCATCAGGGGTCTTCTCTATGGCTCAGGCAGCCTGTGACCGCATCACACGTGGGTATGCAACACTAGCTTTGATAGAGAGACAGTGCCACCAGGCATATTTTTAGGAGCCCTGCACAAAGGGGTGGCTCTTCGACACTTTGGTTACGCCAGCGCTCATGTATGGGGCAGCCATATGGGGACCGGGATTAGCTACATCAGTATGGACAGCATTAGAGAGGCCACAGATCCTCATGATTGCCAAACTTATCCGCAACAAGCCTTCAGTACCACATGATATCATTAGAGCAGAGCTCGCTGCACCACCGATGTTAGTTGAGGCACTATTCCAGACAGTATGCCTATTACACAGACTTCGGAGCATGGTTACAGAGCGCATTGCTTATCGTGCTTTCAAGGCATCACGTGATATGGCATTAGCAGGCAACACCTCCTCATGGTATGCATAGACACGAGACTGGCTGGCCCACCATGGCTTTGACATAGACAGGCTACCACCACTACAGTACGACTCACATGCACCCACCTACTTGCTCTCTCATCAAGAGAGGAATAGGGTCATTCGTCAAGAGATATGGCATACATACATACAGAGGACATGGGTGAGCCCTAGGGGTACATTGCCACCGATAGTGCTCTATTACCGTGAACATTTTCTACATATATCGGGCGCAGGCTTCATCGAGATTCCGAGATACATGCAGACATACCTTCCCCACCACCTACGAGTCATCATTGGGCAGCTCCGGGTTTCATCACATCAGCTCGAGATTGAGAGGGGTCGGTCCAGGGGAGTCCCCCGTGAGGAGAGGTGGTGCCCAGTGTCCCAGACAGAGGTAGAGAGTGAGGAGCATTTTGTTATCAGATGTCGAGCATACTTAGACCTACGAGCACAATTCCAGATAGAGGAGTCACTCTAGCTGTGCATGACTATGGGAGACCAGCGACGCTTGGGACGTTTTCTCACAGTAGCATATGAGAGGCGAGAGCGGTCACTACAGCCCACACATCAGCCACGGGTGAGTACCCAGCAGACCATTACCCAGTTCTTTCAGGGAGCTGAGCTACATCAGAGAGGTCCATCTATAGGGCCCACGCTCCACCAGGCAGCAGCACAGAGAGCACGACGCCGACCACGCATGGACGGATATCGTTGACCACGACTATATCAGGAGGATATCTCACACATCAGGATAGCCTACGACCACATGATGGAGCATAGGCATACCACCACCCCCTGGGTTGTCTTCCTTCACGAGGCACTCAGACCACCACCGATGTACCACATACTACACCCACCTCCACCCATCACTAGTAGCTAGGGCATTTTACTCACATTATGGATCCCCCCATGTATTAGGTGGCCACTATCTGCAAAGTCAGAGCCACATCTCCCTAGCCTTTTCCAACCCTATATAGCTTTGTGTAGCGATATACTTTTTATTTCATTTTATCTTCTACACAGGGTTACTACACTTGTACATGGTTTTTGTCTCATAGGCCAAGTTTGGCCTCCAGAAGACGTTTATATGACTTTTTTTCTTTCTTTCTCTCTTTCGGTACCTCTCTCTATCTCTCTCTCTCTAACCTCACGGACATACCTGCATAATAGAATCATTAGAAAAATCTTACTAGAATTACATATATACATACACATACATAGGGATCTGTATGCGCATGCACTCACCTAGTTAACTAACACACGCACCTAGATAATTAACACACATCACACTAAAACTCATGCATTCACTAGTTAACTAATACACACATCACACAACCCATGCACACGTAAAATTATCTAATATTTTAATCCTCACTTGTTTATTGCATAATTTAATAATAAAATGTATATATAAAAAATACATTTATTATATAATGAAGTTATTTAATAATAAAATAACTATTAGTTATTAAGTTATTTCATGTATATGTTATAGTTAAATAACTATTAGTTATTATATTTAGTTATCAATAGTTATTTAGTTAGTTATTTAGTTATTTATTATAGTTATTTAATAGTTATTTAATAGTTATCTTTAATAATTATTTAGTAGCTATTTAATAACAACATAATTTAATCATGAAGTAAATCAAAGGTTTATAAGCACACATCTACATATGGTTATAACTAAGAACTTAGGATAAGGTATCCTTTTTAAGATAATATTTTAAAGAGAGTAATTACATAAGTTAAGGATGATGTTAGTGTAAATTATAGAGGTATACTCATAATAGTAGGTACATACATAATAGAAACATTAGACTAAAATACAAAATGAGCCCCTCAAATTACAAGGCTATATGCAAATAATGAAGAACCATAAGATTGAATAATTGAGAAGTAGGGATAAACACATATCTAAACACAAATGTTAATAGCTATTTAGCAACATGAATTCAACATCAATGCCCATGCATACATATGGCACATACCCATGCACACATACACATAAGCATACTTATAAACTACTTATTCATAGGGGTTGATTATTTTCAACTACGTATGACTTTATAAACTTAGGATTTCAGATAGTAAGATCTTTGCTTAGTCGAGCTCTTCATGCTTCTATTGTCTGCTGGTACTTAAAAGAAATTAGTCAAGTCAAAGAATTTAATCAAAAAGATTTGAGAGAGATAAAAGTTAACCATCTTGACATCAAAATGTTTTTATTTTTCTGCATGTTAATTTGGATGTGGAAATCTCTTTGACATCTTTCCCCACCAAACCTACACATCGTCCCGATGGGCCAACTTGCAGATCATGGAAAGCAGCATCAAATTCTTTGGAAAAACTTATAATTGATTCTAAATAAGATGATAAAAAATTCTTCTAAATTCAAATTAAGTTTTTGATAATAAATAAAATCTATAAAATTATGTAAATGTGAATTGGAAATCATTTCGTTCAATGCATGAAGTCAAAAGACAAATTTAGAAAATCCTATAATAGTCATTTAGATAGTCGTGGTACTTACTATTCCATTAACCCTGTTCACAAGTAATATTTAGTTTATATAAGTATTCTATCTTTTATCTCTTAATGGTTTGCCATAAGATACATCTAACTAATTCTTCTTTAGCAGACCTCCACCTCATATAGCCCGCAATACATTTCAGGATTGATTTCGAGACCATGACTGAATCATAATAATTTTTTTTTCTTCGCAACTTTTTTGTTTAAGGGGAAAGGCTTAACCCCTAATCAGAGCTTAGGATCTAGAAGCATGCTACAGTCAGAACTAGGATCTCATTTGCTAAACGTTTTCAGAAAATAAAGAAGCCTACTTGTATAAAATAAATTTACCTTTACTAAGGGTCATAGTTCAAGTGTTCCTCTCTCCTATCCTCATAACAAATTATAAGTTCCCTAAATTAGACCTTCAACTTGCATACACATTCCTACTTTGATTTCTTTTTCATTATCTACATAATTTTAATAAATTTCCTTTTATACCAGAAACAAATAAAACCCTAATTATGAAATGCATGGAAAGAAACATTTTCATAAACATTAAAGAACAATTAGAATTGAAATCATTTCCAGGAAGTCTTCATCCAGCTGGAAATCATTGATTGCCCTTCTTTTAAATAGCTTTATCCTCTTTCCTACAATCACATTTCTTAAAATAGTTCCATCAAGTTCTCGTAACATATATGTACCTATTTCAAAAATAGAAACAAAAATATATGGGCCAAACCAACGCTTAGTTAATTTATGATGTGCATCATATTGAGTCTCAAAAGTACTATCATACACAAGCACCCAATCCCCACTCTCTATTGGTTGTGGCCTCAGTCGATGTTTCTTGTCAAAGTAAATTTTATTTTTCAATCGTGATGTTTTTAATTTTTTAATAGCTTCTTTTAAATTTTCATTACCTTATTTTAATTGTTTAATTCTTAACACTAATAATTCTTCTCATGTTACATTGTCTTCCCATTTTAAGCTCATCTAGTTTACTATTTGAGTATGTATAAGAAATATCAACTTTTGACAGTACATGAGCTCAACTAGCATAAAACCAGTTGTTCTTGTGTACATCATTCTATCGGCCCATAAAGCAAATGGTCAGTATTTTGGCCATTGCCCAATATCACCATGACATGCCTTTGAAATAGTCTTCACTATGGAAGGATGCCCACGTTCAATCTTTCCATTTGCCTCTGGGTTATAGGTAGTCGTAAGAGACAATCGAATTCCATGATGAGCAAAGAGCTCTCTTGCCTCTCTAGCATCTAGTTCACCTCGATCTGCTACTACCTTTTCAACATATCCAAATTTGGATAATACTTCTTCGAAAAGAAATAAGCATACATTATAACTAGTATTAGAATGAAGTGCTCAACCCTCAATGTGATTTGTTAAATCTTCACGTGCAAGAACGATGTACCTCGTACCACTATTGCTTTTAGGCATAGTCACAAGGTCGACTACCTACTTGTAATGAATACAAGGTGGATAGGTCGGATGCAAAGGGTCTCTATGTTTGACTGAGGAATGTAACTAGCACATGGTACAAGTGCTCATAAATTCTTTACAGTTACATACATCCTCGGCCACCAATAACTCTCCCGAATTTTCTCATATGTAGCTACAAAACCCTTATGACTAGCCCAAAGGCTTTCATGCATACCCCTCATAACTTGCACTTGAAAATTTTTTAAGCCTAACACTCTTTGCGGATTTCTCACCTTCCCTTTAGAATGTTTTCAAAGATATCCATCTTTCAAGAAGAAGTTCAAAGACTTCTTCTTTATGTTCTGGAATCAACTTGATGACCAGCTTGGAATAGGTTGAAATATACTCG